>CM031568.1:6313271-6488039 GCA_018467065.1 Ephestia elutella | reverse complement strand
GGTACTATTGAAAACCAAAATAAAGTCCAAGATTTTAGTTATACTTAAATATCTGAAGAATATTTAATCTATGTTTATACCGTATTATGCCTAAGGCAGATGATTGCATTAAATCAAAACCACGTAGGTCGTTTTTAAGTCATAACAAATTGTGCTATTATAGTTTATGTGCATTTAATTGCCATAAACGAATAGTTTTTAACGATGTCTGTTGCAATCTGTACCTGTGGTTTATGTGTTGATATTAACTGACAAGTTAATTAATTTAACATTAGGACAGTATTGCAAAAGAAGCTACTACGAATTTTGATTATTTTCCATCACGTGATGTTTTGTGATGTTCCTTCGCTACGGGACGCCACCGCTCATAGACATGTTAATACGGGATTTGTATGTTTGGATGTCAATCATCCATGCTTGATGTAAAAGGAAATAAAAAAATACTTTCTGCATTTATAAATATGTATATGTTACTGTAAAAGTTAGAACTACGGTAAATCCTAAGATTTAAGAGAAAGTCTCAGGATTTACCGACATGAGTTGGTAAATGTAAGGATTTTATGAAAATAGACGATTTTTCCGGGCTTTTACTATTAGAATTTAGTACATATTAAGTTTTACCACTGGCGGCTGGTAAATGTTGATTTTGGAAATAAAACAAAGAGTAATTCTTATTAATTTATTTCAGACAAAACCTTAGGTACAAATTTTTGAATTTATATTTTTCGTGCGAATCGCAAAATTGTTCGGGCTTTTACTATTAAGTTAAGAATTGGTAAATGTTAGGTTTTACTTGAAAATCTTAGGACTTACCGTAGTTTAAGCTTTTACAGTAACATATACTTATACATACACGGGTAAGTTATAACACCCAATAAAGATTTCAGGGCCCATTCTGGAGAAAACGAAAATTATTCCACTTTCCATACGAAATCGGCGATCAGCTGATTGACTTCACTATTATTTTAAATTATTTGAGTTTGAAAAAAATTCGTTTGTCACTTAGGAAAATTTGTTCAGTGTCACGAGTAGAAATGATCCTGATGTTTTCATAATTTATTTACTGAAACATAATTCAGAAAGTATTGGCTCAATGCACGTTTTTATTTATTACTAATCTTGCTCATACGAATAAGTACGTAATCTTGTATAGGTACATACAAGTACTATATGACTTAGGGGCATAGATTACTATTAAATCGGATATCGTTAAAGAATTACGAAAAGACACGACCATATAACACAAATAACCTCTATGATTGATTGGTATTTGAAACAATAAGCTTTCTGCCCATTCAAGAAACAAGGCCGCGAGCTATCGATACAGAAATCGATCTTAGAATCGATATATCGATACCGAAACAGTGTGCTGATGATCTCAATTGATCTAGGTCACAATAATACAATTTAGTTCGTGATTGTACGTAATGTTTTAGTCAGTAATTAAAGTATTGTGAGGTTATATTACATTTACGAACAAAAAGCCTTGTAGCGAGTCAAATATGCGGCAAAGTAAAATCATATCAAAACTACGAGTACATATAAAAGTTCCGAATTATTTGTTTCAATCTCTTTTCCATGATATAAGGTATTTAATGTAAAATAGTACTATTACTACATACCCTTAGTTGTACAACCAAATTAACAACAGTTTGTCATGGTAAATTTGAAAAAGTTTTATTTACTTTAGAGTTTTAATTTAGAACGTTAAGCCGTACGTAAAAAAAATGCTAGGGGGTCGTAGGGTCACTTTGGAAAGAGGGGGACATTTTGCGAAAGGGCCATTTTGCGTAAGAGACATTCTGCGAAAGGGCCATTTCACGAAAGGGACATTTTGAGAAAGGGCCATTTTGCGAAAAGGACATTTTGAGAAAGGGTCATTTTGCGAAAGGGACATTTTGAGAAAGGGCCACTTTGCGAGAGGGCCATTTTAAGACCAGGGGACATTTTGCCACGTAACGATTTAGAAGAGTATTTTTATTCGATGCCTTTACTAAAATTAATAGGCTTGTGTTTAAACGCCTATCAAAAATGTATCAATTTTACTACTAATAAAATTCGAAACGCTCACCAAAACGGATAAATGATCACCAAATGGTGTTTCCTAAAATATTACAAAAAGGATATCATTTATATTTTTATTCAATGCCTTAAAAATATATGAATACTTTTTAATTGCATTTCTAAACAAATATCTCATATTGTGACCAAATAGATAATACCAATATCTTTTGTCTCGAGTTTCAATTTGGTAATTTTTGCTGATGTAAAAAAGCTAACAATCGATCGAATATTTTTTTAATAGCAAATTTTGTAATGCGGTTCTCAAACATGTGTCACTTCTTTATTGTTAAATGAAATTAGTTAAATTATGATAACATAGCAAATATACAGGGTGTGTGGTAGTTTGATACAAAGCCTTAAAGCGAAGCTAGTATAGATCATTTACTTAAAGTCATTTAAGAGGAAATTTTCTCAAGCAAAGTGTTACGATTTTTTTTATTTTTTTTTACGAAAAACCCAAAGTTTTACACTTACTTGCTAGAAAGGGCGAAATTAATGCAAAACATTTTTTTTATTTCTATTTTATTAGAGCAATGTATGAACATTCTAAAAAAATAAGTTTTGTGCATCTGTGTCATCAGAATTTATTTTTAAATTATTTTAAATTTCCCAAATAAAATTTAGTTACGGAATCCATTCTTACAGATTATAAAAAAATTATGGCAGGAGCTTTTTCAAAAAAAAAATCTTTTTTAAAACATCATTGGTTTTTGGGATACCTTGCAGAGAGAAGGAAGAAAATTTAATTTTTTAGCTGAAAAATTATCATTTTTTGTTTAAAAAATTACTTTTCACTTAGGGAACGAGTGTAAAATCTAAGAATTGCTCTACGTGCAACAGAAACTATTGACGTGTATACAAAGTGCTACTGAAAGTCATTTTTAGGTAAATTACTTTAGGGCACTTCTACGTACAATGGCAACATTTTTAAATCAAGAATCCACAGACTTTTTCTATGATCTTGACATTTCCAGGCTTTGACTTTTCACAACTGACATTTCCCGACTTTAAAGTTTCAGGACTATGTGATTTTTTGATAGCTAACTCATAAAATAAGTTACCTATGAAACAAAAAAAGTCGGGAAATGTCAGTCGTAAAAAATATCGGTGAAATAGCAAAAAAATAGATTTAGATGGCCGCCCTCTCTTTCTTTTCTCGCCAATAGGGATATTCCTGGCTTCATGAGGTGGTTCCACAAACTTTAGCCTGATTGCTAAACCCAGTAAATGTTTACAGGTATACTGTTTATCTATAAACTAAAACTTGTGATCTATAAACAGTTTGGTGAGATACTAGAAAAATCTGTACAGACGATTTGTAAATTTACAACTCTTAACTTTATCTATTCATGTTTTCTTACCTCATTCTTATGAGAAGGGATAAGGTTTTGCCCACTTTTACTAAATTGTGTCTATAAGCGTTCTTGAACATTACTTGGGAGATATTTTACTCTTAAGGTAGACAATTAAATTCTAAATATCTAATAGTCCGTTTTTAGACGCGATTGTGTTACTTGGGCAGGGACGACTGTGAGAGGAGCGCGGGGTTGCGACCGGCGACGGCCTGTGCGTCGCTTGCCGGTGGCGGCTGTGCGGTTTGCGGGGTGAAGGAATAAAGGAAAGCAGTTGTAATATTAGTCTTACATTAAAGTAATCTGGGTTCAGTTTATTACTTTTGAATGACAGTCAATCGAATTTGTAGTATGGTTTTAGGTATTAATATTAAAATTTATGTATGACATTATTTGGTGATCATTTATCCATTTTAGGGAGCACAAAATATATTTGAACAATGCATGCAATTATTCTGATGTCTGTTTATTTATTTTGGACTATAATGTGGTATATTTTAGGGCCCTCTTTATAAAGGCATTTTATTTTTTTTGGAGCCATTTAATTTATTTGGTATTTAGGCTTAGGGTTTAAAAAATATTTCTGGTGAGCGTTTAAATTATACCCAAATTAATATAAGCCATACTTACATGAAAGTAAAATATCTAATACATCAGTAATGGATGTCTACAGAAACAGAAATTAATTATAGTATACGAAATACTAGTGTCTGTCAATCTGACAAATTTAATTAACAGATACATTGGTTTGCATCGTTTAATTAAATTTGAAACGCAAATATGCAAATGTTTAGCAGATATTCAAATTTACTGTATATACCTACCCATCTAATACCAAATACTTTAATTTACATGATAAGTAACAAGTGACAAGAATTTGATCAAATCTGTACAGTGTACGTACATGTATTGATAAGAATGAACAAGTCAGACAATGGTAAGAATGTGGTAACATTATTGTAACAACATAAGTCAGTAAATAACAAAGAGAGGTATTTCTAAGCCAGAAATACACATTTCGATTTAGGGGAGTTACACAATTATATTTGAACGATATTTAAAAGATCTATTTTGAATCATAACTATATACGTAATTTTTTCTAAGTATAATTTTCTATCTATCTTCATTAAAAAGATTGTTATCTTTATAATGAAGAACATTATCAATGTAAAGGGTGAAGTACCTCTAACCAATAAATATAAATAACGGTAATAAGAAAAAAAATGGTAAGTAAGTAGGTATATCAAATGAAATTTACCTAACACCAAATAATAAAAAGTGAACAATTCAAGAAGTAAAAAAAAACGGTGAGTAACCCTCTCAAAGTGAATCAATTGCGAAAACAGACGCTCTTCCGTGGGTCGAATCAACCCGGCTAATCTTTTATTAAAACGACGGGAGCCCAGCTAGCCCACGTGCGCCGGCGCATCAGATTGTGCCCATTTGCATGCATTGACGACTTAGATCTCGGACCAGTCGTCTCCACAACTTGTCCAACTAATTCCTTCTATTCCCACCTCTAACACCTCGCAATAAAAACCCCCACAGCGATCAGAATCAACGCATTTTTAAGAAAAGCAATTGACTCAAGAAATGTCACGAAAGCGTCGCATGCGCAAAACTGTTTAAATCTTAATTGACTTTTACGAGTTGTTAGAATTGGAATCGCCATTTTTGTAAATTAGATCTCGCACGCGAATAAGTAGTTTGAAATAAAGTAATTTTTTTTCAATTGCTTTGCGATTACAGTTGATTGAAACATTTTGTTTGCCTTTATTTTTCACCGTAATCATGTTAGATAATAACAAAATTATCTAAGAAGTACAACAAATTTAGGCTGTTACTTGTTACCAAAATTGACTCTAGTGAAGGATCAAATAATAAAAATCTATTAGCAATTGGAAGCAAGACCACAAGCAGCCGAAATTATTGCTTGCATAATATCTGAGACAAATTCATTGACACTGACCAACGATCTCTTACAAAAGCCTACCTCAATGCCGCCCTACTTTCCAACGCTATCAGTAGATGCAATTATGTGGACAATACGACAAACCAACATGCTATTATATCATACAAAGCACAAATATATCTTGTTATTATTAAATCAGGATATATCAGTATTGCTATAACCATAGAGCTTCAAATCGTACAGCATATTACTGATGGAACTGCAAATAATATGTTGGTTATCGTTGGAGACAATAGATAAATCGAGAGCAGTGCCATTTTGTACTACTTATGTTGCGATAAAGTGCAATCTAAATTGATCTAAAAGGGTACTGGCATAGAGTTTAGATTAGGTTTTGCAGGTCCTGGATCAGGATATGATCACTGGCGCCAAGGTTTTGGTAGTTGCCATTAGGATAATTACGAAATGCTTGTGGGAGTCGGATTTACGATCTAAATTAATTTAATGGAAGTATTTAAATGCAGCTAAGTGTACTGTATTTAAGCCCCATAGCATAGTGTACATATTAAATCATAAAACGTTAAAATTAAATGCCTTATTTTATGTTTTAGTATAGCATCTCCTTAATTTTAGGTCTACAAAATATACGATATTTTTAAGTAACATTGACAAAATTGTAAATAATTCTAGAAATTCTATTCTATTATTTATTTAAATATACAATCCCTAGTTCATTCAAATTCACCTTAAAATAAAGATAACCTCTTAAGTTTAGTTCACAACTTAACCAAAACTTACCAAATAAGGAATAATCTTATTTTCGTGCCTTGTTTATTACTCCCATGGTGGGCGCAAATGTTTGTAGGAACTTGCAGAAAATTAACAAAATACCCACGTACATAATCAAACTCTCGAGGTTTAGCCAAAGTTTCATTTGATTCGTAGCGATACGATATCTAAATTCGTTATCATTTCGACAGATGACAAACACAATTTTTCAACGCCAAATGTATGGAATTAAGCGATAAAATAGTTCGTTACTCTATGGTTTCGAATCGTTGCGTTTTCTCTATAAATTTGCGATGACAATGGCGATCGACTAATGTGATTTAGCGCGGCCTCGTGTCATCCATCCCATACATTTTATCGTTTTCAAACTTCGTTTTCGTTTTCAAATTCTGACTTTGTCTAAAGTTCCGATCTTTACTAAGAAGCATCTCATTTATTTTATAGAACTTTTTAAAACCATTCATGCATTTCTTTTCATATAAGTAATTTATCATGGGTCTCTATTGTTTCCCCTAATTTTTTGTACTCCTAATGTAGTTTGGTGCACAAACTTTTAGTACAACATTGTTTCGTACATTATTATGAATTCTAATTTAGTTTAGCCTATTTTTAATTCGCCTAAGTTTTTATCGCCGTATATTTACTTTTCAAATAAGTCATTAGGCCTAATAATTGATTATTTCTAATATTCACAAATACTAATTAATATTTCGTACAAAGCAATTAAGCACAAAATTCTAACACCTAATTATTTCTGTTATAATAATTTCTGATAATTATTACAAAGTATTTAAATCTAATAGGGGGGGGGGGGGACTAAAATTAAACATTGATGGATTTGTCAAAGTCAAAGTCAAAATTTTTTATTGAAACTTGGCCTTCAAAGAAGGCTCTTTTTCACGTCGATAACTAATTATTTAATCATAATATTTTATGTCTCAAAGCTACAAACTACTAGCATTTCGGAACGACCACTGCTGAGAAGAAATGCCGAAAGAAACTCATGAAACAGTCTTGGTCGCCTAGCATGCCAGAGGGGCTATTCATTAACTTTATACATACACTAGATTGTGTACAGTCAAAAATAAAATAAAATATAAGTAAAAAAATAATAAAAATATAATAAAACATGTTATGTTTGTGTTTGATAAATGTCGAGAAGTAAAAGAAAGTTACATTAGGCATGTGAACTAAAGCGTGCAGCATGCAAGCAAGCATACAGCATGCAAGAAAGCCTGCAGCATGCAAGCAAGCATGCCGCATGCAAGCAAGCATGCAGCATGCAAGCAAGCATGCAGCATGCAAGCAGGCATTGCATGCTGCATGCAAGCAGGCATGCAGCAAGCAAGCAAGCATGCAGCATGCAAGTATTTCTGGGTGGCTCCACCAGAAGACTCGCTCCGTCGGCCCTTCGATTCATTCGTGCACTCGACCTCGCTACGCTCGAGAGGTCGCCGGCTCGCTTCGCTCGCCACCTCCCCCCCTCGCTGCGGTTCGGCCTCGTGCCCTCATTTCTCTCAGGACCTCCTTCGCGAGCTTCTGGTTCCGCGCGAAGGAATAACACTCTAGTATAGGGCAAACTAGTCGGCCTAGCCATGAATAAATCCAAAACCAAGATCATGACAAACAGAGAAGAGGTGACTATCACAATCGACAAAGAACCAATAGAATATGTGAGGGAATACAGCTATTTGGGTCAGATAATCTCATTTGCAGACCAGAGTGAGTTGGAAATATCCAGACGTGTGGCAAGCGCATGGAACAGATACTGGTCTCTAAAGGAAATTATGAAGAATAAAGATTTTCCAATCAAAGGTAAGAAGAAGATATTCAACACTTGCATCTTGCCATGTCTGACATATGGCTGTCAAACCTGGGCTTTGACACAGAATCATTTCCGGAAGCTGAGAACGTGCCAGAGAGGTATGGAGCGTAGCATGTTGGGATACACGGTCAGAGACAGGAAAAGAGCTGAGGACATAAGATTACAGACTGGAGTTGATGATGTAATAGAGAAAATTAAACAACTCAAGTGGCGCTGGACAGGGCATATGACAAGAGAAAGCAGAAATAAGTGGACTAAAATAGTCACAGAATGGTGGCCCCGTGATGGTAAAAGAAGGAGAGGAAGGCAAATAAAAAGATGGGAAGATGACATTAAAAGCACGGGAGGGCCGCTATGGAGAAGAAAGGCAAATAACAGAGCAGAATGGAAGATGCTGGAAGAGGCCTATGTGTCCCATGACACGCTGGTGGCAAACACCAGCAGCATGGCTTAATAATAATAGGGCAAACTTGAGCCACGTGGAGTCGGGGTGCTCTAAGTCGGATCTGTGACTTATCAAGATTTTTAGGAATTATTATTAGTAGTGCATTACTAACATCATTCTGAAAATGATTGACGACAGACTGGACTGTTCTTATCTCCGGCACTGTTGTGATAGACATGTCACAGTACCCATGCCGGTGAGAAATAGCTAATACTTAGTAATAATTAAATTTACTAATATTCAATTAGTTATAATTATAAGAAGTGATTATTACAGTAAGTAATAATTGTCTCAAACAAATTTATACGAGGATATCGTTACGTGTAAAAAATTAAAAGCCAAACGATTTTAGAACATCTAATAATAGAGACTCAAAAATTGCATCTAATAATTATTAGGCTAAATTATTATTGTGCAAAAACATCAATTAGGCGAGACAATAATTGTGCATAACATGTTTAGGCCAATAAGGTTCGGCGAAGTGAAATTAGAGACAAAAATTTTAAGCGAAACAAAGGGCACCCATTTATCATGTTTGTAAAATAAATTGTCATAAATAAGTATATTTACAATAAAAGTGTTAATATGTTAAAGTTATTACTAAAAGTTGTTGATTATTTTTGAATTACCAAATCAGGCGACTAAATGGGTCAATGTCATGCATCATATAACTATTTATCTGCACTGAAAATTATGTTATCTTTGAAACTATAAAGATTTTAATTAAGATTTCTAGACTATTAACACATGTAGGTACATATTATCTTTCTGACATTATAACAATAGCCAAGCTGGCAATGACGTTTCGTTCATACAGCCTTATTAAAGCTGCTAATCCATTGTAGGCAACACTACACATACAATAATAAATACTTAGGTTGGGTTGCACCGTTTTACATTGACAGTAACAGTAACTTTAACCGTTCCGTACCGGTTAGGCAAAATATGAGTTGCAACAGTTGTCAATAGTATGAAAAAATCAACGTTATTGTTACTGTTAACTATAATCTAACCTTAACAATAACTTCAATTTGGTGCAACCCAGCCCTATTCATGTTTATTAGGTAAACTAGCAATAGCATTCGCATGGACAATTTTTCTTTTTTTATGATCAACTAAACCTGAATAAAATACCTACGTGACTGCTTTAGTACCTGTAACTATAAGATATAGGTAATGACATAAAGTTATAAAGAAAAAAAATACACGTTATTTTCTACGTCTATGGGTAATACAAGCTATTTATCCTATCATTTTATCTCATAATCTGATGGCGATGATCGTTCCATAAAGATGACTGGATCAATACCTTGTACTTTTGGAAACCTATCCACGCAGAACAAAAAAATGCAACCTGCCGGCTTTTCAACAGAGGAGACAAGAGACCAAGCGACATATTAACAACAATGTAGACAACAGTGAATTTGCAGCTTTACACTTTGATTCCACAAAAACCAAGGCCGGATCCAACGACCTATTGTGCGTACGCTACAGCAGAGTACAGTCAACAAAGATATCGATAAGAACACAATAAACAATAACACTCGGGTATTGCAACATGCATGTGACCGAGGACGGAGCATTTACACTATACGTTTGTTTTAATAGCACCTAGTCTTTTACTTGGATAGGTACTCGATGTTTATCGAACTTAAGCGAGTGTGGCTTTTCCCTACAAACTATAGGTACCTAGGCAATGTAATGTATGTAATGTAACACCCGCCTGAGGTCAAGTAGGGCCTGGGTTCAAATCCTGTGTGTGTCACATGAGTTTGTAGACCAATCTGACTCATGTATAATAGTTTTCTCATAGACCACCACCTGCTACCGGTGAACGAAAACATCGTGAGGAAACCTGCAAATTGGCTGACTGTTTAGTTTACTAGTGTGTATACGGCTACTGCCACTAGATGGCGGTAGTCGTAAAAGTCGTGTCAGATGCCTTTAGAAGACTTGAATAAATCTGACACCAGTGGTAGTAATAACACACTCGATAAGAAAGACAGAGGTACCTAGATCATGGAATTAATAAAGTCATAAAGGTAGGTAGGTAGAGATCGTCTTATCTAAAACTGAACGCTTGCCCCTCTATTGTAAACTTCATACTTTGAAACAATTTTATTATTGGAGTGACGTTTAGTTTTAAATTAGACGACTCGTACATACATCATCTGTTATAGTAACATATGTCGCAATATCAATCAATAATTTCAAACTGTCTAAATATTGATGTCAATAGATTTAATACATGTCATGCGAGTAATCACAAATACTCATCAAGAACTACAGTTATACTTATTACCTAAATTACATTTTTAGAATGTTAATAACTACTTGTCAATCTGAGTGGACATTGACGGATTAGCCGGTTACGAAATGAGTAAATGACATTCTAAAGCAGGCAAATAAAGTAATTAGGTAGGCAATCGACATCGCTACAAAGGCACAGTCAATGATTGCAAATTACTAACTTTTGTAAGTTAAATAATGTTGCCAGCTTTAACTTTCGAGAAGAAACTACTGAATTACTGAACATAAATCCATACTTCCATACTAATTTTATAAATGTTAAAGTGTTTTTGTTTGTCGGTTTGTCCTTCTTTCAGGAAAAAAAAGGAGCACTTCATTGATGTGGCTGGAGAGTGAAAATTATTAATCTTCTAGATTGTAAGATTAAAATTAAATTGAATGCGATTACCTCCTTTCAAATACTTAAGTACTAGGTATTTTAAAAATCTTTTACGATTATTTTTTTTAATGCTATTCACAAGCAAGAGGTACAAAGGACAAATCTAGTTTCTTCCCGTAGGTAGCCAAAATAGCTTTTTTTTTTGGTAAATCTTATTATACCTAATAAAATATTTTCTAATATTTTCTAAGATTAAAAAAAAAAATTCGGATGATGATGATGATGATATAAGCGATCCGTAGGTAGTCAAAATTTAAGTTTGCAAGTTTATAAGTAGAGATGTGAAACAGTAGGTAGTAAAAGTATACGACACTTTAATACTTAAAAGTCGTAAAGTGTAAAGTCAAAGGACCGTGCCGCCGTCAATTGTCGCGTGGGCAGATTTGCACAGATTTCTACCAGGTATTATCGACGGGGCTTGGCGAGGAATTGGGCCAATTTGCGCTCGCGCACCTGGTTTATTGTTGTTATGAATCATAGACTAGCTGCGTTCGGAATTTAGTTTGTTAGAAACACGTGCGTTAGAAAGTGGTCGGCGAATTAGGTTTCAGCTGAGAAATTAGAGCAATGTTTATTAAGATCAGTTACTGAGCAAATTAAAGCGGAAATCATAATAATTATTCATTTTATTATGGTTTCTCAAAATCTGTATCTGTATCACGTCTTTATCTCTTACGGGGTAGACAGAGCCATTCGTGAGACTCGAAGTGACGCTTAGCAGAATAGTGGGCTTATTGGTGGAATATGATGTCTCGTGGAATTTAATCTAAATTGAAATAAAATGTAGATAAATAAAAACAAATTAAACTCTTGGAATGGAATATATTATCCAGTTGATATTAACACTAATGAGCGATTTTTCTGACAGATAATTAAGAAAAAAAAATCAGTATAAAAAAATCTCAACAGATGGAGTTTTATTGAAAGCAGAGTTGTAATAATGGCTGTACCTATATTGTGCGCTTTTTATTGTCAGCCAGAGGCAGAAAAAAAAATCACATAACAGTTTGACAGTTGCACAAATCAAAATATTAATACTTTTTAGATGTTTTTAATTAGGTTTTATTTGTTTTTAATGCCAATCCCGTGCATTTTTGCTTTTTGAATGGCCTTTTACTAAGCGCCACCTATGAATTCATCTGGAACTATTTTTTTTTTTATTTGGGTCTCGGAAAATCCCTCATTGAGCTTACAGCTAGCTTATAACAAGTAGGTTAATAAATCCATAAAAGTTCATTTCCCTTTTTTTAAAACAAAGTTTGTTAAAGCCTATTTTTGTTTAAAACAAGCCAGATACAAAAAGACCTTTGTAATAGAGCGATTGTTCACCTTAACAAGTGGCATTGATTTTATTTATAGCGTATCTTTCCAACATTTCCCTCTGTTCTTACGACAACCGACCAATTTCGGAGGATATTTATTATTTTTATGCACGGAACAATGAGGTGTACTACTTAGTTTTACCCCTTTATAGGGATTTTAAACAAGATCCTTTTCTGCCCGCTCTGATAGAATATGTTGGCTACTTTCTATTTGTATTGTTAACTTGATAAGATTAATATCTACATGTAAATAACTTGATAAGATCTACATGTAAATTTAAATGTGAATGAGCTAAAATTTTGTGTATTTTTGGGAAATCGGTGATTATAATTCCTATTCCTTGCTACCTCTATATTATGAATATCCTACTATACTATGACTATTACGCTATCCTACTATATTATGAATGTGAAAGTGTGATTTTTGAGTCTAGTCACACCCATTTTGTCTTACTATTACTCGTCTCTAAATAAACAATTAATACATTTCTACGTAACGGCTCATTAGATTAGATAAAAATAAATTTTATATTATGCAAACATAAAATTATTCTCACTTGCCTGATGTCCTAAAAACCCTTATTAACCCTAGCAACCTCAAGCAGTTTCCGATATCTATACCTCAAGCCTGAAACCTTAGTTTAGTAAGCACTTCCTTATCACTCGAATTACCTATTTCACGCCCAACAGAAATAAGAATTAAACGCTGGAATAAAATACAACACTTCGAACTCCAACTGCGAAGATAAATCAACTACTAAACGTACACGAAACGTAAACGCAAATTCACTGCACTTCCTACCAGATAAATCCAATTACTCCACTTAAAATTAACTCCAAGGCACTATCGTTGGAAGCAAGCCCTAATTATTGCACGAGAATGTAGGATCTATATTGTTCGATGTTCTGAATTAGAGTCTAATTAAATAGAAGCTTAGCTTAGGCCAGTAAATGCTGATTTTAGTGCTCATCTGATATGGGCTGGCGACACTTCCGCGTGTGTGTATAGGGGGAGAGAAAACCTCTTTAAACCTTAGTAGTTGGTTTGGAAATAAACCTAGTGATATTTTTTTACATAAGAATTTATATTTTTTTCTAAAAATCGCACCAATGGAAAATGACGGAAAATGACGAGAAGAGCCGAGCCCAAAATGAAACGGGAGAAGGCTAGGCAAAGAGTGAGAGACAATTATATTTTTTACTAATACATTACTTACGAAAAAGTTTGCATGGATAAATGTGTAATGAAATAGCTAAAGCACTATTTAAAGAAAAAAAAAGTAATTAAAAGTTTCCCAAGTTATTTTCTACATGGATAACACACATTTTCATTACATTGGTGGAATAACAATCCATACTTCCATACTAATATTATAAATGCGAATGTTTGGATGTGAGTTTGTGAGTTTGTGAATTTGTGAGTTTGTGAGTTTGTGAGGATGTTTGTTACTCAATCACGCAAAATCTACTGGACGGATTTCGATGAAATTTGGTACAGAGGTAGATAATGACCTGGAATAGCACATAGGCTACTTTTTATCTCGGGAAAAAGCACTGTTCCCGTGGGAAATTCACGCGGGCGAAGCCGCGGGCAAAAGCTAGTAATATATAAGTATTTAATCAATACTGTTGTACATAAAAGTAAAAATGTCTCATGTGCTCATTAGCCGATATCTCCATTTGGTTTGCCATATGCAAATAAGTATAAAGTAGTAAAAATTTAGGCATGGAACGCATTTTTAAAAAAAATATCGTCAGTTACTTCAGTTAGCCCATAATAGATACTAGTGGCTACTATGAAAATGGAATTAAATTTTATTGCAATAAAATATTCTTCTATTTCAAGTCACATTCTGTTCGACAGTACCACAGTGTAGTAAAATGGCAGCGGTTGTCCGATAGCTGCCGTCTCGTCGCCTGCTTCCGTGTCATAATGACGTGATCACATCGCGCTTGCCCTGTCTGATCACCCGGCTACGTTTGCATTTCCACAGTCTTGTTTTCACACCGACTTATCGCTGAATTTAGATTTATTTCCTGTTGCTATTTTAAAGCTCATTTTATAGTAATGGTTATGTGGGAAATATTATTTTGTTTCAAAGGATTAGCTTTATAGTGGAAAATAAAATGTCAAAACATCTATTGTTTATAGATGAGGAATTACTTCAATGAAAATCGTTGCGCAGACAGTTTAGTTTTACTCAGAGAATACACCCACGCACAAATATTAAATTGTGTGTAATAAAATATACTCGTACCTAAACTTGTACCTACCACATGAAAATCCCACGTAAAATACAAGAAAAACAGAATTACCAATACACTTTGAAAGGTGGCCTAACATTTCAAAATCTTCATAATTTATCTATTTATAATGCCCAGAGGCCCAGAGCACTAACACTAATAACATGTCAATAAACATTACCAAACATGTCAATTTTCTATTTAACCTCAAAATGACCTGGTGTTGCTAGCCGTTGGGCAATGTTGCCACAATTAAATCACTTATCGGCGTATTCGCACGCACGTTTGAGCAATGTCAGAGACACGTAACTTTCACTATCAGAGACACGAATTAAGGCAAAGATTGATGGTGATAAAGGTCGTTTGAGGCCAAAAGTGCTGCGACGAGGTAATAAAAAATGTTATTTTTATCAGGATCTCGAAAAAAAGAAAGTTACTTAACAACAAATAATAGTAACAATAATGTACGTAACAAAGTTGTCGTATAGGTAATTAGAATGGTGTTTATTACGTGGACTTGATTTTCTAGTAGTATTTATATATTTTATTGCATTAACTAATATAAATACTACTACTTACTACACTACAACTACTACTTATTACTATATTTTGTGTTTCCTTCCTTGTATTTGTAGTGTATAAAAAGAAAAAAATAAATTCTTATGGAAAAATAGATGAACAATTTTGCGTTTACTTTAGAAATGGTAATTTTTATGTTATATAGAAAAGTAAAATAGAGCAGGAATTAAATTTTTACATCAATATGATCAATACCTATTTATTAAAAGAAAACCGTTAGAAAAAAATCCGATTTCTGTGCTTATTTCGGAATCAAAAGCGATGACGTTGACAAAATGAATGCCACAGATGATACAGTCTAGCAAATAAGTGAAACTGTAGTAACGGTTACGGCACTCAACCTTGCGTCTCGCACGCTCTGCTGCTCATGTGCCTTCTATTAGCACTTACTTTGATGTGTATATTCTTTCTGTAGTGTAACTGTAAAAATTGTGAATACACGAATTGGTAATATTGTCTTGTATTTTTAAGACAGTTAAGATGCAGTTAAGTATCTATACATCTGCTTACATACGACTTATACAAACTAACTTCAGTTACACTTGAATATTCAAAAGTAATTTTCTTTTGTGTTGTGACTTTTGAGTATAAACTTCATTAGTTATATCATTATACATCTTAATATATAAAAGTGTTTATAACAATGTTGTTAACCATGGTCTGGTTTCGATAGATACGTCTAGATAGATTCTGCACGAGAGTTGAAGGCAACTCTCCTTGATATTACTCATATCATCATCTTAAATTACCTTCTGAAATCTGAATCTTCGGGTATTATTAAGACAGTAAAATTTTACATATACAAGCAGAAAGTCGCGACAGCAAAAAAGTCTTGATTAAAAAAAATGATTTGTCATTACTATATTCATGTACTCAGGTAATTACATCGAAATTCTTTTAATAGTTTTTGCGTAAAGGAGTTAAACGATCCATTTAACTTGCTCACAAACTTTCCTTTTTATTATATTAGTAAGTATTAAAGTTGTAATATTCTACGGTATTAAACTATTAACAGTTTAACACTACTAAACTACCAAATATCAACAAAACATATCAGTACTCTACACCACGTTGTTAGTAGCATATCTGGCTCACTCGTGATTAGCATTTCACAATAGCAATTATACTATAAGCTGGGAGCTGTTGTGAAATGATTTACTAGGACCAGTCGAATGGCAGGCTATAGGCTGACAAAAAATGAACCAATTGCCTTTAGAAAAGTATCATGGATAAGCTTGATAGCGTAATATAAAATGTACTAAATAGTATCGATGCGTATTGAAAAAAAAATATTACCTAAATACTCGTAAATTATTTAACATTTAAATTGTAACAAATCCAAACAAGTACATACTAGATAATACATAGTACATAATGATTTGGCCATAAAATTGACGTGGATTTATTGTCATGCACATACGAAAAGCGATTTAGTTTAACTATAAATAGTATGGAAACTGGGGCAGACACGTGCCACAATGGGCTTATAAAATATGTTTTGTAAGATAAGCTAAGTGTGTAGGCATGTTTTTATTTGTAGTGCTTACTACTTACATAAGTATGTAGGGTGACCTTAATAAGATAGGTTAAATAGGAACATAAAAAAGTGTTTCGTTATGCAAAATATTAAAATTAAGTATTTCGCTGTATATGTAAAATTTGCAGGGTTACGAAGTTAAAAAGGAATCTTTCTAGTAACTTTCTACAACAGGTAAATTGGCACCGATTAATGGTCTAATGCATGATGTAGTATGGTCTTTTAAAAATGTTGAGGGTTCGTGACAGAAAATAAAATATCATGACATTTTTTACTAGTTTCATCGTTTGTGAAGACTGATCTTTGATTTAGAGACCACCAATTTACAAAGTATTCCTTGATAGGAACTAAATTTATTGTTTTCTTTTTTTACATGTTTTCTTTTTTCTTCTTCTCTCAAAAAAAAATCACTTTATGTTGGTACTCATAAGTATTTAATTTGTTTATTTCTACTTCTTTATGTGTCAACCTCTAGTGGTAATGTTCTTGTTTTTATTTCTAATTACATTGTTTAAACTCTGAAAAATGTAGTGGGTTACGTAATTAATAAGTTCGTTTGTGACTACTTCTCTGTTATACCTTGTATTATGTAACTGTTTGTTTTTCCTGAATAAATAAAAAATATATTTTCAGCTTGCTTCATTTACGCCATAAAAAAATAAGGAGAGGAAATTATCAAAATCCTTACCTCATGCCGTCAAAGCCGTCGTCGCTGCCGTTGATTGTGAGTACCGGCGCCCGCGCATATGCTTTCGCGACGCGTCGGTTTTTTTCGAAGACGATTACTTTGGCCCAGATTTCGTCGTCTATTTGTGTCCATTTGTCTAGCACTTCTTGTATGTGTTCCTGTTGACAAAGAAAAATATTATGTAAATCATGTGTCTTCATAATTTACACATAGTAAGTTTAAAAAAAAACATTCAACCATTTATTACGAGGGCCTACAATTTAGGATTTAATAAAATATTTTTTTGACAAAAGTACATATATACCTACATAATTTAACAAACTTCACAAAGTATATATATTGCAAAATATTTTCTATTAAAATAGTTACACGTGTTTCTTCTAATATTACCTGGAACTCCATTAATAAGTCTTTATATGTTTAGCATATTTCACGCCTTCACTACTTTATTATAAAAATCATAAAAAATTCCATGAACATTGCAGAAAAAAAAACAGATTTTTGAAAAAGAAACCTAAAGCATTATAATCTAGAAATAATAAAATAACATAAATTATTATGTAGACCCGTCGACACTAAACCAAACAGTACTCCAACTCAGTCGACTCCCAAAGGAGTCAATCCTGATAAAGTACAGTTGAAAAACTCATCAACATTTATCAACATGCATTTATCATAACGTCTAATTGTTAACTTCGGCCTTGCCGAGCCCAAAGCCGACCTTGCTACACAGCTACAGGGTGTTGTTGAAAGCTGAGATTACGGCAGATATTAATCCACCTGTAGCAATAGTGTCGTAAGGAGACATCAGACCCGCAACGTTGCGCTCTAGTAACGATTCGTACATGTGATTAAGGACATTTTGATATTGTTTTACAGTGATTTGAAGGGTGTGGATATTTTTTTTTATAAAAGTAGGGTTTGCTCTTGACCATAATCTTGCCCGAGGACAGAGATGAGGTCTACGGTGTAGCGAGCTTACCCAGAAGCAGCCTATTCACTCTGATTTTGAACAGAGTCAGGTTGTATGTATTCGGGAACACAGACGCAGGCAAGGAGTTCGCGGGAACTTCAGTAATAAAATTAATCAGAAAACTGTGATATTTAGAGTGGAATGACTAAAGTAATTATTTTATCAATAGGATAATTTTAAAAAGAAGAAAAGTAATAATTTTAATTAATTTAAATTCAGACAATTATATTGCATCTATGTTCTATACTTATTCTTCTTATTACTCATAATAGTACTAACTTACGCTTTCTACGTTTATACTATACTTACCTAATATGAAATTCACGAAAAAAGCATTTGTTTGGCAAAATGACGGTCTTAAAGAAATTGAAAGTCTATTACAGCGTACCTGCCGGTTCAAATTGACGCTAAATAACTGTAATCAAATTGTTACTCTCTTGCCAAATGAAACCGAGAGCTTTCCTCGCGATGCGGAAATAAGAAAAAGTTGACTTGCTATGACCCCAAGTTTTTTATTACTCATATAAAAATAGTGATTATTTTTATTGTTACGAGCTTTTTTATAACTAAACTTGTTCATTAGTGATAGTATGTATGGGTGTTATCTTGCAAATTAAATTAGCACTTTCAAAAATCTTATTAGGTGTATATTTTCATCCAAAAAATTTAGTTTTCGTAAGAACTTATTTTTACGACGAGAAGGAACGGAATGATATTTAGGTATGTTTTTTTTTTAATTTTACAGCAAATTTTTGTAGACTTAAATAGTTACTTATAGTCTATTTTTTAAATTCCCATAAGTATTCGTAACCCCTCATGGCAATCAGATAAGTTTGACGATAGATATTATGAAATTGTTGAAATAAAATATTGTTGTAGGTATGTTTCTTTCATAACATCATCTCAGAAGCTGTCGTACTTATATCTATACATATAATAAAACAGTAAAAATATTTTGTCTGTACATTTAGTATTTTTGACTGAAATGGATAGAGGGACACTTAAAAAGAATAATAGAAAGCAAAAAATTTTTTTTGGAATTTCTTGTCTGTCTGTCTGTCCGTCTGTATGTATGTACGCGTTTCACGCAAAAACTACTGGATGGATTTGAATGAAACTTTTTTTGTTGTATAGCTATTAAGCCTGGGCAACGTATAGGCTATAACTGATTTTGAAAACTGGAACACCTGATGAAGAACCATAGCAGAACAGCTAAACTATAAGAAATATGGATATGGTGCCTTAACAAAAGTCGTTAAACCTGATGAGCATTTTCTGCTGACGTATAAAAATTGACGATCTGGAACATCTGATGAAGAACTGCAAGAGACCAGCTACACTATAACATATATGGAAATGGCGCCTTAGTAAAAATCGTTTAACCTGATGAGCATTTTCTGCTGACGTATAGAAATTGAAGATCAGGAACATCTGATGAATAACTCCAAGAGACCAGCTACACTATAACATATATGGAAATGGCGCCTTAGCAAAACTTGATTAATCTGATGAGCATTTTCTGTAGACGTATAAAAATCAAAGATCTGAAACAGTTTCCAACACAAAAAGACTCTTCGTCTAAGCGAAACTCACGCGGGCTAAGCCGCGGGCAACAGCTAGTTTTTTAATAAAAGTGTATAATTTCTATTCAGGCATTATGAAAGGCCATTCACTATTATTCATCTAGCTAAGATAAATTAGCGCTACTTTTGCAATGGAAAAGTAGCAACCTTTTTTAAATATGAAGTTCTCCAGAATTGAGACCGCTCTTTCATTTGAGTTACAAAACCTATGCAGACTTGCCTTTCCTTTATTCTACTCATAATTTATCCAACGCTCTAATATTTTATCATTTCTCTATTCAATCAAATCAGTTCATCTGACACAACACTAGCACACAAATCAATATCCTACAATATGCGAATCAGCTTTCTAACGCGAATATATCAATTTCTAACATAATAGTGAAGTTCTGACAAATGCTATACTTTCGCTAATACTCATGAGGGCACATTGTGGATTCGTTTGTGCGTCTGTCCGTCTGTAGGTCTGTCCGTGGAGGTGAATAGTGCTCGTTAGTGTTTTGTATTTATTTGCGAATGCCTTGGACAGTCAGTCATGCTTGATCATCGGGCTGATTTATGGCAAATGAAGGGCGAATGTTGACTTAAATCGATAAGACCTGCAGAATGTGAATGTTTATTATTTTTTTAACAATGAAAAATATGATTGAATTATTTTTAATATTTTCAATTCAAAGCATAGAGATTTTATGTACTCTTACTATACGTAAATAGTCGTTGTATTTCGATCGATGATTCAAAGTTATGTTTTTTATGTTTATTTTTATTAACTCAACAGACGTTCCTAGATGTCTTACAGAAGATTTAATGCAAGAACTGTGGTTTAGTGACACTGGTGTCAGAATTTTCTCAAATTCACTACCGCTATCTAGCGGCAGTTGTCATAGAGCTAGTAACTGGTTGGTACCGGTCGGTACCAAATTCCCATATAAAGTACCGGTATTTTTCGGATATTTATATGGAGAATTTGGTCACACTTCACCTTCTATCTAACACCTGATCTAATAGGTGACTTTAATTTTTAAATGGTACCTATCCACGGCAAACTAAGATTACGTTTATATAAGAGTATTTTAAAATATGTATTTAATAAAAAAGGAAGAAAAGAAAGAAAGGAATAAAAGGATATATTATATCCTTTATATTACCAAATCGCCTCACCGATATTACGTCCATCTCCACAATTATGTTAAACTGTTACTCAATATCTCCCGAATGCATTTGCGTGGTCTGCGTGCGTGGTCTGAGCGTGCAAATGTTATGATGTACTGAGTCATAATAGCTTCAAATTGTTGGTGGTTTAATAGCAACTCGGGGACGAGGAGGTGGACTGTCTAGTCTATGAAATTTCGCAGCAAAACAACACAGTAACTGTTTACGCCTTGGGCAACAGGAAGGGCAGCAAGTTGCTAATTATAAAGAAATACATAGTAGTATAGTGTATTAGTTCTTTCCATTTTTTATATATATATTTATTATATATATATTTTAACCACTCGACAACCACCGCCTCAATAATTTTGCAATGAGTAAGTTGATGTACTATCGACTGTACATACATGCATCCTTTGAAACATTAGTCTCTATTTTTGGGCAATCATTAAAAATAATTGAAGATATTCGAATAAAGTAAGCAGATACATCTAAAGTTTTAATCAACGCTCACTGGATGCCAATACTTCAAATGGCTGATCTTCAAATAACTTAGCCTCAATTAAGTCATAAGTTGATCTTGACATACCAACTTGACGTACTTATTAGGCCAGTTTATGTGGCAACAGTGAATCTTACCGAAAATGTAAATCAGTGTCATTAGCCTTGTTTTTTAAACATCATAGAAATGTTTATATTATATATACCTAGGTAGGTTTTGTACCAAATCAAGGTAAACGTGTAATACCGTTGGATGGTAGTAGTTAATCATGTCAGATGTTTTAAATTACACAGAATCCAGATACAGAATCACGTCGTTATCCCTTACGAACGAACAAAGCCAAGAATCGTGAGCCTCTCAGGCCACGCTTATCAGAATAGTGGGCTCAATGATTATTGTTTAACCAAAAATTAATGAAATATGAACAACC
Organism: Ephestia elutella; assembly: GCA_018467065.1. NCBI lineage: Eukaryota > Metazoa > Arthropoda > Insecta > Lepidoptera > Pyralidae > Ephestia > Ephestia elutella. The sequence continues at coordinate 6,465,952 of CM031568.1, read as the reverse complement.
TGCTGTGTGACAGTCTGTAAGGTTAGAAGGATAATAAAATATTTAAAGTAAAAAACAGTTTTAATACATTTATTTATTTATAATTTATTACGAGAGCAGGCGGCCAGAATATAGTTAGTTCAGTAATATTAAACACACAATAGAGACGCGTTGATGTCTTTTCAAAGAAAACATATTTCATCGCTCCGGTACCGTGAATTCGGTAATGAAATAATGGATTTTTCTAAATATCGGGTTAATAAGTATGTATAAAGTATGTGCTGTCTTAGGTTTAGGTACTGTCAACCAAATTTCATTGAAATTCGTCCAACTTTCACAAACATCCTAACTTTCGCATAGTTTTATGCGATTAACACCCGTATTCACAAACGTTTCCTTGACTTTTACTTCACTGACGTTTAACCGACTCCACTAATTTTGCATGGTTAGCCCATATAAGGCATGTAGTGAAATGCGATCATTTTTTTTCTTTATTGTGCAAAGTATACATGCATATATGTATGTATATATTTATATATAAATATGTATATTTTTATCTATCTATGTATCTATTAGTACTTTGTTGTACCTGTCACTCAAACTAAATAAGACATAGGCAGTTACGATTCCGTGACCTCGTACTATTCCTATATGGTTCGGTGCATGCATGCAACTGTTATGAGAGGTTGCTCAATGGTTCGTGATAAATTCGCTTGTGTAAGTTATCAATTTCATCATTTTGCACATCTTTTTTCGCCCATGCTTGGTATAGGATTAGAGTAACTATCCTATCCTAATCCTAATATCCTAATAATATTATAAATGCGAAAGTTTGGATGTGAGTTTGTGAGTCTGTGAGTTTGTGAGGATGTTTGTTACTCAATCACGCAAAATCTACCGGACGGATTTCGATGAAATTTGGTATGCAGGTAGAAAAATACCGGGAATAGCACATAGGGTACTTTTTATCCCGAAATTCCCACGGGAGCGAAGCCCCGGGACGCGGCTAGTTAACAAATAAATATTTATGAACAAATCACACGGATTGAGTTAGCTCCAAAGTAAGTTTGAGACTCGTGTTATAGATGCTGACTCAACGATACGATATTTTATAACAAATACATATATAGATAAACATCCAAAACTCACGTCAATCTGAAAAAGATAATTTTCCTTCTTGACCCGACCGGGGATCGAACCCGATATTGACACTATAGTTCCTATGAGAGATGCTATTTCTACTATTTAAGTCTATGTATAAGTATATAGAGGCAAATAACATCAAAATATTTAATTAAATCGAATTAACACTCATCGATATAACACTGAACACTGAAAACAATGCAAATAAAGAAAGTATTGTCAGTTCATGGCAAAAAAAAATGAGAATTTTCATTTTTGTATTTGTACGTAACTATATCAAATCCATTTGAAGTGTTCTAAATAACAAATATAGAGTCAAGAGAGTAAAAATTCCAGTCAGGATCTACAAGGCATTACGATCATTAACGAATGGCAATAAGGTCTTAGAGGTATGATTGCACTTATGACGCTTGTCTGTACAATAGTTCCCAAATTAAAGGAGAACCAACGTCATGTTAGTATCAAACCTATTTTCGCAATTCCGCATTCTCCAAACACTTCAATAAAGTAACAAAATATGACTTTAAAATAAACAGCATTGGATTCAAATTTCAGTGGCCATTTGAGACGTCCGAAGTGACCAGGTAACAGTCCGTAGACGGCCTTGCAGGGTCGACTTGCCATAATTATATAGTAACTACATTCCTAGGTCGGATTTACATAATAAATGTAACGTTATATATAATTTAATTATATAGTCCTAAATTATATTTAACTAGGTTTTGCCCGCGGCTTCGCCTGCGTGAATTTCCCACGGGAACCGCCTTTTTGCTTTCCCCGGGACGAAAGGTACCCTATGTCCTTCTCGGTACTTATATCTATTTGTATGAAAAATTTCATGAAGATTGGTTCATTAGGTAAAGCATGAAGAGGTAACAAACAAACAAACAAACTCACTTTCGCTTTTATAATGTTAGATTAGAAATAAAGATTATGTTACAATTTAAAACTTTATAAATAGAAATATTTTTTATTTCAATGCTATAAAATTGAAATAAAAACACATTTTTTGCGAAAAAGTCAAGGGTGAAGGCCACTTAATACTCGTATTGCAGGTAAAATTAATTTTGATCTTTTAGGAACCTATAAATAAAAAGAAGTAAGCATAACCTTATGTTATCCTCCAAAATACAGGTTTATGTAAATTACTTTTTGCATTTGTGACTTTTGTAATCTTCTTTAAAAAGGCAAAACAATAAATCTTACTTTTCAAACGACACGGATATTGGGAACTTTATTTTTGGCTCTAAATTATAAGATTTCCTTTTTTGCTCTTATTAAGAAATTCCTTAAATGAGGTTGTTTAGTTTTAAAAATAATAAATTTAATGTCGGTTCATTTATTAGAAAATGAAATGAAGTTTAAGTAGTACTTGTTTTTTTTAATATGTAAAAAAGTGTGTCTGATATACGCGAATTTGAAAGAAACTTTTTACGCTGTATTTGAAAATCATTTTTTTGATGTTAACTTGATGTTATTTTAATTATTTACTAGTGCCTTATTGCCGGTACCAAATCATACTATAATATATGTATATAGATAATAAATGCGAAAGTTTGGATGTCAGTTTGTGAGGATGTTTGTTACTCAATCACGCAAAATCTATTGGACGGATTTCGATGAAATTTGGTATATGGGTAGATAAATACCGGGAATAGCATATAGGGTACTTTATATCTCGAAATTTCCACGGAAGCGAAGCCCTCGGGCGCGGCCTGTTATCATATAAAGCATCGAAAAGTACCGGTACCGTCCGAAAGTTAATATGAAATTTTTTGTACCGGTAACAAGCATGAGAATAAGGCTAAGAATTACTGTTCATATCACTTACTATTTCCATAGTATGTAAGAAAATTATATCATTGATGTTCATGAGATATGAGATAATATACCTAACATTTTTCGTACTTATCGTAATGATGAAAATTATTTTCAAGTACCGACGATAATTAAATTTTAATGGTCCGATTACCGAAATACGAAAACCACCTACGATGGTTTTTTGTTTCATAAATAAAGATCGCACTCGTGTTATTACTCGAAGGTGGGTTATAGTTAGAGTTAATCAAATCACTATTATTAACCAACACCTATTATTATAACGAATTAGATGTTATACAAATTACGCATTTGGATATGTTTATATTTTGTTTGATTCCACATATTATTATGACATTACCATCATTTATTTCTTACCATATGTTTATGATTCACTTATTTACTATATTATTAGCTGTACTACGAGGCTTCACTCATGTAGGAATTTTGGGAAATAGATCATCTACATCCTTTCTTATGAAATACGAAAATATTTTTCAAATCGGACTAAGTTATACAAATTCTAGTGATAGCTAGCTTCCACAAGCAAAATTTTGAGCTTCATTATATTATATTAGTAAAGATTTGGTCAGACATTTGTTTGAAGTCTAGAATAAAGTTATAGCTCTGTGTAACGACCTGTGTCGTCATGGTTTAAGGTTGATCTAAAAATATTTTCAAACTATGACTTCAGGTACTTCCTCAAGGATCTCATAAGTTCCCAAAATTGTTGAACTAAAAGGGTTAAATGGGCCAAAAACGAACTTACATACATTGCAAAGGGCAAAAGCTATTTGTATAACATGTTGGAATGCTTCAATATGATCTAAATTACGTAAAACTTTGCATCTGAGGTAGCACCTGGACCTTCGTCATCATGTTGACCTTATGTCTAGTAGAGCGGCGCTTCTATCAAGCCTTATTTTGAATTGAGTCGAGACACAGCAGCTATTTTGTATGCAGCAATGTTGCAGAGAGTACCATGCCACGCGTCGGAGCCAGATGGCGAAAATGAAATATGCAAGGACGAAATAAAAGTTCATTTTTATTACGTGATTTTATATAAAAAGGGAAAACTTACAACTATTTTGTGCATACATACATACATAGAATTACGTCTTTATCCCTTACGGGGTAGACATAGCCAAGAGTCGTGAAACTCGAAGGCCACGCTTAGCTGAATAGTGGGCTCTCTGATGGAATGGAGATTCAACTATTTTGTACTACCAATAAATGGCACAAATTATTACTTTAAAACCTGAAAATAGAACATTTAGTAATTATGTTACTTTCATCGCGTATTAAGATGATATTTATCAAATTTTGATTGTATCTTTTGTATATTTCCTACATTTAAACCACACGCCTGATTCCTTGATAGATCGCAATGGATTAAAAAAAAATTGGGTATGTGGAGATGATTGACTTGGCAGTTGCACACTACAACTAGATACGTCCTAAGTTTACCTATGTCTGAAAGTGAAACCATAGCTCAAAAAGTTAACACTAAAGACATACAAAAATTAAATGTCTCTCTGATTATTTTTTCTAATTTTATGGTTAACACGTTTGCAGGTAACGTCAACCGTTGTCAAAAATGACTGGCGGGGGTAAAATTAGACCTTTAACACCTTATTGCGGAGACTTCTTCGAAAACGCATTGGATCGTTAAATTAATAAATTAAATGTGACAGTTTTTGAGACTTGAAATTAATTGCTTGCTTATTGTGTAAAAGTAGTTTCAAGGTCAAAGATCTCTGCATAACCATTTTGAATAAAATATCTGAAATACCTTAATATCCTACTAATATTATAAATGCGAAAGTTTGGATGCGAGTTTGTGAATTTGTGAGGATGTTCGTTACTCAATCACGCTAAATTTACTGGACGGATTTCGATGAAATTTAGAACACGGGTAGAAAAATACCGCGAAAAGCACATAGGGTACTTTTTACCCCGAAATTTCCCACGGGAGCGTAGCCCCGTGGCGCAGCTAGTATATTATAATATCTATCCTTCCTTCATATTAAAGAACTGTGCTTTTTTCGGTGAAGTATTCGCTACGCCTCTCTATTCTTGGCTTTACATTATATAATCATATTGCTTGAATTCCACGAAATGTCGTATGGAATATAATATTATTTAATATCGATCTTGATCTATAAAAGCGACTGTAAGTCAGACCTGACCTTTGACAAAGCTTGAGTAAGTCACGATTAGAATAATATGTATTTCATACTTGTGTTTTATACTAAGGCAAATTGTGTATAGTAAATAATAATAATAATACGGTATGCGGGCAGCGCAGGACCGATCGTTGTGGAAATCCTTGGGGGAGGCCTTTGTCCAGCAGTGGACGTCTTTCGGCTGAGAGAGAGAGAGAAATACAAACATTGTAACTCCAATTAAATTTAACATTGAAAGAAAGTTGAAAACTCATTAAAAGAAAATGTACTTACCTAATTTTTTAGATGACTGATTTCAATTGATAAACTAAAAAACAGGAAAAACTGGAATTTTTTCACGTCTAATAAATTACATTATTTCAATGCATGTTTAGACGGCATGCGTCAATTATTTTATCTGACTCCTTTACATACTTTATTCATAACAAGCATAAACAAACATGAATGAATTCAAATCAATAACTCCAAATCCCAGGAAAAATGTGATTTAATAAATTTACCTACGGTATGCCTTCTAGTTTTACTGTCAGGAAATCAAAGACTTGAGTCACCAAATTCTGATCTTAATTCATTTGATCCAATCAACATAAGCAAAATTTCACGGAAAACTAGAACACAATTGATTAAGGCTAGACAAACTAAGACAAGTAAAACTAAATAATAGCATGTAAAATTTATAGATTAACGAAAGACATGGGACATAAGCAAGTGTGAATACTGGTTTTAATGTTAACATTTGTAGCGTGGGTGCTCCACCCGCGCTTATTGTCTCGTAAACCAATATTCTGATCTGCAATCTTGTGTCTGACATCACACGTTCGACACCTGTCCATAGAAAGTACAAGAACATGTGCTTTTACTATCTATAAATCTTTTGTTGTAGTTCAAGTTGCTTCATTTCATTATCCTAAAAAGGTTTATCAATTTATTAAGGTCACAGAACTCTGAACAATATTAAAGTTTAAAACATACACAAACATTTAAAATAGATGGGCACCTCAGAATGTCTACAGAACTATAGTGGGCCTAACGAGGAACATACTGGATTCCTCCGAATAGGAAAAGACGGCCAGCCACGGATGCCGAGCTTGTGTGATGAACTGAATAAATGTAATAAAGATTGGCGCGATATAGCCCCGAATCGAGAGTCGTGGAAGAAGAGAGAGGCCATTGCCAAGGCAGAGATGGCTATTAAATAATAATAAATAATAATTTAAAATAGTTTGGCCACTGCCAGACTAAGCCATTCTCAGCTAATCACATATTAAGGACATACCTAATCGGGATTTTCCGAAAACTTACTGTCTTTAAACGTCAAGTGTGAACCATAGGTTAGAAGTATTGAAGCAGGAAAAATATCCCGTAAAGAGAAAAATACTAAACTAGAATTATATCGAATCAAATTACAAATAAAATAAATAAGACTAGATAAAAAAAAATACATAATCCTGTTTTTTTTTTCCTTTATCGTCGAAAATCACCGTAATTTAAGCGATAACAGTAGATTTTTTTTAAAGAATTAAATAAAGACTACAATTATTTAAAACGATATCGGCTTATTTTTAAAAATATATTTAGTGTTTTATCACAATTAAAAGAAAACCCTTAAAATAATTACCCTAAGAGCCTGACGAAAACTCGCTAGCAAAAACACAAATTATAGAAAATTCGAAAAGTAACCTTATTGTGTCTGCTTTAAGGCGGAGCTTACGTACCGCCCCTCACCCCCTCTGATTAGCCTTGGGTAGCAGCGCCTTAATAAGAAACGACCTTCACAAATCTTCACAGATCTTGAACGCTGAAAAGATGTCTTGGCCTTATTTTTATCAAAGAAGAAGTTCTATCTGCGAGAGTCAGATATTAAAACTTAGCTATCAACAAATTTTTCAAACTACACGACAACTGTCTATTGTCATCGGTCTTTTGAATGAAAAAAAAATCACACACGATTACTAAATACCCAGTACAAGTCACGTGTCACAGCAATTTCGTAATCACTTCATCTAAGAATTGCAATGACAAAGCCTCTAAACTCTAAGCATCAGTTGTAAACAAGTGTTAAACTTTATCCTCACCATGATGTTTTTAACCTAACTTCAGCAAATACAAAGGATTTTGATCTTAAAGTAGATGTAATAGAGAACAATGAAAACTTCTCAAGCTGTAATGGTAAGTTTGTAGACGATGGTGTCGTCCAGGCAACTATAATGACTACATGGTGACACATGTGTTAATGGTCATTGCATAAATGATTCAATTCTCATGTGTTCTGATTGCAATAAACGTTTAGAATAATTGCATAAGGAAAACTATATCAATTAAAAAGAAATATAAAACATTATGAACTTATACAGAATTTGCGGTAATTAACCACATGAGTATTAGTATTGTAAACTGAATCATTATTGTAGATATTACGAGATTGTTGTATATGAATATTGAATACACCTTTTATGCTGTAACTGAGGAACTTAAATTTTCATAGAGGCTAAACGAATCATGGACGATCATTGTTGAACTTTCCTTCTTTACATAGGTATGTCAAGATACCGTGCATTTTTTATGATTTAGGGCTGGTTGATGTACTGGTGACTGTAAATCTAGTTTACAACGTGAATCTTGGCGCAGCTTTATTCGACATAATTAAAACAATGCCAAATTAGCATGAGCATGCGACCATTAAACATTTGTAGGTTTTTTACTCATAAGTTCAGCGTTCGTTGATCTTGTATGAGGGACATCTGTTGCGTCCGGAATTGGATGGGTCTTGTCTGAATGACTGTAATTTGAGGTTGATGACTTGCCGTTATATGCGAATTTAAAACTTAAACATAAGAAGATTATCTAATTTGCCGTAATATGTACTTTGTCCGAATGTTCAATACTATCAGTCTAAATCCATCAAATGAAACTACACTAAATGCTACACGTCACGTAGGACACAAAATTATATGAAAACCGTTGAGAATGGTCTCTTGTAACGTCGATATCAGCGTAACGTTGAGGGGAAAGAGCGGCGAGTGCGGAGAGGCTTTGCGGCGTCTCGGATTCTCGACAGATTTTAAGTCAAACTGTTAACAAATTGGTTGCACTCTTTCGTCTTAAAAGAGCTAAAAAGAGATAGACATATTGTCACAACAACTCCACAAAAAATAAATTCACAAAAAAGTTATTACGAGAAGCGGCTTTCTACAAAGGAACGCAGACTGTCGCAAACTTAAGGCGCCGCGTTTTGGATTATTTCTGATTTATTTTGAAGCCTTTTTTTAAATCATCTGGAATGCTTGCAAAGTTAAAAATATCGAAAGAAATTAGGTGATATTTGATTTAAACAATAATTACTGGTGGTAATCGCATCAGGCTAATAGTATTCTATTTTTTAATACTTATGGTAATGGCTGAAACGGTGGTGGCCGACTGGTGGGGCGCCCGCCTGTGGATGCAAAATCCCAGGTTCGAATCCTGCCCGGGCTACATGGCTTTGTATACCAATCTGACTCATGTTAGTTTTCATCGACCACCACTTGCTTCCGGTGAAGGAAAACATCGTGAGGAAACCTGCACTCTGGTTGATGATAATCAGCTAGTGTGTGAAATGGAGAAGGCAATGGCAAACCACTCCATTAAAATTGCAAAGAGAGTAGTTGTGTGTGTTTCATTCCATATAATGACCACAACCCTCAGTCATGAGAAAATACGACTAAAGAGAGAGATGGTAATGGCTAAGAATCCGTAATAATGACGATTAGTGTGTTGCAAAAGGCAATACCAGTTTTAAAAACAAATTAATGTGTTATTTTGTAATCAGTGATATAAACTTCACCTAAATAAAATAATAAACCAAACAATACGATGAAATAAAATATTAGGTAACCATGGATTACATCCCCTTAAGCTAGCAGCAGACGGCGTTAGCCGCTGCGACCTGCGGCCTCCGTTAACTATACCGAGACTTAGGGGTGTAGTAAAACATCGATGTTTATTATTAGTTATATAGAAGCTTTTATTTTATTTTTTGGTAGGTAAAATTTGTTTTTGTAGTAGTTTCAAGGAGTGTATTTCCATCAATCTAGAAACCTTAGAAAATCTATAAAATATACTTTAAATACTTTACTATACAAAGATAAACGTATACACAACATTTTATAAAAAACCAAAAACATTATTAAAAATGCTACTTTTAACCGACTTCAAAAAAAGGAGGTTCTCAGTTTGACCTGGATTTTTGTATGTATGTTTGTCCGCGATTATCTGGCATTTGGCTGTACCGATTTTGATGCGGTTTTTAGAAAATCATTTTAATGCAACGCAATAGAATTACATATTTATATATCGACTAGCTTATACCCACGGCTTTGCCCGAGAAAATTGTACATCAAAGCTTTCCTTTATTATGACATGACCCACCCAGTCCATTAGTATAAACCGCATAAACATCTGTTCAGTAGTTTTTGAGTTTATCGCGAGCAGACAGACGGGTTGTCCCTAGTTTGTAAGTACCTGCCAAGAAAGACAAAATATCGATATATCGATGTTTTGTTTTCGTGTTTGCATACATCCCTAAGCCGGCGTCTATCAAGGTGCTGCAAGGTGCTGCAAGGTGCTGCAAGGTGCCGCCGGTCGCAGCGACCAGCTACACTCGACAGCACCCTGCAGCACTTTGATTAACGCCGCTATAAGTTGAACTGTTGACATATTGGATGTACTCTTTCTTCATATGCACTAAATGCTGTGCTAAAAAGAGACAGATATATCACACACATTATCACTACAACTCAGTGTAGTCGCGTGCTGCAGACTCTTGCGGCTTAAAGGCGGTCTCGTGATAATCGGTGTGCTGTAAACTCTAGCTACAGTCGACGTATTCGCCAGACCCCACTTTAATATAATTCTTAGTTGCAAATGAGCCGAACAAAATATATCCACATGTCGGACTTAGACAGTTAGCTATGTAAAACTTGTCGTACTTGTCGTCCCATAGAAATACATCAATTTATCATCAGCTTTGGACGCACTGACGTTTTTATGTATGCTTTGCTTACAATGACCGACGAGAGAGAAAAATTGAACCTACTTAGAACTATGGTCATAAATTATTCATAGATACGTTCCTTATTGCCCGTAAAAATGTTAAACGTGTGGCAAAACCCCGTTATGCTCAAAGTTGCGAAGCCAGAAGTAAAGATGACGGAGATTATGCTTGAGTCCACAATTTTACCATCGTGTGAAAATCAGCGTGCACGCATCATGCACACGCAGAGTCGTGAGCGAAAGTGAGAGCTCCTGGTTACGTAAACTTAGGGTTGATAACATGTGTCTTGTCACGTTTAATGGAAAATAAAATAGAAAAGTGGCTAAGATGTATATTAGACACATCTCGTAAGAATTTATCAACTAAGCTCATTGTTGATAGAACTATAACAGGAAAAGTACTAGAAAACTGTTCATTCTCAGATACGAGCCATTCAAAATGATGAATGAAAATGAACTTAAAACTAAAGATAAAAGGATAGAGATTGGTCTGTCGATGCAGAAACGTGTATAAAGCTGCTGGACAGGACAGGTGCGTGAAAATGAAAGTTGTTCTCTTCCTGCTTACCCGTTCGCCTCGACGACACCCGGCGCAGTAATGTCTATTCAGAGTTTGATATGCAAGGACGATGCAAGAATGCATTAATAAGATCGAATGCTAATTATAATGGAGTTATTTGCAGTAACACGTGCTAATATACGCGTGAATAAGAATGGCAGGTCAATGTGAAATAACATTGTTGAACTGGACTTTCTTGAAGTAGTTATACGGAAATCAACATGTTTTATTACAAATATGTCTTAAATAGGACATTATGATGATAGTGGTAGCGATGGAATTTAAGATAACATTAATGATATAAATGACACAAAAAACCATATAGCTTCCTCATAGATCACAAAAATTCGCAATAATTAATGTATTTAGTTTAATGGCCCGAAAATGTTCATTATGGCATCGAACAGGTTAACTTTATGAGTTTATTATACATCACGACCGAGATGAAACCAAGAGTTGGGAGCGCGACTTTCACTTTGCAGACGCTAAAAAGTGAAACTGGAATCATCATAAGCAAGATAAACGCCGGTAACTACAATAATGTTAACTAGACAATAGATAAGAAGCCGTCAATGGAAAACGAGTTTTTGATAGTCGACAATAACTTGACGATAAATAGTATAATGTTCGTATTGAAATCATGATTGTTGGTAATAATCGGGAAAATTTTGTTAAACATATTGTACAACATTGAAGTAGACAGTGAGCACTGTAAAATAAAAGAACGTGGTACAAAAAAATAAACCGTTTTAAATTCATATCAAAAGAAAAGACCTAAATGATCGAAGGGGAATTTTGGAGGTCATCGAGGTGTTTTCAACGGAAGTGAAACACCACAAAAAGGTAAAATTACGGCATATCATGCAATTGGAGACGGTGTTAAAGAAAAAAGGGTCATTTCGGACAAAAGTTCGACAACATTACATTTATAACTTTTATTATCCTGCAGTTTGTTGAAGCAATAACGTGCAAAATACATAACATAAACGTTAGTTAATAATAAAATAGTTGCGAAAACACTGATTCTTGGTACTACATAAATTAGATGTGCTTATTTGGAATCAAAGATTGTTGGTATTCAGTGAACTATTGTGGATTACAACTAAATGTCAATAACAGGTAAAGCCCAATATCATGTTATAGGGTCATTTAGTTTTCGTGAGAATGATCACTTTGATATTATTTTACTTGAAATTCGTTACGGCACTCAAATAAGATTATACAAACTTTCGAGGTCAATTTTATTAAGCACCACCAATAAAATTCAAGTCATCGCGAGTCATTCATTTCTTTGTAACCTTCGCGAAATTTCGAATGAACAGAGAATGTTAAGCTAAACTGAACAATCATCGATTTTTCTGGAGATATATCATCAAATTTTGCTGATCATGGACAGGTTCAATGTTATTGAAAGGAGGGTTAAATCAAGGATACCAAGATTGAGGATCGTTTCTCTTTATTCTGACATTTGACATATTGGAAATGTTATGATTGCAATAATCACTTATTTTTCTTGATAAATGATATTATTGTTTGCAAAATAGTCCAGTGAACAAAGGGTCTTGCTTGTAGGTTCTCTTTCTTAATTATTTATTGAAGCATTTTGAGACGGATGTCTGTCGGGACTGTCTGTTTGTCAAGGACGTATACCGTTCCCACAACATTAAGGTCGCTCGACATGGGTCGTCAGTTTTAAACATTTGCTTCTCTGCTTTACTTGTTTCACCTAGTAACTTTGGTTACATGTCGGTCGTATTTTTCAAAAACTTCTGAATATTCCTGAATATTCTTTGCATAATAAAGCATCCACCAACCCACCATATTTAACATTTGGAACTCTTAAATTGCGCATCTAAATATCAACTACCATAAGTGACAACTTTAGTTAACCTTTCGTAAGCCTTGTCCGAGATTACGTCATTACTTTTGCCGACTATTTAAATGTCAAATATTGACCTATGACATGAAGATGCCACCTGTCTTGTTATTAACCAGCCAAGTTAGATGATCCCTGCGCACAAACCAATAGTATAGCAGTAAGGTTTCTTAAAATTGCAAAATTTTGAATGGCGTAATATCCTTAACATAATGAACAGTAGTGTAATAGAATATTTTGAACAATGCATGCGGGAGTGTACCACACAAGAAGTCAAAAACCACACATTTTATGACGGCGAAAACTGAATATTTTATAACCTGAGAAGAACAAGAGCTTAGTATGAAAATAAATACTACATCTGTCAATAACACTTTTGAAATATTTTCTAATTAAGAACTTAAAAATTATGACAAAAATTTTGACGTCACTGCTTCAAAATTAGAATAAAATAAAATAGAAAGGATCACGAATTCATCAGCAAAAGTTATTAGAGCCTATAATTCGCACAAAAACAATATGTAACATACGTGTCGTGACCTACCTGTCCCCATAGGGTACCAGTCATGTCTATGATCAGAGCTGATCCCCAATTAGACTGTCTGTTGTCTACCTGACTAAATATTATGCAAACTTACAATTCGTAATGGCTTTGTTTTCCGCCTGTTACGTGCTCAATATACTATGTTAAATTATATGTTTACACGAGACAGACATGTTATATATTTAGACGACATTCTGATTGTTGATTTTATGATTTCACATCGCTTGTTTTTGGCAAAATAGCATGTGGCTTAAAGAATTAGAAAAGTTTCTTGTAAATGTAAATATGAAACGCATTGGTTCTTTGCATATACAAACGTGTATTTTTTTAACGAGGTACGATGACGGAGCGGTTTTAGGATACAGCCAAATATAATTAAACGTTTCGAATATATCTGATAAAATCAAGTTAATTTTAGGGTCATTAATAAATAGAATATACAATACCACACGTGTCCTACAACAATCGATTTTCAAGGTTAACAATAAATTGACAAATAGCATAATCAGCTTTCAAATATTAAAGAATATTGTTACTTGTGCGTTTAACCTTAAGATTCAGTGTTGATTGAAGATGAAAGAACTATAAAACAAACTAAAGAGTTGGTCAACGGTGTCAATTATCTTGCGAAACGGCATGAGTCGACCACCGCCACTGGGGCAGTAATGTTGTATAATAGCAAAGTCCATGCAATTTGTCACTAACAGTGCATTGGCTCAATAGTTTGATATAATACTGCCTAATCTATCAACCACGCGCTAAAATAAAACTTTTTTCAAAAAAAAAATGAACCGACTTCCATCATAAAACTTAAAAACATGAAATAAAAATAAACAAACAATAAAGAAAAATGTATTAGCATGCTACCTACTGAATGAGGTGAAGTCGGTGCCAAGTGTAGGACTATGTAATTGTTTAGCTAGGCATTTTGTATACATACATGATTCTAATGTTAATTTAGATTATTTAATTCAATTTGGCACCGACTTCACCTCATTCAGTAGGTAGCATGCTAATACATTTTTCTTTATTGTTTGTTTATTTTTATTTCATGTTTTTAAGTTTTATGATGGAAGTCGGTTCATTTTTTTTTTGAAAAAAGTTTTATTTTATCATTTTTTGTGCTTCTACACCTATTTTCTTTAATAAAAACTTAAACTTTTCTTTCACTGCTAGCCGAAAATAAAGAATTAAGAATTCGAAACTTTTTATGTCAGTTTGATTTGAAATGTCAGAACATGTCAAATTGTCTATTATTTTTGGCACATAAATAGACCGTGAGCCCGCGACGACCAAACCTTCCTTATTTTAAAAATGCTGAATGTTTTTCTGCGTGGTATATACAGGTAAAAATATTAGCGACTAGGTATGAAGTTTGGCTCTTGTTGCTTATGCAGGTAATATGGATAGCAAGGATGATTTTTATAGGTATAAAAAGCACCCTTGGGGCCTTCCAAAGTAAAAGTAAATTCAGCATTTGTAATAAAACAAATATAACTATAATTTAGTAAAGTTACAATGTCTAGCAGGGGTTTATATCTGCACCAATTGCCTGGCAATGGATGGCGTGATTTCTTATATTATTAGGAATAAAATCTTTAAAAAACTTTACTATAAGGAAATTGAGTTACCACTTTAAATGTTATTGCTACAAAAAATCTGCCTAAGTAATCATGATCCAACTTTTATAGTCGCTAATCGCTATTTCTATGTTGGGAACATACACAGAAAATCTTTAGTTTTAATAAAGTAAGTCATAAAGCAATATAAGTAATATAAGTAAGCATGCTATCGCGGGCTTTTGCTCTATAATGCAATGTTGGTATTTTTATATTTTGTTAGGTATCTTTAAAATTACCGAACAGATTTTGACGTGGTTAAAATGGGACCAACTTGGGTATATACCATTACGAATAAAAAAACAATTTCGGAAATCAGTCCACTGTAGGCGGAGAAATCGGCGAACATACATAAAAAAAAAACATACATACATCGAAACATATAACCTCCTCCTTTTTTGGGAAGTCGGTTGAAAACTGCGAACATATCCGAGAATATAAGGCTGACAACCAAACTTTAAACGAAACAAAAAAGAGTTTACCCATAACAGCGGTGCAATGCAAGCAATTATTTTTAAATACTTATAACTTAGGTAATTCAGATCAAAATAATAATATGTAGTAAAAACAATTGACGACCTCCGTGGCCTAACGGTTATCACGCCAGACTGCCACACCGGAGGTCCCGGGTTCGATTCCCGGTCAGGTCAAAATGGAAAATGAACTTTTTCAGATTGGCCTGGGTCTTGGATGTTTATCTATATATGTATTTGTCATAAAATATAGTATCGTTGAGTTAGTATATGGGATACTAACTCAACGATACTATATTTTATTACACAAGTCTCGAACTTACTTTGGGGCTAACTCAATCTGTGTGATTTGTCCGTATATATTTATTTATTTTTATTTTATTTAATTATGAAGTTAAACGAATTAATATATTTTAATGCTAATGAAGTAACAACCCACCAACAATAAATTTACAATAAAAAACAAATCCAATATCTTAGTTTTGTAGATAAATATATTTTTAAAATCCAATTTATGATTCGCAGACTCTTTCAAAGTCGTCTATTAAGTAAAAGTTTAATTAAAAATTACTTGTAAAATAAGTACAATATGAATAAAATTCAGCAATAGCAAAATAAGTGCTTATTGGATTACACGACCTCGGTCTACATTTAACCATTGCACCTATTTCTAAATCCAAATTACTTTTAAGCCTTGATATTCACTGAAATGCTAAACCTAGACAAAACGTGACCATTTTAAAAAGTCACCACTTTTATAAAACTATGAGATTTTGAAAATTGCATTAGATGCAGAGTGCTATGGCTAAATATTTCTAAGTTTATATAGGCAATACTATTTTTTATTTATTAAATCAAAACATTTCTATATCTACTTTTATTCCCAGCGAACGAGCAGTGCAAAAGTCTGATTTCTTAAAGAAACCTGCTTGTCTTTTTGCTCTCAGTAGGTAGCACTTAAAAGAATATATTTTTCAATGTTAAGTGCTGCATTTTATTTCAGCAAAAAATTTCAACAGTTTTTGAATCTCGAAATTTATTTTAAAATGGCTATTTGATGTTACGAAAAGTCAATTTAACTGCAAAGTAATTTGAATAATCTCCATTTGGTTTGTTCCGCCTTTTAAAGTCATTGTCGTCGTTTCGATAGTAAAGTGGACCTCGTTTAAAAGCCACTGAACTTAGCTTCACGTTTAATTATTGTAGTTTATTTTATCTTATCTAGTAATTGTTGCTTTGGATTAATTACTAAGTATTTTTTTGCTTTCGTTAAAAAGTGTTATGTTTATTTATAGGGAACAACCCTTTTTAGAAACTTTTTTAAATTTTTATTTACTTACATTACTAGTTTTTTTTCTTCGGCTTGAAAGTCAGTCGGTTTTGAAATTTTAGTAGGTATTTTATTTTGGAATTTCAATCGCTAACCAGTTTGGCCATAGCAATTAAAATTGACATTGCAAGGTGAGTTAAGGTCGAATAACAGATGCTTTCTAGACTATTTGAAACACTTTTGTCTGCTGGTCACGAATATTCAGTGTCATAATGTTACAGAATATTTCTGGAATTTCTATAATAACAGATGACAAATTTAATTTTAAATGTAATATTTACATAACTTTAAAACTATTACCTATCATTGTAAGATATCATTAAAATGAGGCAATAAAATATCAGCTCATGATTTGAAGGTCGTATAAAATGTGCATTATGCAGCAAACATTTTAATGACAAATAGTACCTACTTAGCGATGAATATGTATACGAAGGATGTCATTTTAAATTTGATTCGGCATTTATTTACACAAAGGTTCATACATATTAGTAGAAAAGAAAAAGAAGGGATGAGAAAACTTAAAATACACTAAGATAGCTTCCATTCTATACAATAAATAAGAAATCAATGTTGAATAATATTTCTCAGAATAGATAGGGAGAAAGAAATGACACCAATAGAAAATAGATAGTTAGATGAAATTGTAAATAGAATAAAGAAAGCTGATAGGTAACCATTGTTCAAAACGTTGTAAACTATAAAAGAGACGCTCGTAAAGTGAGTGTGTCAAGAGATATCTTGTTGCATTCTCTTAATTTTGCCGCGAGGTTCAAGTTCCAAGCACAAAGGAGACCGGCAAGCTAAATGTAAATATTTGTTAGAAGTATTTGCGGTTATAAAACTTTCTCTGTTAACCACATCGATCTCTAGCCAATATTTATTTAAAATGAAGATATAAATTCCACAAGTATTCTTGATATCAAATTCAACGATCAAAATCAGATTGTTTAATGCGATTAAGAGTAATTTTATCATCTGTAATTTTCTAAACTTCTATTTTTTTTAAATCGCCAGTTCACAATTTAATTAAGTTAAATTTTAAGAAAGTATAGGTATTTTTAAATCCTACTGCAATGCGTAATGTTTATAAATACAAAGAAATAGCTGATAATGAAAACCTAACAATCACTATTGATAGAGTTATTGAAGCTAAACAACACACAGTAGCTGCCAATGCTTTATACGCAAGTTCTCACGTCCTTAATAACTCTGAGTCGACGGAAACTGTTACAAAAACGTAACCATAGACAAAGGAAAGAAACGTAATACGCGGAACAACTATGGGAGACAGCGACGGAGTAAATTGAGATAATAAATTAAGAAGAGATCTCATCACTTTGTCAGGTCACAAACTAGATGTCAGTAGTGACATAATGACCTACTAAATTATTCTCAAGATTGTCAAATAGTTAATAGGAACAATAAGCTTATTGCCGTATGAGGCCCACTTTTTGGTTTCGTTCAGTACATGTTAGTATAGGAATGAGGATTTATTTTATTTAATCCTATGGCGGTGAAATAGAATAGGCGGATGATTAACTTCTATTTATTGTATTTTTTATACGTAAAATTCTTCCATTTTAATTTGTTATATCAAGTTCTGTAGACATGCTAATAATGATATTTTTTGTATTGCAAATAAATTTATTATCTATCACTGATAGCTATAATTTAACATTACCTTTTTCTGGTTCTTTCCAATGTTCCGTATGTTTTCATGTCTAAAGACCATTTCTGCGATAATCTATCATCGACCGAGCGAGCGCAGCGAGCGAAGCGTCTCAGTTTCCACTAGCCGAAAATTCTTTTGTCTGTCCGGATGTTATCGCCTACAGGTCACATTTCTGAACAGATTCTCATGAAATTTTGTGAGCAGGTTCGGTAATTTTATAGAATTTTTTAGTCGAGCCAGTTTTTCGAAATTTTAAAAAATAGCGGAAATATATAAAAAAAACCTCATATCTCAGCCATTTAAAAAATAATTCAAAAATGTTATTAGATATTTTTGTTATTCTTATTAAGACGCAACTTTTTTGTTTAAACAACATGTGAAATGAAATAAAACCGCTATAAATCCATGTTTTAAATTATCATACAATAGTTCACAAAAAAATCAATAGGTGGCGCAGCAAAGCTTTTAATACTCGCAAATTCGCTATTCTTATTTTTTTATACGTTTACAAGAGTGACTTAATTTATTGATTAAATGAAAGGAAATGGTTCTTATATCATATGGCTTTTTTGTCTTACTTGGCTTGGAATTGTGTGTATTGGTATTGTATTGGGATTGCTATGCTTGGTGGAATTATCTTGACCGCTTAAAATAAATCTGATATCAAAAAACTTCATTGTATGATTAGATTCCTATTATAAAAAAAGTAATATATATAATACCTACATACCTACTAATCAGATAGATTCGATTTCAAATTGATTTTTCTTTTTTGAACTTTAATTTTGTTGCGCAAATAACATATACATTAGAACAACCAATAGGTACCATGCATCACGGTAAAATATCGGTTATTTCGTGGAAGGGCTCGCGAGATCTACTGTTCTGACAGAACCACTAGTTTACTATTGTACAAGTTGGTATCTGTGTGAACTGATCCGCAAACGTCACTTACAACGCCTCAGCGAACCAGTGATTGATGTTTAGAAAGTTTTACTTACGATACTATCAAGTTATATTTACAGTTGCTAACACTTCATTAGCTTAATGTCTAACGTATTAGTATTCCAGTGATGCGAATCGGTAAATTATACCATCATATATCAAAATTATGTATGCCATTAGAACTTTATTTGACACATAACCTTAAACTTCTATCGCAATCAGACTATAAGTTCGTACCTTGCGTTTGAAAGGTTAAAGATGTAACGAATTAATTATTTATATTTATAACAGTAAATATACACATTGATTTCATATGTTGTAGATGAAATTAATTATACATAGCTATATTAGTAGTTTAAATTTTTGTTAATTTTTATGTCTTGTCATGTTGCAAGACACGATTCATTATGAACTTAGTTAGGGTACATCACCAAATTTAAAATGTCAGTCTTACTTAACACACCTTAGCAGGTATGATATTTGACTAAATATCAAATAAAATCCTTCATTTATCTGATTGATGATCGATCAGGTTTAGAATCATAATAATTTTGGGTAGATGAGTTCTTTCATAACATCTTCAAAATATTATAAAAAATTTAACTTCGTTTTATAGTTAGTCTTCAACAGATTGTTAAATCTTTCATTTTATTTTAAAACTGTCCATCTATTAGTTTGTTTGTATACTTTGTTTTGTGGATAAAAGTTTAAAGAAGGAAGAATTTAAATGCCATAAGGTGTTGATCTTATATGTTTCATTTGACTTATTCACCAATGTACTATTTTATTGTTACCTTATAAAGTTTATCCTTTTGATACCAGACGTCTTCTTCTTCCTCCATTTGATTGGCTAGTGTGAGGTCGTCGCGCGACCGCGACAGGATGCGTCTCCGAGACACCATCTCGCCACCCGTCACCGCCTCGAACGGGCCTAGGCTGCAACAATGAAAATTACATTTATTATCTTGTTAAACGAAAATGAAAAATAAAAAACCTTTTTAATTTTAAGTAATTAGATAATTATCATGTTGACATTATTAAAGAGCCTATTGATGAGGAAGATTATGAAAATGTTGAAGTTGTTGAAAGAGGTGTATGAATACAGAGAAATTAGAGATTTAGAAATAAAATCAATAGACCTCAAGCAATTTCCATGAAAATTGGAATCTCAGATGACAGTTATTCTTATTTGTCAGGGCCCTTTTGTTCTTAATTTTATGATAACACCTGTTTGTACATTAAGGAAGCAATAAATGATTATGATTATTTTCGAGACTCCGAGGCTTCGTTCCCGTGTAAATTTTGAGATATTTAAAGTACTATTTTAACTTGACGGAATACATAAGTTCTGATTGTAAATAAGGCATAATTTTTTTTGTCGCGTTTAAATTTTTATATGAACAAATTAGACAAGCGTGTTGAATCATTCTTTATCATAACATCATCGATGATATTGATACAGTTGGCTTTCTATAGATTAAGTTATACGTAACTATTATGAAACGAAACAATGGGCTCAGTGAAAGCTCTGTTATTGCCATTCTCGTCTATCGTTTGAATATCCGTCTGTATATCTGTAAGCTCCTCATCAGCTAACCATTCAGAAGTAATTGTATCCAATTCATCAAAGGCAGTGATTGAAGCTGAGAAATTAATACTATTTATCTTTTTGTTTATGTATGTGTATGTGAATAAATCATACGCCTATCGGGTTTTCATATGAATGTGGTTTCTATCTGTATATTTATATTAGAACTTTTTATATGATTTATTCATCATATGAATTGTCATTAAATTATTTAGCTCTATTAACATTGGATGTATTTCATTCCACGTGATAAACTCGACCTTCAGCCATGAGGAATATGAGTAGAACAATAATTTAATACTCGCAATATCATGATAACCGTTTATGCTGAACTGTATTCCGAAATATTGTATAATCAGATGATTAGACCACAAGATCATTTACTCAAAAATAATTACTAAGAGATCTGGAAGTCCTCTAAAAGCCGACTGACAATAAGTGGCGCAGAACAGGAAAGAGTGGAAAATTCTGGTAATCGGAGGCTAAGATCCTCTTTGGGTCGTCGAGCCATCGAAGTAAGTAGTTTCCAAAAAGTCTAACTTATCTAGTGCTAGCAGAGATGGGCTTACGCCCGGGAATAAACGGACAGAAACCGTTTTTTCCCGGCGTAAACCTATCTCTGAGTGCTAGTATATTTTATTTATCTTCATAGCTCCCCCCAAAGATTTTGTAAACACTTCTCAATAAATTAATCCCACATTAGTCGTAATCGTTTCCAAATTAACGTACAGCTAATCTCAGCGTGGGTAGCTTCTTTACACCAAAGGTAACAAAGGCCGCTTCCTTCCGAGGCGTAACAATGCGCGGCATTGGATTCGACATTGGCGCTCGCGGGGCGTAACTAACGATCGCCGCCGGTTCCTCTCATTCTCTGG
This sequence comes from Ephestia elutella, assembly GCA_018467065.1. Lineage (NCBI taxonomy): Eukaryota > Metazoa > Arthropoda > Insecta > Lepidoptera > Pyralidae > Ephestia > Ephestia elutella. The sequence continues at coordinate 6,444,311 of CM031568.1, read as the reverse complement.
TGTGTCTTGGATGCTTCTTTACAAATTGCCATTGAATACTAGAGTATTTTATCTATTTTGATTGGCGTGCTGAGTTAGTAAACATCTGTTTACTGTGCTCTCACACTATATAGGTGAAGAACATGTCTGCAATCTTTTTTTTAAGTTCAATGTTTTCGGTTTTGCGTTGATATGTCAACCAGTCAGACAGCACTCAGATTCTTCTTCTTTAAAAGCTATGTTCTTGTCAGTATTATTAGGTGGAATGTAACACTAGCAAGGAAGGCAAGGAATAAACTTCAGGCAACTAAAGGCATTAATGTCTTGCCGGCGGCGATAAAATCAAGTCTTTGACGTTTTCTAGTTACTAACAGAAAATGCCTACTATATAAACTCGAACTCGCTAAGAGTTAAAACAGTATTTGCTTACAGCATTTCTAAAGATAAATTTATTTACACACAATAATTCTGTTGATGATTTCCATGCTAATCAAGCATCGTCAACAGAATTTATTGCGTCTAAGATTTTCTCAGCCACTTTATATTACAAGTGTGAAATTGCATTTTCTATGCGTATTTACCATCTCTTTCGCTCATAGAAATGCTGTCTCATTCCAAGTCATTTATATCAATCATTGGAAAGTGGAAAGTGCGTTTTCTTCAAGTGTGCAATTTTCAAAACCACATAATCAACGTTTACATTTAGATTTGTGATTGGGTGTGATATTTACATCAATTTCTATTTCATAAAGCTTTCTATAGCATTAACAAATCAATTTAAAGTGTACTTAGCGGTTAAAATATTAATAAAGATAAATATATGTAGATTTATTTCCAGTATAGTCTTTGGTTATAGTGTTGCTTACTAACAGGTGCGTAGTCGATTATTTGCATGTTATGGAGATTTAAAGGGTACTGTACAATACAAGATCAAAGTTTTACCAACTTATGTCCTCTGAAGTGCTACTAAAACTTAAAATAACTTTACCAAAATAGAAAGAACTTTACCAATATTTTTTAAAATGATTTAAATCACAGTCTTCCGATCTCAATGCAAACATTTTTAGCCCACATAGGGAGTCAGGTCAAACATTTAGACCACATAGGGAGGCAGATAATGTTGCTGCAAAAAAATCTTGATCCATTCATCTCTCGGACTGGGTCACTTGATCAGCTGATTTCCTTCACAAATAAATAAACCACTTGTTACGCCTTTTATCTGTTAGAAAGAGATCAAGATAGCTTTGTCAGATCTCAGCGCTGATTCTGCGATATCAGGGGGTCTAAAAAGGCCACATTGACAGATCAGAACATGATCCTTTTCTCATTTCCTAAATATTTAAAAATGAACCTTATATTTCCACTGATAAAGTTCATTTTTAAATATTTAGGAAATGGGATATGGATTATTTTGTGATTTCTCAAAGTGGCCTTTTTAGACTCCCCCAGTTGGCACGCGATTTCGCAGTTTCTCTAACACAATGTGTTCTATATACGTAACTGATGCACTATCAACACTATTCCTTTCAGATACTTGCCTTTTTTAACAATCGCTTGCTGATATTATCTTGTGACATCAATGAACAGAGATTGGTTCAATTTAAGTTAGACTAGCTGTTGCCTGCGGACGGAAACAATGCAATTTTTCGGGATGAAAGGTACCCGATGTCCTTCTCAGTACTTCTAACTATGTGTATGCGAAATTCAAGGAAGATTGGTTCAGTAGATAAAGCGTGAAGAGCAAAACACAAAAAAACTCACTTTTGCATTTATAATATTAGTTGGAATTTAATTACTTTATGGTTTCGTTCACTTTTCCAGAGATTGGAAGTTCACTTATTTTTTAAACTTAACGTTAACTTACTTTTACCGTGGCCAATAAATTGATGAACACAGTTTATCAACATTGATTTTTTCAAGGATTTACCTATATTTTCTCTATTTTAGAAATTTTTAATTTTTACATATTTATTGAAAATTTAAGGAACAATATTATCTTTGTCTCAAGTCACAACACTCATTCGAATTCATTAACACTAGTTTAAATTCATATAAATTCACGAGTTAAAAAACTGGCCGGTTGAGACATAAACAAAAGAAGAAAAATAAGTAATGTTCAAACTTCGAACATAAACTAGATATAAATCACAAGGCTAGACGGGCTAACGTGTTATAATGCTGCGCACGAGTCGAGTGCATACTTGCAGTGTCGTTGTTCGAGTCGCGTGCCTGTTTTTACCTTGGCATATTGGCTTTTGGCAAGGAACATTCTCCACGTCAATTCAAATGGTTTCAGAAAACTTAAATTTCGGCCTTAAAATAGGCCCCATAAAAAATACGTCCTTAATTACAAATTTCGTCTATAATGAAATGCAAAGAAAATGGATTCTGGGTTAAGATTAGATATGCACATACAACTCGTGTGGTTCCCGGGTTAGAATAGGACCTCTCTCTCTCTTTCTCAGCCTAAAGACGTCCACTGCTGGACAAAGGCCTCCCCCAAGGATTTTATCCATGGGGGGTTTTGCCGTAATCGCCACGCTTGGCAAGCGGGTTGGCGATCGCAGTGTGATGGCATAGTAAGCGGAAAGATGCTGCTGCCCATCCTCCGGTGTTTTAAATCCCTTAGTCGCCTCTTACGACACCCACGGGAAGAGATGGGTTGGTGCTATTCTAGGGCCACACCACAGGCCAAAGAATAGGACCACTCCATCTCATTCCATGGATGTCGTAAGAGGCGACTAAGGGAAATGCTTCCGATGGGCAGCAGCGTCGGAAGCTCACAAAGCAAAAAAAAAAAAAACTGCGCTCGCCAACCCGCCTGCCAAGCGTGGTGAGTATGGCAAATCCCCCCAAAATCTTGGGGGAGACCTTTATCCAGCAGTGGATATTGTGCGGTTGTAATGATGATGCACATACACTAAATTTCAGCTTTAGTAGCTATATTGATAAACTTAACATTTTGAAAGAAAATTACGCATTCCTGATACAAAATGGGAATACATAAACTATTGAGTTAATTTAGATAAACGACTTATTTACTGGATAAATCACATGTTAATACATGTGATTTATCCAGTAAATAAGTCGTCAGGCCAATAAAGTCTAAGCCACTTCGTGTTTGATAACTTTTTGATTGCTGTTCCATGACACTTCGCTTCTGAATAACGTAATTTGTAAACACAAAAGAGAGGGAATCCAAAGATGCCGCGGCTTAAATACTTTAAAATTACTTCGCGTGTAGGTATATACAGATTATTATAAAACAGATCCGTGTAGGAATATCATTTGAAACAAATAGTTTTATTAATATAGATAGAACAAACTATTAATGTTATATTAAATATAGTTTATTTGGTGAAAGTGGAAGCGGGTATCTCTTGACAGAGAATTGTGGAAGGAGAAAGGGGAGGCCTTTGCCCAGCAGTGGGACTTCAATAGGGTAGAAAAAAAAAAGTTTATGTACAAAATGTTGCAAACATGTCTATAAAAAGATATAGGTAAGTTCAATCTTTTCTAAGGTGTAAAATTTACATGAAAATGTTATATAGATTTACATGAAAATAAATGTTAACTTTTTAAAAAATGTTCACCTTTAATAAACAAATAGAATACTAATAAAGGAACTACGAGGTAAGTGTTACAAAATTACAATGAAATCTAAAAATCTGCCTTATTTTGTTAATTTTTTTTTTAGATTTGTTAAGACCTAGATAGTACTTCTAGATCAGAAAGATCTGTTGCCACAATATCTGAAGTATAGTGAAGACGTCACAGGACCCGTTAAGGCACGTTGACCCATAAAGAGAGGTGAACGCATCACAACTTATAGAGCTTGGCTGTGCTCGGTTGGTGTCGATAAAATTCTTGTCGCTATCGATAAAAATACAATTTTTTATCAGAACTTGCTAAAGTGTTTATATAATTATTAACAACTTTATCTTAGAGATGACACCGAACAAAAAGCATTGTGCTATTAATTGTATTACTTATAAGCCTTGACTTGAATTTCTAGTTAATGCTCGCTCATGCCATATTTCTTTTGATTAGCAATTTTCAAAAACCAAAACTCCAAAAACTCTTTTTTTTAAACATATCAAATGGTAAAATTGCTTGAGTTTTTGGAATATTCGCTATCATAGATATCTATGATAGCGAATATTCCAAAAACTCTTTTTTTTAAACATATCAAATGGTAAAATTGCTAGAGTTTTTGGAATATTCGCTATCATAGATATCTATGATAGCGAATATTCCAAAAACTCTTTTTTTTAAACATATCAAATGGTAAAATTGCTAATCAAAAGAAATATGGCATGAGCAGAGATGGGCATTTACCCGATAAATTTCCGAGACTCGGAAATTTATCCATTTATACCCATATTTTCCCAGGAATTTTTAATTTATACCGGGTAATAATTAAAATCAATTAAAATGTTTGTAATTACGATATTTTACAATATATCGTTAAGATTTATTATGAAATAAGCACATATTTAGTTTTTAAATTAAGTACTGTGTAAAAAAGTACTTTTAAGTGTACAATTTACGTTTTGGTTACAAAAAGACCTGACAAGATATAGGTATCTTTATTCTGACTCATTCGCAGCCAACTGGTTTTAGACGATAAATGTTATGCCGGGGCGACGAACAAGTTTGCCAAATGCCGGAATTCTATTGAACGGCTAGGCGATCATCGAATCGTAAGGCCCGCCTTACACGAATGTCAGCCAACTTAATTACACTCTCTCTCTCTGTCAGAGGAAAGACGTCCACTGCTGGACAAAGGCCTTCCCCAAGGATTTCCATAACGACCGGATGCGGGCAGCGCAGGACCGGTCGTTATGGAACTTAATTACTAACTCTCTCAAAAACACGCTTGCATAAAATTTTCTCGATAGAAAAATATTGCGAAGTTACCTCCAAATCCTAACTAATATTATAAATGTGAAAGTGAGTTTGTTTGTTACCTCTTCACGCTTTATCTACTCAACCAATCTTCCTATTTCACATACACATAGTTAGAAGTACTGAGAAGGACATAGGATACTTTTCATCCCGGGAAAAAGCACTGTTCCCGAAGGAAATTCACGCGGGCGAAGCTGCGGGCAAAAGTTAGTCTATAATACAACTGAAGATGTTTTGATTTTTTTGTTAATTCTACTTTAAACAGCCATATACTAAAAATGCATCATTATTTTCAAAATATTATTTGAATACATATGATTTTAAATCTGTTGTTTATGTTTTTTTAATATTTGAACCGAAAACAACTAGTTATTTATCTTCCTTATAATCAAAACACACCTAATATTTATACTTTAATTATTATTTTATCAGTATTAAAGAAAATAAGGATAATTTACTTTCATTTTAATTTCTTCCCGGTATAAATAAAAAATATCGGGTATAAATGGGTATAAATTATTTTTTACCAATTCTACCCATTCTTTCCCATTTTTACCTTCCAGAAATTTATCCAAGCGCCCATCTCTAGGCATGAGCGAGCATTAACTAGAAATTCAAGTCAAGGCTTATAAGTAAAAGCACAATGCTTATTTGGTCGGTAACATCTCTAAGATAAAGTTGTTAATAATTATATAAACACTTTAGCAAGTTCTGATAAAAAATTGTATTTTTATCGATAGCGACAAGAATTTTATATATATATTCATCAACAAAATAACTAATTAGGTATAGAATTCAGGAATGTAGTAAGCCGCACTCGATAAGAAAGAAAGATTTCAAAATTCAATCCTATCGATATCTGTCACTAACGTATCGAGTCCCTATCGACATCCCGACTAGACTAGTCATTACGGGAACAGCTTAACGGAGCAGGTTTTACTTTTATTTTCTTTGCGTACGCGCAGGTATCCCCGCTATTACTACGGTATATTATTACCGGGATACCACGTGCTTGTAATCGGTTTATAACCTATTATCTTTTTTATGATACAGCGTGCAAGGATAACAGTTTCATCACGATAGTTAAGATTTAAAATTAACTTTCAAATGGGTGTTTCTTAACTAGTTTTTGAATGGTTTTGTAATGTTTCTTTGTTTTGGAATAAGCAATGATATTAAGATTATTTTGTTTTATGAACTTATGTGCATTTATGTTTGATCGGTTAAGCAAATGCATATTACAATACGCATATAATAGTAGTGCTCGATATCTAAACAGTATGATAAAATAACTTTTGTTCAAAATATCTGAAAGATAGGTATACAAACGCGTGTCTGCCACAGATAAATGATAAATTACGCCATGTAAATTAGATACTTATGCTAATCAAACAAACCCTTAAACATTAATACTTAGTATTTTCCACTCTGTTCACCTGGGTGAAAAGAGTAGACTTAAAGTTAAGACTTGAAAGTTAAGTTTTAAGTTAACATTAACTATAGGTACATTTTTCATCTAAATCTGGTAAAATTTGGATTAAGTTAAATAACAGATTTCTAGTAATAGTAAAATAATCTGTGTCAGAATAAATTGCGTTTAAGTTTCACAGACATTCATAATTAAAATCCCTCTAGAAATGAAATAACTCTACAAAGGTAATAGACACAAAATTAAATGTTTGAACACGAATTAAAGAAAATTAATTAATTTCCAAGCCTTGAGACTTTCTTAGATATCTCACTGTTGTAATAACATTGGCGTACACGCAACCTTAATTAATTAAATTAGTACGAAACAAGTTCATATTCTACTGCTTACAGTTACGTTACGAAACATGCTTAAAATTTCAGAAGTTGTAAAAGCATTCTTCTTACAATTACCAATTCTAATGACAACGTGGTTTTTATCCTAATTGCGACTCGCTATGACTGAAACATATAGGCACTCGTCGCGACCTACATTCATCCATATTTTGTGAACAGTACGGTTCAAAATTGAGCTAGTTGATTTTTGTGGGATCCTTTCGTCACCGATTGGAGTCAAAAGACGTTCCATTTGATAATTGGTCGCGTTCCATTTTCACTAAACGTGTTTTTTGTTCAACGATTTTCGCAAGACGTGTGGTGTGTGTGTTTGTTTATATATTATTTTGTAGGCTGTTCTCAGTTACATTGCTTTGATGAGATTTGTTAGTAGAAACAATGAAACCAGTATGATTACATACCAATACCGTATGTTTAATATTGTTAGGTTGTAGGTCCCTCTTCACATTAAAATTTAAGAATACTTAACTACTAGCATGTAATCATTACCCTTGCAAAATTTAACTCAAGTATGCTATGATAATAATGAATAGAATAAAAATTAATAAATAGGTTTTATGACTTTACTATCACATAAGGTTTCCTGTCATGATAGTTGTAAGTTTTGTAATAAAATAAATAAATATACATTGCCAAAATTAAGTTGAGCAGCTTAGAAGTTACCTACTATTACTAAATATTTGGTTGAGCAAGGAAAAGAAGATATATACAATAAAAGCTTGTACAAAGCAGAATTTGTCTTCATTTCTTGTACAGTCATGCTCAGAATCACCTTTAACACTCTCACTTGTTTAATTAAACGCGCCATTAGCATACAAAGGCGTAATCTTCACGGTACACTTTCAAAACAGATCAATCATTATATTTGGATTATTTCGACGTATAATTTGAACTCTCACTACACTCCTATTTGAAGTATAATATATGCAAACTTTCTACGATTAGTAATTTCAAAATTGATTCACAGAATAGTTTCAAAAAGTTTAATGAAATACTTTTTTTCAAATATTTAATAATCATATACTGAGCTTATTAAATTAACTTTGGACAAAGTAATTTAAATTAAATTTACTTTGGATTGTAACGCGGCAACGGTTGCTGTAATTTATCCTCCTTCAATCTATTTCGCGTGCGCTGGCACATAATCTCATTTGTCACAAATTTAAATTATATCAAATTCTTTTCTGCTTTTTGGATGACATTCTTGACCCAGTTTTGAATACAAGTCGTACCTATAACACGGCATTGCAATATATTTAATTTAAACACTGTATTGATTATAACTGTGGTAAGTAAAATTAGTTTTGGAAAGTGATTTATAAATTTTTTAGTGTGTATGTAATATTTTCTAATAGTTATGTGTATTTTTTTAGGTCTAAAATATGAAAATCCTTGAATCCCCTGAAGAGCTGTTGTCTCATGCTTTAAGATATGTTCCAAGTAGTCGTATGAGTGTATATTGGATTCAGAAATATATTTTTTGTGACGAAGACGGTGGTGTAAAAATTTAGGATGATTAAAAAAATTAAAAACATTTTTAACAGGCTGAAATAAGTATATAAAAAATAAACATTTATTCGATATAATATAGAGAAATAATTATGTTCTAGATAGGAACTAGTTAGAAAACAAACAGGAAATAATTTTATTGATGTATTGAAAAAAGGCGTTTCAATATGTTAATACAAACATAGTAGGTATGTTATAAGAGGAAGTCGATCATCTGTTGACAGAAATGGAGTGATGTTGATTTGCAAACACTATGTGGTATGTTCCGCCATTTAAATTATGCATGTGTCTAATTCATCTGTCAAGTTAACTTGTATATTAGTTTAATACTAAAATGATTTCTAACTTTCGCCCGCGTGAATATAGAATACGAAAGAGAAAAAAAATATATACAAAAAAGAAAAAATACATAGAGTTTAGAAATAAAAAAGAAATGTATGAAACAACTATCCAACACTGACTGAGACCACTGAAGCGCTGGTCTTACTGGGTAACTTTTTAACTAACTGGTTAAATCTACCCATGTACACAAGGCTTTCCTTATGTACACTGGTAATTCTACCGGTATACATAAGGAAAGCCTTATATTATAGCACGGAAGAGAACTTACTTTCTTACTAAGTATATAAATGTAAACAGTATTGGTAAAGTAGAATAGAATCTGAAACATAATATATGCTCCTTTTTAGGGTTCCGAAGTAACAGTCCTTGCAGTTTTGTCATGTCTGTCCGTCTGTCTGTCTAAGGCTTTAGCTCAGAGACTATTACTAGAAATCTGTTATTTAACTTAATCCAAATTTTACTAAATATAATACAGAAATTACATATCAAGTCATCGAGATATTATGTAGTATATATATTAAGTAGATATTACGTAGTAGTAACAAACATATACAAATCCTAACAAATTTTATATTATGAAAGATGATTAGTGTATTTTTTTGTAAGATTGTTATTGTATTTGAATATTGTAGGTAACGTAAGTAATATGTATTGAATAGTGATTGGTAGCATACAGTAGTCCCACAGAACACGTGTTTCGCAAACTAAAAGGTCAAAATAAAGTGGGTGGTTGAACTTCTGTTAGGCTAATAGAAGAAATTACGTCCATTGTTAGTATAATGTTATACGCCTATGCGACGCGGAAATGATCAGGCAGTTGTTAATGTTGATATTACAAATGAAAGATGCGGAAGAGTTAAGAATATACTGTCTACAAATTCTATTTTTTATACATTATCTCTTACGGGGAAGACAGAGCCCAGAATCGTGAGACTCAAAGGCCACGATCAGTATAGTGGGCTATTTTTATACTACCAACAGTATTTACAATACAAGTAAGACAGGCAGTTCATTGCTTGTATGTATAACATGTATGACAACGGTAACAGGTTAGAATCTAAATTTTTATCTTCTGGAAAAACTATACCTAACCTAGGAGACCTCATTTCTTAGAAGCAGCTTTCTTTTTAGGGATCCGTACCTCAAAAGGCAAAAACGGAACCCTTATAAGATCACTTTATTTTCCGTCTGTCCGTCTGTCTGTCAAACTTTTTTTTCTCAGGAACGCTTAAAGGTATCAAGTTGAAATTAATATCGAATACTCGGATTTACGGTCTCTTTCAGAAAAAAAAAAATCAAAACTATAGGTCAACGCGATCAAGAGATATTATTGCAAATGTTGCGAATTTTCGCATATTTACTATGATTTTTTTTCAAAAAGCAAGGTCTAATAGTACTTATACAGGAATAAATCTGAAAATTGTAAATATGTTGTCGGAAGTCTAACAAAAGTGTAACAAACTTATTTTTGCGCTGGATTCAGTATGAATCTTAGGGATCGAACTGCAAAGTTAAGTTTGTTTTTGAAACTAGTTGATCTTTTAGTTAGAGCTATAATGTGAGATGCTTTGCGTGTACGGAACCCTCGATGCGCGAGTTTGACTCGCACTTGGCCGGGTTTTTTTTCCTGTTTAAAAGGCCTAATTAGGACCAGTAACAGAAAAGTCTTGACCCCCAAAAATTGCGCATCTCGTTCTAAGGTCATAAACAGGATAACACTGGTTTTTACTGATAAGTATCGCTGACAGAAATGTAGAACAGGTGACCACGACGTCTATGCCATCCTTATTTGATGAGGTGCAAGTCACAAGCTATGAACGTATCCAGCTTGTACTTTGATGAGTGTGCTCATGAGCTCATACCGCCTGCCCCTTTTTTCAATCGGACATCCAGACGCACTGCAAGCTATCATATCTTCTTGCTTGATATTCCCCCCGCAAGCACTTTGCTTTTCGTCAACATTCTTAATGCGCACAGCGAAGGAATGGAACTCCCTGCCTGCGTCTGTGTTCCCAAGCACATACAACCTGACTCTCTTCTAAACCAGAGTGGATAGGCTGCTTCTGGGTAAGCTCGCTACACCGTAGACCTCATCTCTGCCCTCGGGCAAGATTGTGGTCAAGAACAAACCCATCTTTTATTAAAAAAAAACTATAATTTTTATGTTGCTAGCCTGTTATTTTTTTAGGCTGATTGCATATATCTCTTTTTTTCGTAAACTTGATCAAAGGTTTTTAAATAGGTTATGTTTATTTGACTGTCTTTAAAAAAGTCAACAAATTGTTTGATTATAACGACATGCTGACCTAGCTAAATTATAAACCTACAAGAATATTTGTGTGTCAGGATAAATTTTAATAACCGCACTTATTTCCGCTGTCAATTATTAGAAAAAAACTTTGACAAAATACATAAAACAAACCAATAAATAAGCTAAGTATGTAACGGCGAATATAATCGCCAATAACACTTACACCATTTTGGACAAAATAGACCAAATCACGCTATTTCCTCACATTTAGTTCCAGTTAATGCCTCCCCTTCTGACCTTACTTTCCGCTGTGGCGTGTCACTTGGACGCAAGGACAAGTGCGCACGCACACGTACGCTAACGGTACTCTGGTATCAGTTACCGCAAGTATTTTATTAATATTCACTGCTATATTTTGTTGGGAAAATATGACATCTGTATTTTCCTCTCCAAGTTATGACTGTTATGTCGTTTTATATAATCCGTTTTGTTCAAGTTTGTGTTATGATTAGATGATTTATCAAAGATTTTTTGCAATTGGACACAATTGCAAAAAATCTTTTGCAAAAATCAGTGTCATAAAAAATTTTGAATCTTTATGACAATAAAGATTCAAAATTTTTTGTGACACTGATTATGAGGGTTTTATGAAGTGGGGTAATCTATTTCGCCTTCTTCTTCTTTATATGTGGCAAACTTTCGAAATAGAACAAACAACCTAGCAATTTATAATAGTTTTTATTAACATTTATTTCTTGCATGAATTTCTATTCAAAAGTAGTAAAGTATTCCAAATTTAACAATAAAAAAAAAACATAATTAAAAAAGAAAAATAAAACAAAATCTATGTCACTTCCTCTACTACTGTATGAATTATCTGCAAAAGGTTATAATCTCGATTCCTAAAGGGGTCGTTCTACATCCCACAATTACAAGACCATACACGGATTGCGCCTCAAATGGAGTTTTCAAGTTAGACTTTTTGCAATCTGTGCTCGTGAGAACTTGTAGAGACGCCTAAAAATAAACACTTTTGATCTTAGGGTTTATGAAATAAGAGCTGAAATCTGTTGGTTTTCTTAGACGTGACAAATCATATTTGTGACATCAAGTATTTTTAATTTATTTATTAATACTAGGTTAATATATTCAATCAATACTTATATCTATGAGAAAATAAGAAATCCTTGGACAGCAATAAATACTGTTATGAAAATGATATTGTGTTTGTTTGTTTGTAAACTCTTTATTGCACATACACACAAGAAAAATACAAAACATAGTGAAACAAAAAGAGAGGCGTACAATTGCGGACTTATCCCAAACAGGGATTTCTTCCAGTCAACCAAGTGTTTGAAAGGAACTTTTGAATGAAATAAGAAGGGAAGCGTAAGGCAAAAATCATTCATGTGTTTTCGTTTTTATATCCAGAAAATACTAATTAATAAAAAATACTACCAAAATCTTCTGAATAAAGGAAACACTACCTACTCATTTAATTCAAATTAAATAACTATGACAACTTAAATAGAATTTGGACTTTTCCGACTGTTATTGAACAATTTGTTCAACACTAAGTTGAACAAAAGGAAATAATCTTTAGCTAGCTAGTAATTTTGAACATTCACTCTGTAAGAGATAAAATAAGGAAACTACTATTGTTATAACTTTTTATATCACAACTTAGGCCATTTATGTTGCATAAACATGTAAAAACACCATTTAGTCGCGAGTTATCTAACGAGGCTACAATGACTTGCTTTCTCTCGCTAATATATGAATGAAAATGATCTTTTATGTAGATGATATGTTTGGAACACGTAACACATTGTTTAATGTGAGTATGATGTTAGTTTTGTACAAGACTGAGTTATTGGTAAGTGTTAAAATACAGATATTTAAGTGCTAATGTAACAAAGCTAAGAGTTTGTACGGTTGTTTGAATCTCTGAAATTACCGGTTCGATTTGAAAAATTATTTTTGTGTATGAGAAGACATATTTATGAGAAAGGTTAAAAAGCTATCCGGAATCTTGAAATTCCCACGCGAGCGAAGTCGCATGGTATATATAGCTTGTTCACCATAAATAGAACAACATAATATCGGGTTGCATCTGGGAAAAAATAGACCATTAGGCATCTCTTCTTTCTATTCTATTTATCGAATTCACAACTTACATCTGATGTAAATACAATTTAAAAATCCTCAAACTAATCAAAAAATATAGTTACGTCAGGTTGGGATTGTCATTATCATATCTGTTCAAAATTAAAAAAGCGGTTTATTGGTTTAAGACCAGGTCCAACCTGAGCTGCAAAAAACAAAATTCATATGCGCTTAACCGCGGCGTGTGCGCGTTGCAATAAGATCTTGGCAGGATCGAACAGATTTTGTACCGATTTAGCAACTATTTCTCAAATATCATTAAAAATATTAGTTTTAAAACGAAAGTGCTTGATTAAAACTTTAATATAGCATATATATAAACTAATTATATAAAAATATATATATGTTATCGCTGAAAATTTTAAGTTTCATGACTTGAAAGCTGAAATATTTTCTAAATTTTCGGTGCCTTTATGAATTAATTAAGCCGAAAATATGTATTTTTATTAAAAAGTACACGATTGAAACCTTAATAGAGATCATAATCTATATCCTGTATTATTTTTCCACTTCGTAATTAAATTCTAATTAGGTAAATTTCTTCATGAAAAATTACAATTATTTCGAATGTGGGGTTGGTCCTGGCCTTAAGTTATTTTCCATACATTTTTATAACAAAAAATATAATAGATTATGTCTTATTTCATCACTTGCATAACAAACATGGCAGACGATAAGTTACATCATGAGTTAAGTGATAAAATGTATCAAATTGATGAGTTATACAAACGAGCCAGTCTGCCTCGGGCAAGAGCCTAAATTAATAATATGAGTGAATTAAAATTTGATAGATAAATTTCTGAATAACAACCAGAGATTTCTTCCCACGTGTGCAAAGTATGTAGAACACGGTTCCTGGTATAATGATATACAGAGACATAGATAATTTCTATGAAAGACGAGATATATCTTCAAGGATTAATATCATTCACCACAAATATTATTTATTCTTTTCAAAAAATGTTACAAAATTATAAAATCTCAATAAATAATATTTTATTAAATATTCTATTGCTTGGCGATTTTCTAAAAATAACACATCTAACATCATATATCTCACTAAAGTATTCGACCTTGCCTTATGTTTTTACTAAAACAAAATGAAAAAAAAAAATATATATAAAAAATGTGTGTAACATCCGTAATAAAACAGCGCAAGCTAGTAAAACTAGGATTATATTATTCTTTATGAAGTTGTTAAATCAAGTTGTAATAATTATTCCCTAATGTACTATGTAAAGGAATGAATTTAAACAAAAATAAGTTTTCAAAATTATAAGTAGGTAGGTATATTGTATGCGTAAAGAATATAGAAAAATATGAAGTACAATTTTAGGGTCTCCTAATAAAAGTCCTGGGTCCCATCGCGTCGGACCCGAGGACACATCAACATTTCAGCCATAAAAAGTCCACTGCTGGACATAACTTCTTCCAAAGACTTTAGGACACCGATATTTTCAAATACCAGTGACGTCACTGAAAGAAAACATCAGTGAAATCCGGAATGTAAGTCACGGGAATACGTGTTCTCGGGGGACCCAAATTTTAAGGAGTAATGATGAATAATACTCGTACCTTATTATTAAGAGAATTTCTAAAGAAAGGAGTGTCAAACCTTTCAAGGGTTTTTGGTACCTTCATTTTATCTGATTTATTCTTCGTACGGCCCGAAACTTCTATGTATGTATACGTACCTAAATATGTAAGTAACTTTTTAATTGCAAGGTGCCTGACAAACTTCATTCATAGAGGACATCAAGAGAATCCGAATAAATACTATAGGTTTACCTCGGAGTGGACATTGAGGGGGTCCTCATCAGACTGAGCTTTCTATTCATCCTGAACAGTCTATGGTTTCTCAAATCCATCCTGTGCACACAACAATACACCACACTACCACTCACTGACCACCAAGTAAACCGACTACCATTAATTGGAACATACAATTGCAATCCTAATTAACATAAAAATTTCAGGTTTAGCCTTAGTCAAATCGTTAGAGGCTCTTGCAAAGTAACTACAATATTCGCTGTCCTGCTTTAACTAACATCAAGTAGTATTTGCTAAAAAGAGAGAGGCGAGGTTTGCACTGACGAAATTGCGATGTCGCAAGTACATGCTTCTGTTAATTAATACTTGGATTTTGTTGTAATTATTTTTTTACACATTGTTATGCTAAACAAGTGACGGTCGCAACCATTGTCATTAACACCTGGATATTTGCCTAATACCTAAATACCAGGCGGTTTAGCATCTGAACTGACGAAATAATCCTTTCATAAAGATTTCACAGATTCGTGACTTGTGAAATATTTTGTACCATCATTATTATTTCAGTCTCCATATACTTAGGTAAGTATATCTTACAAATTAATTTTAAGTTACCAATAATAAGAATCTCGTAAGTCTTCATATCAAATTTCATTAGAATCATTTGAAGGTTTATGTATGAAATAAAATTAAATGAAATTTGTTTTATTTAAATAGGCTTAAAAATAGCACTTTTAAATCGTCATATACTAGTCAAGCTAGATTAGCCAGTTGACGTCAGAAAACTACTTAAGGCCAGGTCGAACCCCACATTCGAAATAATTGTAACTTTTCATGAAGAAATTTACCTAATTAGAGTTTAATTACGAAGTGGAAAAATAATACAGGATATAGATTATGATCTCTATTAAGGTTTCAATCGTGTACTTTTTAATAAAATACATATTTTCGGCTTAATTAATTCATAAAGGCACCGAAAATTTAGAAAATATTTCAGCTTTCAAGTCATGAAACTTAAAATTTTCAGCGATAACATATATATTTTTTTATATAATTAGTTTATATATATGCTATATTAAAGTTTTAATCGAGCACTTTTGTTTAAAACTAATATTTTTAATGATATTTGAGAAATAGTTGCTAAATCGGTACAAAATCTGTTCGATCATGCCAATGAAAGTAGAACATTGTGTTGTGCAAAAAACTATCTTATTGCAACGCGCACACGCCGCGGTTAAGCGCATATGAATTTTGTTTTTTGCAGCTCAGGTTGGACCTGGTCTTAAAGCTAAGGTTACTACCCTCTCCAAAGCGCAAGTGGAGAAGAGGCGGCGCAACAAACTCCACTGCTGCATTTTCTCCAAAGACGTCACTTTACAACACAAGTGTCTTATATTTAGGCAACTAGCTGTTTGGACATATACATTAATTTTTTATATGAAATGTCAGAATTCAATAGAATTATAAATTAATAAAATGTCACAGAAAAAGTAGAAGTATTATGAAAGGTACAGTTGTTATTGTATTCATCACTAATTTTCTTAAGTTTTGTACTAATATGTAAATCAATGTACATACAAAATTAGTGTAAAATACCTCTATTTCTATTAAGAAATTTTCCTTGACGATTTCTACGAATATCATATTTGAATGGCAGAAACCGCGTCACATCTCAAGCCCTAATTGTGAACTAGGAAGCGTCTGTATGGTTCCGCATAGAAATGGAAGTCTCCGATCCACGTCCAAGATACTACGCGGCTCGTTTAGTTCCCTTGATGACTTAAGACATCTAAAACATGTGTTGTGATTTATTGTAGTTAAGAGTAGAGTAGATAATATTTGCAGAAACTGTGAGGTATTTGGTGAATGAAATTACAGATTCATGTTAGTTATGTTAGTTTTTTTTTTTAATGTTCGAAACATTTGGCGTTTTAATTTCAACAACATGAAAGGCAGATAATGTACTTATAAATGATGAAGATATTATGATAAGTTGTTTCTTTCTATTTATGCTTATCTTTCGAAAAAATACTGTAACAAGTGATTTTCTTTTTTTTTCTTATTGTCAAACCACAGTAATCACGGTACAGACAGAAAACAAAACAAAAAATGTTTCAGTGACAAGAGACTGCGCAACCACCGACGATTTTTACGTTTTTCTCCAACTTTCCATGAAATAAAATTGTGTAACTCTGGTATAACTTACTCTAAAAAAGAATGAAGTGAATTACTTTACATTGTAATTAATTTTTACCCAGAAATCAAGTCGAGCGAAGCTGTCCCTACTTGGCTAAGACATTTTTTTTATCAAAACTTAATATAGGTACTCGTATAACGACATTACAATATTGATAATGCAGCAATGTTATATTTATTTAAATTAAATTTTCACATAACAAAAGGCACTTGTTTATTACTTATTATTATAAAAGTTAATTAAGGCAATTAAGAACAAATATTAAGACTTATAAGAAGAGAGGACTATGAAAAAACAAGGAAAATCCCGTGCTGAAATAATGATGATTCAAAATTTGCTTTTTGTTGATTACAATGGTGAATGGTTGTGGAAACTAGGAGAGAGAAAGAAAAGCCAAGAAAATGGACCAAATTAAAGAAAATTCAAAGGTTGTGAGACTAGTATAGGGAGGTATCAATGGCAAAAGACAGATGAAAATAGAAGATGCTCCACAGACAAGAACATTAATGAAGTAAGCATGAAATGTGAGGCAACAGTTTGATATATTTCTGATAGATCAATCAAAATAATTTCAGCGTAGGTCAGAAGAATCAAGTAGTCGCACGACATTTGACATTAACAGTTGCGTGTATGATATTTTCGTGAATAATTACTATAAGTGTTCGGTTACGACACAATTCGGTGTCATGTCACGCGAAACGGTCAAGTACCGAATGTATGACATTTATATCTATAGAAAATGTTTTAATGTCAGCCAAATTAAGACTGTTGACAGGTCTACCGCACACATTTTAAAATTGACCTCTTGAAAATTAAAAAAAAAAAACTAACTGGCCAATTATGTAGGTTTTAGATATATTTTTTTTATCATAAACTTTTATTTTAGTATACTTATTTATGTGCAATATACCTGTTTTTTTTTTTACTTAAGGCGACAGTGATTTTGAAGTTCTTTCCTTATGTTATGGAATACTAGCTCTACTATCCTAGCTTCCATTTTCACCTGAACGGGGATCGAACCCGGGACCCCTTCGTTCAGAGACTTTTACCACTGTGTCACACAAGAGGTCACAGATGTTTTTTTCACTTATGGCCCTTATGGACACCATATTTTGTCATTGTCATTCTTCCATAGAGAAACCATAGACTATTACATAATAGAGCAACATTCTCACAGAACAATACTGTCGCTTGACCGAACCTAACATTTTAGACCCGCACCGTTATCACGCGTACGTTTCACGAATAATAATTACATGTATTTATCACATAACATTTATATGTTTTGCCATTGCAATAAAACCTTTACTGCAAGTACATAAGGATCTTTACTTGCAATCAGATAAGTATCGAAGCTTGGCTTGCTGTCTTATAACCGTTGTTTAGAATTTCAAATCAAGTGATATAGTTTTGTGGTGGTTGGAATTCTTGGAATTGAACGGCTAGTTCAGTACCATCCCACATTTGTCTTATTAACACCTTCTTCTTGTTATTTTCTTCACACTTGCAGTTGTCATTATGTGGAATGAAACACACAGTACAAACATAGGATAGTAAAAACATAGTCAGCCTACCAAGCTCGGTATGCCAACAATGTTTGTACTGTACTATAATTAATGAAAAAATATATATATAGATATGTATATAAATGTGAAAGCTTTCTAAGATTTAATCAACAGAACTCGAAGTTTACTGAAAGAATAAAATGAAACCAAAGAAATATGGGTCAAATATTTTCCCCAAAATTATCACGAAGGGCAGAATGAAGTGTTGTAAAACTGCATAAAGTATAATAATTGCTATAGCTCAGTCGGAAGAGCAAAGTTGTGTAAAGAAAGTCCTGGTCGCCAGTTCAAGTCTTGTTCCATGGAATTTTGTTTGTTTGTAGTATCTTTATAATTTTCTAATTTTTTCATCATGTCTAATTTCTATATTTAATAAGAGTACTTTAGTACTGCATCTTGAGTGCACAAAAATCCTCAAAAAATATTTAAAACTTTAAGGTATTACTTAGTTGGACACGGACCTACTTACATGACGCAAAATTTCTCATTATAATGACTAAAGGACACATTCTTAACTGTTTATTACACTATAATCCATCATATTAGTTGAGTAATATGATGACAATATATATGAAAAACTCGCGGTATGTCTGTGCGTACATTTACGACGTGTCAATGAAGCTTGGGAAATACTATGGGAGGTTTATTCCCAAGCAATTGATTAGTTATTGTATTACTCATTAGTTTTACTGATTGTAAATCATACATAACTCCTTTGAAATTTTTAGCTCATTATTTTTCTAATAGCATATGATCAATTAAATTCAGGTCAAAAATACGCACTTCGACCAGATTGCGGACCTCCTTAAAAAGGGAGATATTAGGAGCACCCATATTCGGAGAGCATGTATGAAGAGAGTGATGAGTGTACAGGAAGCAAGAGAAATCTGTAAGGATCGTAGCAAGTGGAAATCGCTAGTCTCTGCCTATTCCCACGGGAAATTGGCGTGATAATATGTATGTATGTATGTAAAAATTAGGGTAAGAATATTTATCTAAATATTTTTTTAAATTATATAAATTAATAAATGAGCAAACACAAAATCAGTAAAATAAATTATGTGGGGAGGCCTCAATCAGCGCAAATCTATGGTAGAGGACCTAATTTTTGTGGAATTTATAAATATTTTTTTATTATTTATTTAACCGTATTAATTTCGTGTGGTAGAGCCACGCTACTGGCCAAATCTTTGCTAGTAGCTTGAATGGGCCGGCTCGTCCGGGGAAGTACCACCCTCTCACAGAAAATCGACGTTTGAGTAGTTGCCTTAACACTTCTATGCTTCGTTCGGTGAGTGAGAGAACCGGAGGCCCACCCCTTCCCCCCACCCCCTCAACATGGCAGCGGAATTTAATAGTAGAGTACCCCAGGAGGGTACCGGTACGTTACGTACAGGAGAATCCCTCCCTGAGCATTCTTGCTTGGGCTGCCCTACGTACTCTGGGGAGGGCAAAATCCCGCTCGTCATTGCTCAAGATAAGGCTACGGCACCCCCCCATGCACACCATGTCCATCTGTGCAATATCAGGGGTATTCACTAAAACCTCAACTCTGTCCACTACCATCTGGAGGCAGAAAAGCCTGCCTTATTCTTTTTGACGGAAACCCAGATATCGTCTCTAGCGGATACGTCATACCTACATTATCCCGGCTACAAAATCGAGCACAAATTCGTGCCACACGCTGGCGTATGCGTATTTGTCAGGGACGATGACTGTGTTCGCCGTCTATGCAATCTTGAAGGCAAAGACTTGTCCACTCTATGGCTTCGTGTTGATTGCGACGACCACCCTCGCGTCTACGCTGGCCTCTACAGGTCCCATAGTGGTGATGCCGAAACTGACCGACTCATGGAGCATATTGGCACTGCAACGGACTATGTGCTGCGACAGATTCCATCCGCGGAAATAATAATTCTTGGGGACTTTAACGCCCACCATATAGAATGGCTCCAATCGGGAAAAACCGATCATGCGGGTAGATCTGTTCACGCCTTTGCCGCGGCCTATAGTCTGTCTCAGATGGTTTCAGCCCCCACACGCATACCTGATGTGGAAGGCCATACGCCCTCACGGCTTGATCTCCTGCTGACTTCCCATCCGGATGGCTATGTAGTATCTGTTGGTGCCCCTATTGGCTCATCAGACCATTGCCTAATCCGGAGCATGGTGCCATCCACGTGCAAATTACGGCCTCGTTCCGCCGGCTGTCGCCGTGTCTGGCACTTCAAGTCAGCAGATTGGGATGGGATGCGGACCTTCTTTTCATCCTACCCCTGGGGCGAAGTTTGCTTCTCGCTTCGGGATGCTTCTGCCGTTGCCGACTCTGTTGCTGATGTGATATCGCAGGGCATGGAACTTTTCGTCCCAAGTTCTGTTGTGCCCGTCGGTGGCAAGTCTCAGCCTTAGTTTGACCGCTCTTGCAAAGAAGCGTTTTGCCAAAAGCAAGTAAGTTTTCAGTCCTGGTCCAACGCGATGGCAGCTAAGGATCCTGATGCGAATGTCCTTAAAAGGGAGTATAACTTTGCCTCTAGATCTTTAAAAAAAACTGTGGCTACGGCAAAGGCGAAACACATCGGACGAATTGGTGAGAAGCTGGCCAAACTACCCTCGGGTACACGCTCATTTTGGTCTCTTGCCAAAGCTGTCCAGGGCAATTTTTGTCAGCCATCCTTTCCACCATTGCGCACGGCAAATGACACGTTGGTCCATGATGCAAGAGAGAAAGCCGATCTCCTGGGCACCTTTTTTGCATCTAACTCTACTTTGGACGACGGTGGGAAGCCTCCTCCGACTATACCACGTTACGCGAGTACTATGCCGGACTTCCGGTTTACTCAAAAAACTGTTCGCAAATCACTTCTCTCCCTCGAAGTCCACAAGTCTAATGGACCCGATGGAATCCCTGCCGTTGTGCTCAAAACTTGCGCTCCTGAGTTGGCTCCGGTCTTGACGCGTCTTTTTCGACACTCCTACTCTTTAGGCGTCGTCCCGTCTGCATGGAAGATTGCTTTAGTCCACCCAATACCCAAAAAAGGTGATCGCTCTGACCCTGGCAATTACAGGCCCATTGCCATTACCTCCTTGCTCTCCAAAATAATGGAGTCCATTATAAACCGCCAGCTCCTGTTGTACCTCGAGGAGCACCAGCTTATAAGCGATCGCCAGTACGGATTTCGTCATGGACGGTCTGCTGGCGATCTTTTGGTATTCCTGACCCATAAATGGGCGAAAGCGGTTGAGAGTAAGGGGGAAGCCCTGACGGCCAGTTTGGACATGGCGAAAGCCTTCGATCGGGTCTGGCACAAAGCCCTTCTATCGAAGCTTCCTTCCTACGGGTTGCCCGAGAAATTATGCCAATGGGTTACCAGTTTCCTCACAGGGCGCAGCATTAAAGTCGTTGTTGACGGTTCATGCTCCGAATACAAGCCCGTGAATGCTGGTGTCCCTCAAGGCTGTGTTCTGTCCCCGACGCTCTTTCTTTTGCATATCAATGATATGCTTCAATCCAGCAGCATTCATTGTTATGCGGATGATAGCACGGTGGACACCTCTTATACCGGTCAAACTAACATTTCTCGGGCGCGCATCTCCGAGTGTCGAACAAAACTTGTGTCTGAAGTTGAAACTTCATTACACCAGGTTTCAAATTGGGGTCACTGCAACTTGGTCCAATTTAACCCCAAAAAAACACAAGTTTGTGCGTTCACCGCGAAAAAAAGCACCTTCGTCGTATCTCCTTCGTTCCAGGGCGCTTCACTAGATACGCGGCCGAAGATCGAAATTCTAGGCGTCGAGATTTCGTGCGACGTTCAATTTCGCGGTCATCTTAAGGAAAAGGCTAAGTTGGCCTCCAAAAAACTGGGTGTCCTAGGCAGAGCAAGGCAGTATTTCACATCGGCGCATCGCCTTCAGCTATACAAGGCACAAGTTAGGCCGCATATGGAATACTGTTCCCATCTGTGGGCTGGGGCACCTCAATACCAACTTCTCCCTTTAGACCGCGTTCAACGTCGTGCGATTCGCATCGTCGATGACGAGAATCTCGTCAGCCGTCTCGATCCTCTGGCTCTGCGTAGGGATGTTGCATCCTTGTGCATTCTTTACCGAATGTATCATGGGGAGTGCTCTGATGAATTGTTCGACGTAATACCTGCCGCAGAATTTCACCACCGTACCATCCGTCACAGGCTGAAGTTTCATCCATACCATCTGGATGACTGGCTGTCAACCACCGTACGTTTTAAAAGACACTTCGTGCCACGTACGACCAAACTGTGGAACCAACTTCCTGCGGCGGTATTCCCGAACCGATACGACATTGGAACCTTCAAAAAACGAGTCTACATCTTCTTGAAAGGCCGGCAACACTCTTGTGATACCCCTGGTGTTGCAGTAGTCCATGGGCAGCGGTGATCGCTTACCATCAGGTGACCCGCTTGCTCGTTTGCCGCCCTATGTTATAAAAAAAAAAAAACCTTTATTGTACAAAAATACAAAGTAAACGTACAATAGAAGGGCTTAATGCTAACGCATTATCTATCAGCCAACCTTTGGGTTATACGAAAAATTTTAATTATTAAAAGGTTTTTTTTTTTCAAAAGCGTTATATCCAAAAAGATATTGGTAAAAATTCTGGTCTACTATGTTCGTTAGGAAGGAAAATCACTAATTACGCCAATGTACTCGTAGTATTGCATGTAGCCGGTATATTTAACCAGAGCATTTTCTCCCCTCTATAAATGTCTCTATCAATCCTCCCACGAACGTCACATTTTTGTACCACAATGAGAGTTGCGTGACGTACCGACCCAAATAAAAAAGTTCTGGAGATTTATTACTTCTTGAAAGGCCGGCAACACTCTTGTGATACCCCTGGTGTTGCAGTAGTCCATGGGCAGCGGTGATCGCTTACCATCAGGTGACCCGCTTGCTCGTTTGCCGCCCTATGTTATAAAAAAAAAAAAACCTTTATTGTACAAAAATACAAAGTAAACGTACAATAGAAGGGCTTAATGCTAAAGCATTATCTACCAGCCAACCTTCGGGTTATACGAAAAATTTTAATTATTAAAAGGTTTTTTTTTTTTCAAAAGCGTTATATCCAAAAAGATATTGGTAAAAATTCTGGTCTACTATGTTCGTTAGGAAGGAAAATCACTAATTACGCCAATGTACTCGTAGTATTGCATGTAGCCGGTATATTTAACCAGAGCATTTTCTCCCCTCTATAAATGTCTCTATCAATCCTCCCACGAACGTCACATTTTTGTACCACAATGAGAGTTGCGTGACGTACCGACCCAAATAAAAAAGTTCTGGAGATTTATTACTTAGACATACATACACATCGAACTTCTGTTTTGGTAAAAACATGTACGAGTAGGAGTGGCCAGTTTAAATAGAAGTTGAATCGTTATTTTTCAAAGTCAAGACGATGCTTTTTTGGATTTTAAAAAATTGATTTCTATATATTTTATCAATGAGGGATTTTCCGAAACCCACATTAAAAAAAATAATAGTTCCAGATGACTTCATAGATGGCGCTTAAGTAAAAGACGAGAGAAAATGTTCTGTACAAAAAGCAAAAATTCACGGGATTGGCATTTAAAAAAAATAAAACTTATTAAAAATAACATCTAAAAAGTATCAATACTGTGATTTTTGCAACTGTCAAACAGTTAGGTGATTTTTTTTCGTCTCTGGTTGACAAGACAAAGCGCACCATAAAGGTTCAGCCATTATCACGACTCGGCTTTTGAGACTTTTATATACTGATTTTTTTTTCTTAATTTAGCTTTCAGAAAATCGCTCATTGATTTTGCTGGGAATAAACAAATTCTGTCACAAACAAATGAATACAGAGAAACTTCAATTAAAAGATTGATGAAGGTAATCTTGTTTATTGTCTTTCGATAACAAGAGAAAACTTAATATGGAATGGAATAGTCAATTAACCGAAGTTGGTCAAAGGCCGTATGGCTTTTAAACTTTAAATTAAATAAATAAATCATACGAATATTCTAGACAGCGTATCCTGTTCGGCGCCATTATATTTTATATCGACAGCCAATTTCTCCTCATTTACATTCAGTAGCGACACTGGCCGATATCGTATATGCCTAGCACGTCACTGCCTCACAGAGGCTACGTCACAGAGCTGCGCATCAACAATTAGGTAAGAATTTGTTTTGTAATCCGCCAGCTTTAATGGCTGCAGTAACCTTAGCCATCCGGTCTTATTACGTTGTATTTCTGCTAATTATTTGGCAGTTTATTTAGTTTATTGAAGTATATACAACTTAATTTACTGCATTATTGAAAATAATATTAAGTTTTATATTGTCTTCACATTATTTTTAGATATTTTTATATACTTTTCACTAGTTGCGCCGCCATGGGACTTCGAGTTCGTTTCGAGAAGGAATTTTGGAATTAAATGTAGTCGAAAATAAAACCTGTAAGGTTTTTTTTACCAATAGATCATCGATTTTCGTCCAGTAAATGCACAGAAGTAACAAAATCTATACATATAATAAAACAGTAAAAATATTTTGTCTGTACATTTAGTATTTTTGACTGAAATGGATAGAGGGACACTTAAAAAGAATAATAGAACGCAAAAATTTTTTTTTGGAATTTCTTGTCTGTCTGTCTGTCTGTCTGTCTGTATGTATGATCACGCTAATCTCCGAAAGTACTGAACCGATTTGAATGAAACTTTTTTTGTTGTATAGCTTTTAAGCCTGGGCAACATTTAGGCTATAATTTATTTTAAAAACTGAATGATGAAGAACCTTAACAGAACAGCTAAACTATAAGAAATATGGAAATGATGCCTTAACAAAAGTCGTTCAACCTGATGAGCATTTTCTGATGACGTATAAAAATTGAAGATCTGGAACATCTGATGAAGAACTGCAAGAGACCAGTTACACTATAACATATATGGAAATGGCGCTTTAGTAAAAGTCGTTCAACCTGATGAGCATTTTCTGCTCACGTATAAAAATTCAAGATCTAGAACATCTGATGAAAAGCTCCAAGAGAGATTTTTCATCTAAGCGAAACTCACGCGGGCGAAGCCGCGGGCGACAGCTAGTATAGTATATGTCTCTCTCTCTCTCTCTCTCTCTCTCTCAGCCAAATAATGACTAATGAATAGACAGTTTTTTCTAGTATAGGTAAATTAATTTAATTGATCTATTATTCTATTTTATTGAATACTAAGTAAAAATGTACGAGTATTAACAAGAGGTAAACGATGGGTACCGTACCGAATATTAACTCAGAGAGGATTGTTATTTTATCCTTTAAAAACCTTGTACGGATAGTAAAGTCCATGTCTATGAGTCAATCAGTCTGTGGTGTCATCAAACTCGTCCAATCGATCGAGTCGAGTTCCGTTCTATATACAATGGGCTACTTTTGACGGCGTATGTTCCAGGAACGTACTTTAACGGTTGCCGACACGTCCGTAGGGTGACGACCTAGGTGCATGCTTCTGTACTTTATTCGTTAGTTAATTAAACTCTGTGATTTTAAAAAGTCCGATCTCAGATTCTAAAACCTGCCAGCAACATAGGTATTTTTAAATAAAAGAATATGAAGAACTTCTAAATTTAAAGTTGTGTCATTATAATATTAAAATTTATGGTTACTCTATAACTTACTAACTCGTTGGATGTGTTCCAACTGCCCCTTTTGAAAATTTGAGATGCAGAAATAATGATAAAAGGTATGTACCTGAAACAATAAAAAAATAACATTAGAATATGATAAAGATAACCTCTCTCTCTCTCTCTCTCTCAGCCGAAAGACGTCCACTGCTGGACAAAGGAAAAAAAAAGATAATAAAAAAAAGAAAACAAAGATAACCTAATCTACAATAATTCTACAAAAAGTGTATTTACATATAACAAAGATAAAAAATAAAGTGGTCAACGTATTGGGTAGCATATTTCCGGAATTTGTGGATTTCTAGCACAAGTAAAGTCAACAAAACGATAGCTTTAAAAAAATTAGTCATTTTTTCATAACAAAGAAAACTGACTATGTTTTTGCGTAGGCCAACATATATTAATGTCATCTTATGTCACTTGTATTATATTAGGTTCAATGGCTTAGCAAACAATACATCATTTTTAATGTTGCGTAACGTTAATACGTCCAAAACATCGATCAAAAACGACGACAATTTATTTGTGCAAGATAAATTAATGCAAAAATAAAATAATGACTAATGAATGGACAGTTTTTTCTAATTATTTATTAGTAAACTTGTTTTTAACAATTATCCCAATAAAAACATTTTCATATAAAATGTTGCCAGGATGAAAATATTTGGCTCGCACTGTCAAAAGTTTGTCAGATGTCATGTAGAGCCAAGCTTCTAATTCTACCCGCCCTAACTCTAGAAGCCCTAACTTCACAAACTCTACACCTTGGTCAAATGACCATTCCGATAACGTCACATAGGCGTACAATTTATTAACCTAACTCTACGGTTACGACGCGTATCAAAATCTCGTAACTAATTATTTAAAAAACCACAAAACGCCTACAACAAGGTCGCACTACAGAAGCCGAAAGATCAATATAATTGCTTTACTATTCGTATAAATAGTCAGCGAGATCGTCATAAATCATTATGCAACGATGCAACGTGCATATCTTAAAGTTTAGGTATGCACTCGAATCGATTACTACACTTTCTCCACTACACATGGTATTCTAGGGCTGTATATTGATGATAAAATCGTCTATTCTTAACATTGTGTCTAGAGGAAGAGAGAGAAAATAGTTGTGATTTCCACCAGAGGGGTAAAAATAGAAGACCCAATTTATATATCTGTGAATATGTTATGTGAAGGTCGCGGGTTGCGCATGGATGCGGGCAGCGCAGGATCGGTCGTTGTGAAAATCCTTGGGGGAGGCCTTTGTCCAGCAGTGGACGTCTTTTGGCTGAGAGAGAGAGAATATGTTATAAAAATTTTTTTCGTTACTGAGTGACTGACAGACAACGCCAAAACTAATTTGTCACGTTATTTGAATAACATTGCGCTAATGATTTATTAAATTTATTTACCTGGCTTACGCTCGGAGAGCTAATGTACTTAATAAGCAGGAATAGTGAACCACAGTCATTGCCCAACAGTGGGACACCATAGGCTACTAAAAAAATTATTTTTAAACTCGCTTACAATTTTGACAGCCCTAATTATTCTAGTTGCTAGCTAGTCACTTACAAACCAGCCAATTTGAGATAAACAAGTTATCGTACATCCAAAGCGGTAATCTCGAATCATCTGAACTTGGTCAGTTTTTATCTGAAACGGTGTCCGTCAATTGGACGTCACGCCTCAGAATGAATGATTTATAATCTGTACTATCACTTGATTACGAGTTTTAAATCAATAACAGTAGGGTCTAATTGCGAATGAAGTTTAAGTAAATGGATGTTCTAATAATATAGAACATTGATAAGTAGGTAGGTATATTACACTAGGGCAAGTCGAGAAAGCTAGTCAAAACGTATGAGGAAGATTATACACTTTAAGACACAGAAAATAGGTCAATCCAAATTCTCAGAACGACTCAGTTGTATGAGAATATGATACAAAGACGAGATATCTTTGACACATTGATTGATTCGAATAGAAAGTGAGTATGAAATTAGCATTGAGTCATTAAAATTTAATTATTTTAACCTTTAGTAACAAAAGCTAGCATGATATCATATGTCACGCATGCAGCATGATATCGTATGAGTATTTTTTGAAGGATTAGTACTTTTCATGTATCAAATATGTCCTTAATCCTGGGAAACTGGCTTGATGATAGTAATGTTTGTACTTATTTGAAAAAAAAAGTTCTATCCAAAAAGCAGCCTGAGAAAAAAAAAAAAACTTTTAAAGTTTTAGGCTATAAAAATCCTGAAACTCCCATGGAAATAGCATTTGAAAAATTCAATTCAATTCAAATAATTTATTGCTTTTCATATTGTACAGTGTACTGTACAGTACATAAAAAGGGTGCCACCAGGCCAGTTCCCACCTTGAATCAAAACAGTCGCCGGTTTCGTCGAGTTCATGTAGTCATGACTACAATTTAGTTCCGGTAAATGTGGCGCCACTTCCTACATAAAAAAGGTTTTATTTCGTAGCCCATTTTTTTGTATTGGCCTTCTTTTTATAGGTATCTCTAAATGTCATGTCATATACCAATTGTACTTCTAAAACACAGACCTAAAATTATATAAATAACAGTTACATATTTGACATTAAAAATAAGTGTTATTGATATTGATCATATAAAGGATTAAATATATCTAAAAGTGTAATTTAACTTTTTATTTTATGTGCATTCACATCATGAAGTTATGGATAAAATAAGATTCACGTCATTGGTAAAATAACATTTAAAATTTACATGAAATTACGTAACTTATTTTGAAAAAAATGCATTCGCTGTGGCTACTTTCTGTGTGCTACGTGGCATAACACACGTTTTAACAGCTTTTATATCACCAATAAAACATTTATTTCCCAACTTCCGTGCGCGATTAAAAAGTCGGAATTATTCAATCAAAACGGGCACATCACAAATCATTTTATGATTTATTAATAATCACATTTGGCTCGCTGCTCCACCGGGGATTAGTCGACCTGTCGGTGTGTCTGTTGCAACACACGTCTTGTTTATATCACGGTATTACGTTACAAACAGACAAGTTCTTTTATTTTAAATGAGTTGAATGACAGATCTTTATTTTTCTTATATCTAAGGTCATATAATAGGCATATTAAATGCGTACTTTTAATTTAAGTAACCTATTTTAATAACTTCAAAAATAGCTTCTGATATATAGATATTTATGATGACGGAAATTTTTCAATATCTATATATTATATATCAATATAATTTGTTAAGTTTGTAATTCTACGATAATTCTATACAATATTTACATTAATCGTAAAAAGTAAACAAGAAAAAGAAATGCTTACTATTTTCCTAGCATTGTTCTCTGAAAGATATGGCAACAACCAACAAAGTTTACACTGTAAATATGCTTTGTTATATAATTAAGATAATAAATAAACGTCCAATAACAGTGTTTCTCAAAGTAGTGAGGACAGTTATGAATACTTTTCTGGATTGTAAGGTTCTTCTTCTCAGTTTTCTTGAGATAGATGAAAAAATGGAAAAATTCCCGAGCGGAAATATATTTGCGTATAGTATGTTTTTCCATTTTAATCCGAAACAAAGAATAGTTTCAACATATATTTCAATCATATTTCGATCATATAAAATAAATGAAAATAAATAAATTAAATTTGTTAAATAAATTAATTTTGTATTTTTTTTTAACACTCGCTCGCTTTTAATTTTGATATCCACTGTAAAAAACTTTGGGAACCACTGGTGCCAGGTTACATAATAGGATGCACCTTTCACCCACACAAAACATGCATTGATTTGTTGCCAACGACGACAGAGCCATCCATTTGATGGAGTGCATTTATCATGTTACGAAATTGATGTCCAATCGGTTTGTGGGTCATGTGAAATGTTTGTTACTTTTGCGTCTTAAAAAAAAGAAAAAAAACTTTTTAGTTGTTACTATCAATAACAATTTTGATTGTTATTATATAAAAAATACCCGGCCAAGTGCGAGCTGAACTCGAGCGAGATGACCCTTATTAAAAAAAAAAAATACTTTGCACATCTATGTTTGGGTCACAGGATTACGCCATTCTACCAAATTTCATCTGATTTAGTACAGTAGATTCGGAGAAAATTGGCTGTGACAGTCGGATGGACAGACAGACCGTCTGTCTGTCGAATGATCCTATAAGGGTTCCATTTTTTTATTTTTGTACGGAACCCTAAAAAGTAACAATAAGTTTATTGTATACACACGCCATATACAAAATTTTATTTTGACTATGTTTATATAGTTGAAACCTAAAAATTAAAGTCAAATAGAAAACTGTTCTAGAGTCGAAGTGGCAGGATAGATGATAACTGCATTTTTATAATCTTAAATTATGCAATTATAATGTAATTAAATAAAATATAAAACTGTTAGTAGTAAATTCAAGTTACGCTCTCTATAGACCTCTATGACGCGCTAATAGTGATAAAATTCGTATGATAGTCAATGGCTAAATGACTTCACATGTCTTTAACCATTGATATACGATCTGTTAGAGACAAGTACAGCTACAGTTTTGCGCGTCTCCAAACAACATACCTGACCGCGACTGCTCTGTCAAAACATACGAAGAAGAAGAAGATCTTCATAAAAGTATTTTCTCCACAATTTCGTCACTGCCTCCACAATGGAAACATTCCAGCTGAAACAGATTACAAAGGCGTCGTGACTACTTTTGTCATTTTCGTCAAGCCTTGCGGTAAAAGTGACAGCATTTTCTATTAAAAGACGCGGATCCACATTTTTGTGGTCGAGATTAACAAATAGTGTTACACTATACTGCTCATTTAGTTACACTTTCTGTATTTAACCAGCCAACAGAATACATTTCAAAATATCGAATGAAAAATTCGAGAAACTTATGAAATCATAGAGTTAGGTACACCTGTATTAGCTTTATGGGTGAAATAAAATATGCTTGTCGGACTGGCTGGAAATTCTTTTACAAATAAAGTAATAGTAAAAAAACTTTTCAAAAAGCTTTTATTGTTACTCTCAACAAACCCTTTCATTTGATACCCATATTGCAGAAATGCATTACAAATAACTTAACTTAAATAATTTGGATGGGCCGCCATATTGGATTTAGAATGACTTCACATACCATACTCGTATCATGCATTGTCATCCAAACCAAACGTGTGTACATTTCAGCTCAATCGGTTGTAGATATCAACTTCAAAATTGAGTTCTAAGATTCCACCCGAACGAACATATTTACATACATTGCAAGTTAAATGCTTTTAAAAAGAAAATAGAACTAGAGTGCATAAGAGTACAAGGACTACCTTTATTATCTATAGACAGTCAAGACCGGTGGATAAAAATATTGACTATTGTGAATATGAGCCAGATTTAAATCATGACACTTAAGGCCAGAGATCGATCACCTGTCGTAATGTTATAATGAACTGTAAGAACGTTGTCTGTTTCAACTGTAAGGTAATTTTAGTCACACTATTTGAATTAAGGAATTAAAGAAAAAAGTATTTATTCATGAAAATTACAGAAATTAATTCGCGACAAGCCTCGTCAAAATGTAAATAGCCAAAATATCCGCAAACTTTAAATATAAACAAATTATGGTTGGTTAATCCTATTTCATCAGTACAATCTTTTTTTAAAAATCCACCGCAGTACTGGTCACTGTCATGTCAGAAAGATTGCCATTTGTTTAGGCAATGGTAACATTGCTTCAATTATTGTTAAAAACATACATTGTAGTATTATATATAAATTGTCAAATCTTACAAAAATACCAACCTATTTTATTCATGGAAACATCCCTATTTTCTAAATAAGAAGAGAATTCGAACCCTTAACTACATACAATGTTGTATTGTTACAAACTGAAATTATTACATTGCAACAAAATGCATATATATCGCATAAATCCAATGCAAAAACTTATCTTGACGTAATTAACGAAGATGCGTTAACAGAGGGTTATTCAACTTGGAAAGCGGGAGAAATGTGGAGAAATTCGCATTCATACTTCTTCAGCGATTGAGCTGGATCGAAGCAAGAACCGTGACGGTAACATGTGTTATCAAATTTGCACTTTATCTGAATGTTGTTAGAGTAGATATTGAAATGAAGTGTTGGCAAGTGTATAAATATCTTTGACGCGGATTAAGTAATTTTTATTTGAATTTTTTCGTGTTGTTTTTGGTTATGTTGTAGATATGATGACTACCATAAGCAACTCCATGTCAGTAAACTTGATCATATGGGCTCAAACTTACCCAATTTGAGCTATGGTATGCTAAGACACTTTAGCCAATACATTTAAATAACTTCAGATTTTATGATAGTTATAGAACCAATCTATAAATAAGAACACAGGTAGGTTATAATAAAGTATGTTAATAGATAGTGGCCTTGTACCCTAGATATCCGAGAAAGCCTACTATAACTAATTTCTTAGACTGGGTTTCATCCATATTAAACTTAATATTGCGAAATAAACTTGCAATTTAATTATAATATAACAGTTTTAAATCCGGAGTGTGAACTCCATTAAAATAAATAAAACCTTTTTATTTTAGTCGTTAAGGTTGAGAAAATTAAAATAAATGTTGTAAATAAATCCTTACTAATATTATAAATGCGAAAGTGAGTTTGTTTGTTTGTTACCTCTTCACGCTTTATCTACTAATCCAATCTTCCTGAAATTTCGTATTGGTACATATAGTTGGAAGTACGGAGAAGGACATAGAGTACATTTCATCCCGGGAAAAAGCACTGTTCCCGTGGGAAATTCACGCGGGCGAAGCCGCGGGCGAAAGCTAGTAATTAATAATAATCATCCATTTTAATATCCCCACTGGTGCACTAGCCCACCTTATGAATTATTTTTCTTTAAAAAAATCCTGTAAAATAAAAATCCACAAACAGTCTTGTCACGTCAGTCATTTTATCTTCTTTCTTTTTGGGTGTGGTCTATTGGCGAATAACCTAAAAAAAATTAGTGGATGTCAAAAGTTCACAAACAAGACATAGTAATTAATGCATAGATATTTTAGGAAAATATCGTGATAATATAAAAAATGTGAATCGAACATGTAATAAACAAGTAGCCTGTCAAGAGCCGTGAAGGTAGCGGAGGTCGGCGAGTGGACCAACTAGTTTTGAAATGTCACTGATTTTGGCCACACCGTATTGGTACGTGCCACTTGGCATCGAATTTAAGGTTTTTTTTTTATTGGTATTTTTGTAACCTAGGATTCTTTCTTTTTAAAATTGTATTTTGGCTGTGCTAATGAAGAGTGCTAATTTACCATTGCTTTCTCCATTTTTGCAAGAACTTTTAAGTCATTTTATTTTAATGAAGCTTATTTGTTTTTTAAATAATTTGTATATACAAAATATAGAAAAATGTTAAAAAAATATATATTTTTCGTATTTTTTTTTTTACATTTTTGCTTTTTGATTATTGTTATGTTTTGCCAAAGTACAAAGACCACCAAAAAAGAAACCAGAAAGTGTGCAGAGCAACTACGCTCTGCTGCCAGAAAATGTGGCAGAGAGAATCCGGACAAACGAAGCGGCGGGAAGAATTCTGTACCGGAACTTCACCGGGAAAAAATCTACCGGTAAAATTAAGTACCGGGAAAAAATCTCCACGCGACACCACGCTTGTCCGACTAGAATCTAACTTAAGCTATACGCAGTCTGCTACCACCGTAGCTTATGAAAGGAGCTACAGGGCCCTATATGATAACCTAACCTATAAATTAACTACAATTGAACACTTACCAAGCTAAATCTTCTTTCTCTTCGGATCCAAACTTGAGTGTCTTCGGGAAGGGGGAATTCCTAATGTGTGCAGAGCAACTACGCTCTGCTGCCAGAAAATGTGCGCAGAGCGAATCCGGACAAACGAAGCGGCGGGAAGAATTCTGTACCGGAACTTCACCGGGAAAAAACCACCGGTAAAAATAAGTACCGGGAAAAAATCTCCACGCGGCACCACGGTTGCCCGACTAAAACCTAACTAACTTAACGCAGTCTGCTACCACCGTAGCTTATGAAGGGAGCTACAGGGCCCTATATGATAACCTAACCTATAAATTAACTACAATTGAACACTTACCAAATTAAATCTTCTTTCTCTTCGGATCCAAACTTGAGGGTCTTCGGGAAGGGGGAATTCCTAATCACCCTACCTAACCCTTGAGATCTCAATTCCCCAGGACAAATAGATAGATTTCTTCCCGTAGTTTCACTCGGGAACAGCCAGATGTGAACAGCCAGCCACGTTTCACCTCTCACAAGAAAAAGTCACAATAACAGAGTTTTTCACAAACACAAATTCAATAGTTATTTAACAAACAGGAGATTCACAATTATCACTCAAACTAAACAACAAGCAAAAGACGCGAGACCGCTCCGCGTATTAAAATCAAACCGATATCGCCCTGGACAATGCAATGGCGACGCCATTCACGCTAGCAGCGTGAAAACCCCGAACGCCCTCTGGCGGCAGCAATGCGAAACGCCTGCGTTTAGTTTTACCCAATATATTACAAACATCCCCCCGTCCCGGTCTGAGAAGCAGACCGCTAGCTTACTCTACGGGAAGGCGGGCGAGAGAGGTCACACCTCTCCTTAAAATCGAACCGTCGACCAACACCTCAGCCACACGCGGAGTGCCATCTCCGCCAAGAATCAAACGTAATATGCGAGCTCGTCGCCAAAGCAATGAGGGCAAATTTGCCTCTTTTAACAATACTAAATCACCCTCCCTGGGAGGCTCAGTCCTGTCTGTCCACTTCACTCTTTGCTGCAGCAAATGCAAATATTCAAGCGACCAGCGACGCCAAAAGTCCTGGCTCATTTGCTGCAACATTTGAAAACGCGACAACCGATATACGCGTTCATCCTTCCACGGGTATTCGGGCAGGGCATTCAACGGCCCTCCCACCAAAAAATGACCAGGGGTGAGAGCTTCCAAGTCATTTGGATCTGGAGATAGCGGACAGAGAGGACGAGAGTTGAGGACCGCCTCAACTTTACAAAACACTGTGGCCAGCTCTTCAAAAGTTAGAGCCGTTTCTCCGATAATGCGGCGGAGGTGGGTCTTTGCGGATTTCACAGCCGCTTCAAAAATCCCTCCCCAATGGGGGCAACTTGGGGGACTAAACTTCC
Source organism: Ephestia elutella (assembly GCA_018467065.1). Lineage (NCBI taxonomy): Eukaryota > Metazoa > Arthropoda > Insecta > Lepidoptera > Pyralidae > Ephestia > Ephestia elutella. Next base: position 6,408,933 of record CM031568.1, on the reverse strand, counting down.
AGGTTATTCCCCTTTGGGCAGCAATTTGACTTAAACTAGTACAATTTTTATCAATAAACACAGAAACATCCTTAAGATAATTTACAGTTCCTTTATAGTTTGTGCCATTGTCAGACCTAATAAGGAAGGTAGACCTCGACGCGAAACAAAGCGATCCAACGCGGCGACGAAGGCCTCCGTAGTCAGAGCCGATACCACCTCCAAATGGACAGCCTTGGTGGCCAAACAAACAAATACACACAAATAGCCCTTCACAATACGGGCATTACGAAAGGGAGAAGCCTTGATCGAAAAGGGACCGGCAAAATCGGTTCCAACGCCGTCAAACGGTCTCGAAGGTCGGATTCGATCAGCGGGCAAATCACCCATCTGTGGTTGCATCGTGGATGCCTTCAACCTATAACATGCAATACATCGAAACAGGACACTACGGATTGCTCTTCGGGCAGACAAAATCCAAAACTCGCGTTGCAAAATAGCCAACAAAGCATTGCACCCAGCATGGGCGTTACGAATGTGTCGATCAGACACCAAAAGCTGCACCAAGGGTCCGCCCTTGGGCAACAACAGAGGATGGCGAGTCTCATATGGAAGATCCGCCTTCCGGAGCCTGCCTCCAACCCGAAGAAGCCCATCCGAGTCGATGTACGGGTTCAAACGAGCGACCGCGCCCTTCAACTTAGCGCGTCCGTCGCGCAAAATACGAAGCTCTGACTCAAACCGTCCGGTCTGCACGACACGGACCCAATGCAACAATGCGCTCCGGCGCTCTTCTGCACCTGCAATCGGCTCCAACCGCTTTGCCTGTGGGTTTCTACAATTATGTATGAAACGCTTAATCCAACTGGTAACACTCAGAAGCTTATCCAAACTGCTATACCGAGCAAGTAGCCAATCCGGCTCCGACGTCGTCTCAGCGACTACAGCATGTACACGGAGCCCAGTCAAACTCAAAGAAGTAACATCTGTCTGACAGACAGGCCAAGAAGTTTCTGATCCCATCAGCCACTCTGGACCCCACCAGAGCGGGTGTGACACCAATTCTGGTGCCGTACAACCTCGGGAGGCACAGTCCGCTGGGTTAAGCTCTCCCGGCACATGTCTCCATGTTATATCAATTCCGATATTCTGGATTTGGGAAACCCGATTTCCCACAAAAACCTCCAAGGTATGTGGGGCCGCGCGCAACCATGCAAGCGCGACCTGGCTATCCGACCAGGCGAAGATGTCCCGTATCTCGACCGTGGCCGCCAGCTCACTGGCAACGTGATGCAACAATTTAGAGAGAAGGTGAGCTCCACTCAACTCAAGCTTGGGGATAGTCAGCCTAGTCCTGATGGGGGCGACCTTGCTCTTCCCTAACAAAAGCGAGACATTGACCCGGCCATCGGCGTCAACTGTCCGCATATAGACTGACGCGGCGTAGCCTCGCTCCGACGCGTCACAAAAGCCATGCAGGCTGGCTCGATATTTCCCGGGGGGCAATATTCGACGAGGCAAGGCAATCCGATTGACTTCCTTAATCGATGAAAACAACTCGAGCCAATCATCCAATGGAGAGCCAAACAGCGGCTCGTCCCACGAGACGCCCAAAGTCCAAAGTCTCTGAAGAAGACACTTCGCAGAGAATATCACTGGACTGATCCAACCGCTTGGATCAAACATACGAGCTATTACGGACAACACCGTTCTCTTAGTCCAGACTTTTGGTATTTCCAAGTCCACTTGGAATGTGAAAATATCGGTTAGCGGCTGGTACTGCATGCCCAGCACCGCTATCCTGTTGGGATCATCCACATCCTCAAACAGGTGAGGGTTCTGTTGGTGATCCTCCGGGATCCCTTCTAGAACTCTAGGCTCATTGGACAACCACTTACGTAGCTCGTAGCCACCTGTCTTCAATATTTCGATCAATTCATCCCGCAGTAGGAGGGCCTCCTCAATACTTTGGGCTCCGGTGCACACGTCATCAACATACAAGTCACGTGACAGCACGGAAGCCCCACGGGGAAAGCGGATCCGTTCCCGCTCTGCCAATTCAAGCAATGATCTGATGGCGATATAGGGACTAGATTTCAAACCATACGTGTTTGTGTTGAGTTCATACACCGTCACAGGATCCTCAGGGCGCTCACGCCAGAGTATCAACTGGAATCGCCTGTCCTCAGGATGTATGACTGTCTGGCGGAACATCATCCGGATGTCCGCACCAAAAACCACTTGATGTCTTCTAAAGTTCAAGATGATGTCAATTATGTCCCTATGCAATTTGGGACCCGAATGCAAACACAGATTCAACGAAACCCCGTTCGAAGTGGGTGCGGACCCATCAAAGACAGTCCGCAACTTGCCCGTTGAGGCCTTCACCACCGCGTGGTGGGGCAAAAAATAATGCTCAGTTGAGCTCCAATCAACTCGAGCCGGAGACATGTGACCCAAATCCTCGTACTCGCGCATAAATTCAATATATTTATCGCGAAGTACGTGGTCACGCTGCATACGTCGCTCCATGGACAGCAGTCGTTTCTCCGCAAGCGCCCTACTTTGCCCTAGGCTAGGACGAGAGGCAACAAAGGGTAACCTAGTTACAAACCGACCGGAGGGCAACCTCTCCGTGGTCGATCGAAAAAGGGCTTCGCACTCAGCGTGTTCCGGATCCACCCTGGAACTCATAGGTGGCTCCTCCACCTCCCAAAACCTTTGCATGGTCTTGGCCAAGGACGCTGATGCGACGACCGGTGGCTCCTCCGCGGTGCCATTATCAAACACAGGGCCCATCAGGGCAAAACCAAAAATCGTAGACACTGCCATCAGTGAAGACGAACCCAGAGCCTTCTGTGTACCCAACAAAATCCAACCCAATACGTCCGAGCCCAGGAGCAAGTCCACTGGGCCGGGATGAAAGACAAAGGGGTCGGCCAAATCCAGACCCGAAACCAAAGACAACACACCCGGCGGTATGTCTGTCGAGGGGTGCCAACCCGCAATGGTATCCATTACCATGGCCGAAGTCGTGATCCTCATTGTGGAGGACTTCAGCGAAGAAAAGGTGACAAGTGTCTGGCCCGTCAGACACTTCACTTGTATGCCACCAACTCCAAGAAGTGGCACAGGCGAGTCTTCCACGACTAAACCTAACTGGCGTGCCACTCGAGTGGTAACCAAACTGCTTTGAGCCCCTGAGTCCAACAGAGCTCTCAAATTAATGGCTTCCCCCACGACCCCATACGCGGACCACCGCGGTAGGGAGCAGAACCGTCCGCGGCTCTGTCCCAGCAAGGGAGCAAGCTAGTTACGGGCTCCCCACTCTCTCCAAACCAGGGGCGCGCCACTGACCCGGATAATATGGCGGGCGAGTGCACATCCCCATCTGAGGGGGGCATAACCCGCGGCCCGGCCATACATATGGTACGGCGGGTGGTACTCCAGCCGTGGGTACTCGTGCAGCGGCGGAGAAAACCGCTGCGGCTGCATGTGTTGGGCATTGGTAACCCGCGTGGAGGGGGTGTCACCACTCTCACGTCCGGTCTAGGGCCCCCGCCCATGGGGGCCCTATCCGGGGCCTGGCCAGCTACATACTGGCCATGACCTTGGGGCGCGTGGTCCCGGTCCGCCAAGACCCGCGCCGGTACGCGACCCCCCTCCCGAGGGGGGGTGCGACGAGCGAAGCCGCGTCCTCCGTCCGATGGTGGAGGGCTTCGCGCAGGAGCGCCCCCGCCCATAGGGGACCCCTGCCTCAACAACCGGGTGCCATCCCCGTTGCGGTTCATGCAAAGCATCGCGTGGTGCCGCCCACGGCATGCACTGCATGGTATGGCACTGGGACAGTCACGTGCATAGTGACCGCCCAAACAATAAAAGCATAGTTCATGCCGCTTTGCCATGCGGCGCCTATCTTGTACTGGCAGTCTCTGCCAGTCCCTGCATTGCAGCAGGCTGTGGCCCATCCGGCCACATTGCAGGCAGTCCGCGTCCCTCGCGACTGCTGCCGTGTGTGCAACCCGCGCACCAGCTCCACGCGGTGGCGGTTGCCGTCCCTGTTGGGGCCTCCCTCGCCATGAGGGTTCCAAGGGCCTACGTTCAGGCGCTCTGGATGGCGCTGAGTCCGTCATGGTATTCTCAGCAGCCCGTGCCTCAAACTCCAAAAACTTCACCAAGTCAGTGAATGTTGGTAGGGTGGTGCTATCCCGCTCCGCATTTTCGCGCTCAAACCGCGAGCGGATGTCATTGGGCAATTTGCCCAATACAATGTGCACCAACAAAAAAGACCATTGGTCCACCGGCAGCCCCAGTGTGCGGAGCGCGTTACAGGCCACTGTAACGGGCGTGAGCAACTGCAGGCGCAACTGTGCCCTGTTGGCCACCTTGGGCAGGGCCATCAACTGTGCGGCGTGCGCATCCGCTAACAAACGTAAGTTTTGGTAGCGGGAGTTCAATAACTCCCAAGCCGTATCGTACTGGTCGTCCTCCACCCGGAGGTGCTGGATGAGCGACCGCGCTTCATCCTCAAGAGTGGAGAGGAGGTAGGCCATCTTCTGGGCCTTCGACAAATCCTGTCGTGCTACGACCAGGGACTCAAACATATTTTTATATGCTACCCACTCCTCCATCCTACCCCCAAAGTGGGACAGCTGAAGGGTGGGGAGCCGACCAGTAACCGCTGGTCCTTCCTGTCTAACAGGTGTGCGAGGGGCTGGTCCGCCAGCCTGTCTCGCCCTTATTGCGGTCACCGCCTCCGCGATATCATCGTGCAGACTCAGGATCTGGTCCATGTCCGCCATGTGACCTGCGTAGGCCTCCGGGGTAAGATCGGCTTCGGTAAGCGCCGCCATGGCCGCTTCCGCGCTAATCAATCGTGAGTGGAGGTGATCCGCTCTTAGCAGTATGGCGCCCTCCCTGTCCTTCCGGGACAGGAGTCCTCCGGCCGTCACAAACCATCTCAATTCGTTGGCGAGTGTCGCCCTAGCATTGGAGGCCTTCGCCATCGCGTCAAGTCACAAACAAAAAATAACAAAAGGTAAATAAAAAACAACAAAATCAAGCAACTACACGAAGAACCGCGGTAGGTATGAGAATGGCACAAACCCGGAACGCACGGTACAAACCGCAAACAAATACAAAAAAGGTTACAAATATTCTTATACAAACAAACTAAGAAAAATCTAATAATTTTTACAAACAATTAATTATTTTTTACAAACGAACAAATAGAGGGTAGATAAACTACGCTCTGCTACCAGAATGTGTGCAGAGCAACTACGCTCTGCTGCCAGAAAATGTGCGCAGAGCGAATCCGGACAAACGAAGCGGCGGGAAGAATTCTGTACCGGAACTTCACCGGGAAAAAACCACCGGTAAAAATAAGTACCGGGAAAAAATCTCCACGCGGCACCACGGTTGCCCGACTAAAACCTAACTAACTTAACGCAGTCTGCTACCACCGTAGCTTATGAAGGGAGCTACAGGGCCCTATATGATAACCTAACCTATAAATTAACTACAATTGAACACTTACCAAATTAAATCTTCTTTCTCTTCGGATCCAAACTTGAGGGTCTTCGGGAAGGGGGAATTCCTAATCACCCTACCTAACCCTTGAGATCTCAATTCCCCAGGACAAATAGATAGATTTCTTCCCGTAGTTTCACTCGGGAACAGCCAGATGTGAACAGCCAGCCACGTTTCACCTCTCACAAGAAAAAGTCACAATAACAGAGTTTTTCACAAACACAAATTCAATAGTTATTTAACAAACAGGAGATTCACAATTATCACTCAAACTAAACAACAAGCAAAAGACGCGAGACCGCTCCGCGTATTAAAATCAAACCGATATCGCCCTGGACAATGCAATGGCGACGCCATTCACGCTAGCAGCGTGAAAACCCCGAACGCCCTCTGGCGGCAGCAATGCGAAACGCCTGCGTTTAGTTTTACCCAATATATTACAAACACCTAATCACCCTACCTAACCCTTGAGATCTCAATTCCCCAGGACAACTAAATAGATTTCTTCCCGTAGTTTCACTCGGGAACAGTCAGATGTGAACAGCCAGCCACGTTTCACCTCTCACAAGAAAAAGTCACAATAACAGAGTTTTTCACAAACACAAATTCAATAGTTATTTAACAAACAGGAGATTCACAATTATCACTCAAACTAAACAACAAGCAAAAGACGCGAGACCGCTCCGCGTATTAAAATCAAACCGATATCGCCCTGGACAATGCAATGGCGACGCCATTCACGCTAGCAGTGTGAAAACCCCGAACGCCCTCTGGCGGCAGCAATGCGAAACGCCTGCGTTTAGTTTTACCCAATATATTACAAACATCCCCCCGTCCCGGTCTGAGAAGCAGACCGCTAGCTTACTCTACGGGAAGGCGGGCGAGAGAGGTCACACCTCTCCTTAAAATCGAACCGTCGACCAACACCTCAGCCACACGCGGAGTGCCATCTCCGCCAAGAATCAAACGTAATATGCGAGCTCGTCGCCAAAGCAATGAGGGCAAATTTGCCTCTTTTAACAATACTAAATCACCCTCCCTGGGAGGCTCAGTCCTGTCTGTCCACTTCACTCTTTGCTGCAGCAAATGCAAATATTCAAGCGACCAGCGACGCCAAAAGTCCTGGCTCATTTGCTGCAACATTTGAAAACGCGACAACCGATATACGCGTTCATCCTTCCACGGGTATTCGGGCAGGGCATTCAACGGCCCTCCCACCAAAAAATGACCAGGGGTGAGAGCTTCCAAGTCATTTGGATCTGGAGATAGCGGACAGAGAGGACGAGAGTTGAGGACCGCCTCAACTTTACAAAACACTGTGGCCAGCTCTTCAAAAGTTAGAGCCGTTTCTCCGATAATGCGGCGGAGGTGGGTCTTTGCGGATTTCACAGCCGCTTCAAAAATCCCTCCCCAATGGGGGCAACTTGGGGGACTAAACTTCCAGGTTATTCCCCTTTGGGCAGCAATTTGACTTAAACTAGTACAATTTTTATCAATAAACACAGAAACATCCTTAAGATAATTTACAGTTCCTTTATAGTTTGTGCCATTGTCAGACCTAATAAGGGAAGGTAGACCTCGACGCGAAACAAAGCGATCCAACGCGGCGACGAAGGCCTCCGTAGTCAGAGCCGATACCACCTCCAAATGGACAGCCTTGGTGGCCAAACAAACAAATACACACAAATAGCCCTTCACAATACGGGCATTACGAAAGGGAGAAGCCTTGATCGAAAAGGGACCGGCAAAATCGGTTCCAACGCCGTCAAACGGTCTCGAAGGTCGGATTCGATCAGCGGGCAAATCACCCATCTGTGGTTGCATCGTGGATGCCTTCAACCTATAACATGCAATACATCGAAACAGAACACTACGGATTGCTCTTCGGGCTGACAAAATCCAAAACTCGCGTTGCAAGATAGCCAACAAAGCATTGCACCCAGCATGGGCGTTACGAATGTGTCGATCAGACACCAAAAGCTGCACCAAGGGTCCGCCCTTGGGCAACAACAGAGGATGGCGAGTCTCATATGGAAGATCCGCCTTCCGGAGCCTGCCTCCAACCCGAAGAAGCCCATCCGAGTCGATGTACGGGTTCAAACGAACGACCGTGCCCTTCAACTTAGCGCGTCCGTCGCGCAAAATACGAAGCTCTGACTCAAACCGTCCGGTCTGCACGACACGGACCCAATGCAACAATGCGCTCCGGCGCTCTTCTGCACCTGCAATCGGCTCCAACCGCTTTGCCTGTGGGTTTCTACAATTATGTATGAAACGCTTAATCCAACTGGTAACACCCAGAAGCTTATCCAAGCTACTATACCGAGCAAGTAGCCAATCCGGCTCCGACGTCGTCTCAGCGACTACAGCATGTACACGGAGCCCAGTCAAACTCAAAGAAGTAACATCTGTCTGACAGACAGGCCAAGATGTTTCTGATCCCATCAGCCACCCTGGACCCCACCAGAGCGGGTGTGACACCAATTCTGGTGCCGTACAACCTCGGGAAGCACAGTCCGCTGGGTTAAGCTCTCCCGGCACATGTCTCCATGTTATATCAATTCCAATATTTTGAATTTGGGAAACCCTGTTTCCAACAAAAACCTCCAAGGTATGTGGGGCCGCGCGCAACCATGCAAGCGCGACCTGGCTATCCGACCAGGCGAAGATGTCTCGTATCTCGACCGTGGCCGCCAGCTCACTGGCAACGTGATGCAACAATTTAGAAAGAAGGTGAGCTCCACTCAACTCAAGCTTGGGAATAGTCAGCCTAGTCCTGATGGGGGCGACCTTGCTCTTCCCTAACAAAAGCGAGACATTGACCCGGCCATCGGCGTCAACTGTCCGCATATAGACTGACGCGGCGTAGCCTCGCTCCGACGCGTCACAAAAGCCATGCAGGCTGGCTCGATATTTCCCGGGGGCAATATTCGACGAGGCAAGGCAATCCGATTGACTTCCTTAATCGATGAAAACAACTCGAGCCAATCATCCAATGGAGGACCAAACAGCGGCTCGTCCCACGAGACGCCCAAAGTCCAAAGTCTCTGAAGAAGACACTTTGCAGAGAATATCACTGGACTGATCCAACCGCTTGGATCGAACATACGGGCTATTACGGACAACACCGTTCTCTTAGTCCAGACCTTTGGTATTTCCAAGTCCACTTGGAATGTAAAAATATCGGTTAGCGGCTGGTACTGCATGCCCAGCACCGCTATCCTGTTGGGATCATCCACATCCTCAAACAGGTGAGGGTTCTGTTGGTGATCCTCCGGGATCCCTTCTAGAACTTTAGGCTCATTAGACAACCACTTACGTAGCTCGTAGCCACCTGTCTTCAATATTTCAATCAATTCATCCCGCAGTAGGAGGGCCTCCTCAATACTTTGGGCTCCGGTGCACACGTCATCAACATACAAGTCACGTGACAGCACGGAAGCCCCACGGGGAAAGCGGATCCGTTCCCGCTCTGCCAATTCAAGCAATGATCTGATGGCGATATAGGGACTAGATTTCAAACCATACGTGTTTGTGTTGAGTTCATACACCGTCACAGGATCCTCAGGGCGCTCACGCCAGAGTATCAACTGGAATCGCCTGTCCTCAGGATGTATGACTGTCTGGCGGAACATCATCCGGATGTCCGCACCAAAAACCACTTGATGTCTTCTAAAGTTCAAGATGATGTCAATTATGTCCCTATGCAATTTGGGACCCGAATGCAAACACAGATTCAACGAAACCCCGTTCGAAGTGGGTGCGGACCCATCGAAGACGGTCCTCAATTTGCCTGTTGAGGCCTTCACCACCGCGTGGTGGGGCAAAAAATAATGCTCAGTTGAGCTCCAATCAACTCGAGCCGGAGACATGTGACCCAAATCCTCGTACTCGCGCATAAATTCAATATATTTATCGCGAAGTACGTGGTCACGCTGCATACGTCGCTCCATGGACAGCAGTCGTTTCTCCGCAAGCGCCCTACTTTGCCCTAGGCTAGGACGAGAGGCAACAAAGGGTAACCTAGTTACAAACCGACCGGAGGGCAACCTCTCCGTGGTTGATCGAAAAAGGGCTTCGCACTCAGCGTGTTCCGGATCCATCCTGGAACTCATAGGTGGCTCCTCCACCTCCCAAAACCTTTGCATGGTCTTGGCCAAGGACGCAGATGCGACAACCGGTGGCTCCTCCGCGGTGCCATTATCAAACACAGGGCCCATCAGGGCAAAACCAAAAATCGTAGACACTGCCATCAGTGAAGACGAACCCAGAGCCTTCTGTGTACCCAACAAAATCCAACCCAATACGTCCGAGCCCAGGAGCAAGTCCACTGGGCCGGGATGAAAGACAAAGGGGTCGGCCAAATCCAGACCCGAAACCAAAGACAACACACCCGGCGGTATGTCTGTCGAGGGGTGCCAACCCGCAATGGTATCCATTACCATAGCCGAAGTCGTGATCCTCATTGTGGAGGACTTCAGCGAAGAAAAGGTGACAAGTGTCTGGCCCGTCAGACACTTCACTTGTATGCCACCAACTCCAAGAAGTGGCACAGGCGAGTCTTCCACGACTAAACCTAACTGGCGTGCCACTCGAGTGGTAACCAAACTGCTTTGAGCCCCTGAGTCCAACAGAGCTCTCAAATTAATGGCTTCCCCCTACGACCCCATACGCGGACCACCGCGGTAGGGAGCAGAACCGTCCGCGGCTCTGTCCCAGCAAGGGAGCAAGCTAGTTACGGGCTCCCCACTCTCTCCAAACCAGGGGCGCGCCACTGACCCGGATAATATGGCGGGCGAGTGCACATCCCCATCTGAGGGGGGCATAACCCGCGGCCCGGCCATACATATGGTACGGCGGGTGGTACTCCAGCCGTGGGTACTCGTGCAGCGGCGGAGAAAACCGCTGCGGCTGCATGTGTTGGGTATTGGTAACCCGCGTGGAGGGGTGTCCCCACTCTCACGTCCGATCTAGGGCCCCCGCCCATGGGGGCCCTATCCGGGCCTGGCCAGCTACATACTGGCCATGACCTTGGGGCGCGTGGTCCCGGTCCGCCAAGACCCGCGCAGGTACGCGACCCCCTCCCGAGGGGGGTGCGACGAGCGAAGCCGCGTCCTCCGTCCGGTGGTGGAGGGCTTCGCGCAGGAGCGCCCCCACCCATAGGGGACCCCTGCCTCAACATCCGGGTGCCATCCCCGTTGCGGTTCATGCAAAGCATCGCGTGGTGCCGCCCACGGCATGCACTGCATGGTATGGCACTGGGACAGTCACGTGCATAGTGACCGCCCAAACAATAAAAGCAAAGTTCATGCCGCTTTGCCATGCGGCGCCGATCTTGTACTGGCAGTCCCTGCCAGTCCCTGCATTGCAGCAGGCTGTGGCCCATCCGACCACATTGCAGGCAGTCCGCGTCCCTCGCGACTGCTGCCGTGTGTGCAACCCGCGCACCAGCTCCACGCGGTGGCGGTTGCCGTCCCTGTTGGGGCCTACGTTCAGGCGCTCTGGATGGCGCTGAGTCCGTCATGGTATTCTCAGCCGCCCGTGCCTCAAACTCCAAAAACTTCACCAAGTCAGTGAATGTTGGTAGGGTGGTGCTATCCCGTTCCGCATTCTCGCGCTCAAATCGCGAGCGGATGTCATTGGGTAATTTGCCCAATACAATGTGCACCAGCAAAAAGGACCATTGGTCCACCGGCAGCCCCAGTGTGCGGAGCGCGTTACAGGCCACTGTAACGGGCGTGAGCAACTGCAGGCGCAACTGTGCCCTGTTGGCCACCTTGGGCAGGGCCATCAACTGTGCGGCGTGCGCATCCGCTAACAAACGTAAGTTTTGGTAGCGGGAGTTCAATAACTCCCAAGCCGTATCGTACTGGTCGTCCTCCACCCGGAGGTGCTGGATGAGCGACCGCGCTTCATCCTCAAGAGTGGAGAGGAGGTAGGCCATCTTCTGGGCCTTCGACAAATCCTGTCGTGCTACGACCAGGGACTCAAACATATTTTTATATGCTACCCACTCCTCCATCCTACCCCCAAAGTGGGACAGCTGAAGGGTGGGGAGCCGACCAGTAACCGCTGGTCCTTCCTGTCTAACAGGTGTGCGAGGGGCTGGTCCGCCAGCCTGTCTCGCCCTTATTGCGGTCACCGCCTCCGCGATATCATCGTGCAGACTCAGGATCTGGTCCATGTCCGCCATGTGACCTGCGTAGGCCTCCGGGGTAAGATCGGCTTCGGTAAGCGCCGCCATGGCCGCTTCCGCGCTAATCAATCGTGAGTGGAGGTGATCCGCTCTTAGCAGTATGGCGCCCTCCCTGTCCTTCCGGGACAGGAGTCCTCCGGCCGTCACAAACCATCTCAATTCGTTGGCGAGTGTCGCCCTAGCATTGGAGGCCTTCGCCATCGCGTCAAGTCACAAACAAAAAATAACAAAAGGTAAATAAAAAACAACAAAATCAAGCAACTACACGAAGAACCGCGGTAGGTATGAGAATGGCACAAACCCGGAACGCACGGTACAAACCGCAAACAAATACAAAAAAGGTTACAAATATTCTTATACAAACAAACTAAGAAAAATCTAATAATTTTTACAAACAATTAATTATTTTTTACAAACGAACAAATAGAGGGTAGATAAACTACGCTCTGCTACCAGAAAGTGTGCAGAGCAACTACGCTCTGCTGCCAGAAAATGTGGCAGAGAGAATCCGGACAAACGAAGCGGCGGGAAGAATTCTGTACCGGAACTTCACCGGGAAAAAACCACCGGTAAAAATAAGTACCGGGAAAAAATCTCCACGCGGCACCACGTTTGCCCGACTAAAACCTAACTAACTTAACGCAGTCTGCTACCACCGTAGCTTATGAAGGGAGCTACAGGGCCCTATATGATAACCTAACCTATAAATTAACTACAATTGAACACTTACCAAATTAAATCTTCTTTCTCTTCGGATCCAAACTTGAGTGTCTTCGGGAAGGGGGAATTCCTAATCACCCTACCTAACCCTTGAGATCTCAATTCCCCAGGACAACTAAATAGATTTCTTCCCGTAGTTTCACTCGGGAACAGTCAGATGTGAACAGCCAGCCACGTTTCACCTCTCACAAGAAAAAGTCACAATAACAGAGTTTTTCACAAACACAAATTCAATAGTTATTTAACAAACAGGAGATTCACAATTATCACTCAAACTAAACAACAAGCAAAAGACGCGAGACCGCTCCGCGTATTAAAATCAAACCGATATCGCCCTGGACAATGCAATGGCGACGCCATTCACGCTAGCAGTGTGAAAACCCCGAACGCCCTCTGGCGGCAGCAATGCGAAACGCCTGCGTTTAGTTTTACCCAATATATTACAAACACAAAGTCAAATTTTTTTATTGAAATTTGGCCATCAAATAAGGCTCTTTTTCATGTCGATAACTAATTATTTAATCATAATATATTATGTCTCAAAGCTACAAACTACTAGCATTTCGGAACGACAACTGCTGAGAAGAAATGCCGAAAGAAACTCAGCAAAGTTTGCATGAAATATTGATATTATTTTTTTGTTAAACGTAAGTATTTAAATACATACATACATACATACATACATATTATCACGCCTTTTTCCCGTGGGGGTAGGCAGAGACTAGCGACTTCCATTTGCTACGATCCTTACAGATCTCTCTTGCTTCCTCTACACTCATCACTCATCACTCTCTACTCTCATACATGCTCTCCGGTTATGGGTGCTCCTAATATCTCCCTTTTTAAGGAGGTCCGCAATCTGGTTGGAGTGCGTTCTTCGAGGTCGACCTTGACCAACTCTTCCATTCACCTCTGCATTACCTACCTTACCATACCTTTCGTCAATCTCTTTTCAACCATCCTCTCAACATGCCCAAACCAAACCATCTTAACATTCCTTTTTCAATTTTGGCCACTAAATCCTCTTTTCTATTTAAATAATGTTATATATTCCCAATTCACATACTAAAACTTTCGAATATACACGAGTCAATTCAAACTGTTTTAATTGGACCTTTGATTAATAAGTTTGTAACAACGGATGTATCTGTTTATGATTTATGGTTTTTAATCAATGGGGTACTATTAACTCTTTATTCTTTTTTCAATCTAAAATTGACTTTAATTAAACGATTAAATTTCTTCTGTATGTCACTACTTTTTGTTTTAAAAAAGGCAAGAGGAATCCTTACTAATATTATAAATGGGAAAGTGAGTTTGTTTGTTACCTCTTCACGCTTTATCTACTGAACCAGTCTTCCTGAAATTTCGCATACACATAGCTGGAAGTAAGGAGAAGGACATAGGGTACCTTTCGTTCTGGAAAAAAGCACTGTTCCCGTAGGAAATTCACGCGGGCGAAGCCGCGGGCGAAAGTTAGTATTAAATAAAAATTTTGTATATTAAATTCAATCTAGCAACATATGGATGTAGATATTTTGTAAATTTCCGTTTTAAGAATTTAAATTTTGGTTTCCTATTTTTGGTCATGTTTGTCTATTCAGTATTGTAGAAAAAACATATTTAATTTTTGGAAATTTTAATCCACATTTTAAAAGAAAATCTCATGTATATGTCACTTAATGGCAACTGGAAATCACATCGCGTGGGTTGTCTAAAACATGTATTATCTAATAAGTTTAGTATACCTATATACCTATATAAGGCTGACATATTTATTGCCCATCATTCAACAGAATCACATTAACATATATACGAAATTTGACAAAAAAAAAAAAACAAAAAACTTGCTCAGTAACAAACACAACATTGTTTTCCAATTTATATACATTTAACAATATCTATCTTTTTTATTATAACAAGCTTGTATATCATTTGCCTTACTAGTGTTAGTATGTATACTGAATAAAAACTGAATAAAAACTCCTTACATATATATTTTTATTATTTTTGATCGTACATATAAACACAAATAACGGACACAAAACACCCCTTACGGAATCTGTATTAAATAGTAAAAAAATTCTCCAGCGCTGAGAATAACAATTTTGCTAACAGTAAGTCACAATCGTATCTCAGTGGTAAGTGTATGAAAAAAGCATTATTATTGAAACACCATTGATACAGAATCGAGCCCAGGACTTATGGAGTGGACTCGTACAAGCAAAGTTCAAGGTATGGTTCAAACATACAATGTATAGTAGAAATTAAAATGCTATCTTAGCGCTTTTGACAAACTCTACTCATTTGCTTTTTTGTCGTACAATCGAACATGAAAACCAAAGGGTTTCTACTCGCGTTGACATAACAAGCATTCTGATTAGGTCATCCGATTTATGTGGACTGGTTTACGAGATCCGGCTCAAATAACAAGTTGACATAATAAGCCATTTTGCCTTTTTGTAGCTAATACTGAGATAGTAATAAAGCGCCGATGATTTGTTGCTTTAGAACTAAAGACTTTATTTTTTATTGCGTAGTCACAAAAAACCACAAATAAAACTTGCACATTCGATTATTTTTATTAATAGAATGGAGAATATAAATTTGGATTCAAATTAATTTATAGGTTCAAGATACTGATGATTTGTATTTAATTTTTAATGGTATTGATTGCAATATAGAAATGTAGAAACACTTTTAGCAAAGATAATGCACTCGTAGTAGTAGCATTTCAAAATTATATTATCAACTTTATGTATGTAACAAAACGTACGTATGTATGTAAGTAATCAAGTATTATTTTAACACACCTAAGTACTTATATAATTATTTTTATGTCAACTTCAAACAAAAAAGAGAAATCGCAGCAATCGATTGGTTGACACCTTTCAATGTCGCAGCCTTATTTATAAGACAAACAGTGAGCGTGTCTGTCTATCTGTGCTTGCAAGGACGATTACAAATATTACAGTTATATTAGACTTTATATTTCCTAACTTTTTATTTCGATATTATTATTTATAGTTTTATAAGCCTATATCTTGTAAAGTCTTTTCGCTTCCAAATTTATTTATAATGTATAAAGATTTTAATAATTTATAATATATTATATAATGCACACTACAAATATTAATGTATATATATATATTATTTATTTACTATAATAATAATAATACTATGTACTTACATTATATTGCTTTAAAGTAATGAACCATTTATAATAACAACAGATTATGATGGTGTTCCCATGTTTTATGTAAATATGACAAATTATGCCTAATTAAAACACCTATATTTTGTTAAATAAGCTATTATTCGTAATTGTAATTGAAATATACTCTGTTCAAATGACCGTATTAAAATTCATAGAACTCCCAAGTTGAGTCTAATTGTTTAACCAAAGATAGAGTTTTAAGGTTAACGATGTACCTGTCGTTGCATAGAGTTGACCACTAAAGTAAATCATAGCAATTTAAATTAAATAAAGACATAACCAAAAGGCTTGCCTGATATGGTGCATCTATATAATTGCATAGAATATAATAATTTGTATGCATAAGTTACATAATATTTAGTCCTTATTTATAAATACGGAAACATTTTGTAACGACAACCAATTACTTTTTATTTTTTAAATAAATAGTGACATCTTCTTTTAGATTGTTACGGAATTATGCAAAAAAGTGTAGTTGTAAGAAGCAAAATTGGATAATTGTATTTGTACTGACGATGGCAAAGTAAACGCGTTCTTGTCGTTTAAATAAAATGGTCGTAAAATTACTATATATACTGAAATTTAAAAATATATATTTAAATAATGGCCAAAT
The DNA here is from genome assembly GCA_018467065.1 of Ephestia elutella. Lineage (NCBI taxonomy): Eukaryota > Metazoa > Arthropoda > Insecta > Lepidoptera > Pyralidae > Ephestia > Ephestia elutella. Next base: position 6,392,679 of record CM031568.1, on the reverse strand, counting down.
AATGGACTAAGAATATTTTTGTTATTGGCGAAACGACGACGTCTGAAAATGTTGTTTCCATTTTTGTTTTTATTTTGATGATTCACCTACATACACTTCATCATGAAAACCTTTGTCGCAAAGAAACGTTGTACAGTCGAGGGCAGATGGTCAGCTTTATTAGCCCCCGCCCGACTGTACAATACTTAGTTTTGACTTGTGTCAATGCGTTGCTCGCATTAAAACTACGTAATGTACGAGTAGGTACGCCACGATTGACCGCAACATTGGGCAAAAACGTTTACATGTGACATAATTGGAAAATAAATTAATTACTGGAGTATCAGTATTTAAGTTAACACTATACATACACATATTACAAAATAAGTCGCTTTTTCTGCCTTGATGTCTATTCTTTTAATATTAATGGAAGTGGAGGTTTGGTGTAAGATTTTCACAGGCGAAGCTGCGGTCAAAAACTAGTACCTATATTTATATTTTTAAAAAGTTTATCCGGACGGGAGTCATGCTCAGCCCACATGCTAGAATCAAAACCTTGCTCCGTTTAACCTCATGTATAATGTAACACCTTTTGATATTAAGGCGTGTGTACACGAGTGTTGTCAAGTCAACCTGACAGCCGCTGTCATTCCACTATGTCAATAGTGGCGGGACGAGCAGCTCTGGATTGTGACATGAATTTGGCAAAGTTGGGTTCGTGGGTGGTTATTTGTAATATTTATATGCGAAATATATTATGAGATAACTATTATGTAAGGCGAGTTTTTATTTCTGTAGCTTAAATTTGCATTTTTGAGTGACCAAATTTTTATTTAATTTTTCTAAGAATGGCTTTAGTTTTAAAATAAAAAATAATTATAACATAAATGAAAATCTAAATTAATAACTAAACATATACTCACAACACTATTACGTTATAATGGAAAATTTAATAAAGAAAAATTTATGTAAAATGTTCATTATCTTAATGTAGTGTAAAAGTATCTTAATGTTCCTGATTACTACCATCGTACATATTAATTTCTAAAGCGACCTTACCAAGTCAATCGAAACAAGTTTTACGATTACGACCAGACCTGGTCTAATCTGTCCAAAACTGGACTGTTTCAAAGTATCAAGTTTTAGTCCTATTTAAATCCATTGAATATTTACTGGTAATCTTTTAAAAGTCCGGGCATTTTCCCATCTGGTCCGTCCAAGTTGAAATTAGTTTCCACTTAGGAATTCATTGTTATTAAAATACATCGACGCGGTAGGAATTTGTGAATTAATTTAAAGTATAAACATTATGTTATTAATTTTAATCATGCTAATGATTTCAATTGAATAAAACTTTATTTTAAACAGTGTTTTCAGTGACAAAATAACAATATCTTTAAAGACAATACAAAATCAATGATAGTCAGGACAATGACGTTACATTAATTAGATAATTTTTAGCCCTAGGAGCCGTAAAAAAATTTGAAAAGAAATATGTGTAAAAAATCTTATTAACCGTGTGTAATATAAAAATCATAATATCATCAGCCACTTCACACACATATTTCACACATCTCACCGCTGAAAGTGGTTGTAGCGGTGTGAAAGAACCCATTCAAAAAAGCTCTTAGGCGATTCGCACCGCGGTTCGAATCGCTTGTAGTATGAAACGACCAACTACCCAAAATGATCCCATTGTTTTTAATTATGATTTATAAATTAAATAACAATAATCAAGCATAAAAACCTATCTAGCACCTATACAAAAATGCATACACTTTCAATTGCGCCGGTGCGCAGTGACTGCATGTCGCAAGCCGTCTAATTGCAATGATGCAATGCGCAGGTGTAGCTGGCACATTAATGTCCCACTGCAGTTGCACTTTTAAACTTTTGGCAGGCAATGCTAAAGGATCCTAACTAATATTATAAATACGAAAGTGAGTTTGTTTGTTTGTTTATTTGTTACCTCTTCACGCTTCATCTACTGAACCAATCTACCTGAAATTTTGCATACACATAGTTAGAAGTACGGAGAAGGACATAGGGTACCTTTCATCCCGGGAAAAGGCACGGTTCCCGTGGGAAATTCACGCGGGCGATGCCGCGGGCGAAAGCTAGTAATAAATAAGGAGGAAGATTCTGTTTCTGGGGACGGATTCCACTTATTACAAACGTAGATGTCGTGTCTCAAGAGCCAAAGAAATTGAAATAAAGTGATAAGATCTCTGTAAGACTTCTATGTTTTATTACGATTTCTTTGGCTTTTGAGACACAGCTGAGGCACGACATCTACGTTTGTAATTTGTAGAATCAAGGGCCTGTTTGTTTAAAGGTAGGAAATTCCCTTTTAGCCGCCATGGCAACTGAGACTGGCACCAGTTGTGAAACAGGATATTTTATTCTTTCTTGGCAACTAGTTGAGACAGAAGAGTTTTTCTTCTTAATACGCAACTGGTTGCGTAAAAAAAAACTTTATTTTCTGTTTTATTATCTTTAGGATATTGTCAAGAATTTAAAAATATATTTATTTCAGAAACCAACAATTAATAAAGCCCATTCATCCTTGATTGATTTACCTTCTTGAAGATGAATACATAATCAATTAGACTAAAATATGGAGCGACAACTATGGTGTTTAATACCTTTTGCGTTGGACAGATAAGTTTGGAAGGAGAAGGGGGAAATCGTTGCCCAGCAGTGGGGCGAAAAAAAGCTAGGTGTACAATAAATTGAAAACGCACTTAGCGTATTTTTATAGGTGCATTTAATAAAGTTAGGGAGCATATGATAATCTTCACTTAACATACTTGCAGTTTTATTTCAAGTAGATATTATTATGTATTTAAATATTAAGCTAATGAACATTATAGGCGTTATAATTGTGTTAATAACTAGTTTTATACAAATAAAACACAAATCGTACTCGCATAGTATCAGTTCAGAAGAAACCAATTTAGTAATTTATAGATTGAAAGCGACTAATGAAGATCAAATATGTATTTTAAATGCAAAACAGTTAGGTTCACATTTGTTTGTGTTTCGCTACAGGAATACGCGTTTCTAGGATCGGAAAAGATAATAGTTGAAAGATACTCCGAAATTATGAACATCCGACGGCCTTTAGACTCGGAAATGCGGGTAGTCCAGCGATTTGATCTTGTGCTACATCGGAAATGATATATCTATTACATAAGTATACATAGTATACGCCTGATTGTAACGTTCTTGTTATATCTTTTGTATACTGACATCATAATAAAAAATAAAAAAAATTGCTTTTCATGCTTTTGTAAATACCTTATTATTTATTTTGAGGCTCTAATTTCTCAAACTGTGTGCCAAAATAAGTAATATGATTAAAACAATTTTGTTGCTCTGCCTAGGGATATATTTTATTTTTTAAGAAATTTTTTAATGAAAGTTAAGCAAAGACTATTTTGACAGCTCCAGAGCATTATTTTACAGATAAAATATTGCCCTAGATGTGTCAAAATAGGCTGAAACATCAGAAAAGAAATGTATCCTTATTGTTAATACTATAATGAATCTACTTCAGCAAAAATATTAAGCAATTATTTTCTAAAGACATAATTTTGTACTTAGCTTGTATTGAGGGGATAAGTTTAATAAATAGGGCCCAAAATTGATGAGATTATATAGTTATATTACAGAGCTTTATGTCTACGACGATATACAATTTAATTTAATCCTTAACATGTAGAGTTACAAGTGCATTTTCAATAGAATTTTTGGACATTGTTGCCCAAACCTACGTATCTAACCCAGTTATCATTTAAAATGGGTTTCATCAAACCATTGAAGGGCTTTTAGTATGTCACCACAACGCTACTGGGTATGCCCACAGATAAACCAACAATAAAGTTCACACACGTCGCTTACGCAATCACCTGCCAACGTTTTATTGTCAACGTTAACAATAAAGGATAACTGTTACTTTGTTATTAACAAGTTAACAACGGTTAAACGCACCATTAGTTTTTCATTCATGGAAATTTGGTTGATTTTTGATCGCATTTTCGACTTTATGCTATTGAGTTAAACGACATAGATTCTGTCAGTTTTATGTTAATTTCGATTGTGTGGTGGATTGCGAGGCGTGGTCTGTGCTACTTTTGTTGGTTGGACGCCGATATTAATGCCAATATTTGCATAAGAATCATTTTAATGTTTTCTCCATGTTGTTTGTATTAAGCAAAAGGTTGCCAACCTTTTCTATTTTTACTTATAAATGGCGTAAGATTTTCCTTTTGGTTTTTTAAACAAAATAATATATTACTTTACCTACTAATACAAGTCAGCAAATTTAAGCTAAAATGGGGACGTAAGTTTAATTTAATTCTCAAGATTTAATCATAGGCATTTAATATACACAAACGTAAAAAAACACGTGCCAATTTGAAATGCTAACTGGTGTAGCTAATTAAAAAAATATTTTTATCCACATTTTTGAATGATTAATGTATGTGCTAAGGTATTGATGACATAATCTCTAAGATTTGATTCAACAAATTAATATTGGCGGTGTCGTAACATAGCCTTGGAAACCTTGATTATTTTTTATTCTATTCTTCAATTTCTAACTTGATAAAATCCATGGTATAACAATTAAATTGGCTTTGTCACCACTAGTAATATGCTGTTCCCAAAATTTAAAAAAAAACAGTGCTAAGTTTCTTGAAAATTTCTCGGAAATTTCTTGAGATCGGAAAATTTTCCTAAAAACCCAAGAAATTTCTGAGAATTTGCGGAAATTTTCAAAGGGGAAAAAGGAAATTTCTCGGCTGCACATCACTAACCACCACAGATTTTCTAGCATTCAGTAAGGAATATAATCGCAGTTGTCTTGATATGTACAGTCAGATGTAGAAAAATTTGACCCACTGAGATTAGGATTCGTTGAGATACTGTATACTTACGTACATTGGTGTGTTATAGAAAATGAACTATTTCTTGCATTTTTTTCATTGTGGTTTTATTGTATTGATTATTTTCTACTAAATCCATAAGCATAGCCGTTTAACTAACACAAGTATTTTCTAGCATAAAATTTTAAAAGACCGGCCTTCTGTTAATGAGAATTTAAATATATTCACTAGAAATGAAGCCTTTGCCGGCAATCGACACACATAACGTGTGCAACACACATACACACAATAATTACACCTACTTATGTGCCATGCAACATCTAAAGTACCGTGTTGCAGACTATATGTATCATTACTTTCAATGCAGACCTTTATAGGCCAAGGTTATGAAAAGATTTTTATATACTAATTGCGCTCAGGAACTCCGCTCCCATGAGAAGTTTTGGTCTACCTGAGTCATATTTCATCGAAATCAGTGTAATTCTTTTTACATAAAGGAATAAGAAACATCATGAAATTTAATAAAATTGGCAAAATTTAATAATTATTTTTTTTTAATTTTTTTTGTTTTTTTTTTTTTATAGAAAATGGGTTTGCTCTTGACCACAATCTTGCCCGAGGACAGAATGAAGTCTCCGGTGTAGCGAGCTTACCCAGAAGAGGCCTATTTACTCTAGTTTTAAAGAGAGTCAGGTTGTATATGCTCGGAAAAACAGACGCAGACGGGAAGTTCCATTCCTTCTTCATACTACTTCAATTCCAAATTTTAAACCACCTAATGTCACTATAAAAAACGTTCTTACTAAAATACTGACTGATTCAATAGCCTTGTATTGGCTTGTAAGAGAAACTATATTGTATTGATGCACATTGCACGCGCCAACCGCTTTCCTAGCGTGCGTACAAACGACATCAACGCGCCGCTAAACAGATTTTTCATTTTATTTTATATGAGTATTAAAAAAATTTCAAACAAGTTATTTTAATATATTACGCTTTTAGAAGTAAACTTTTCTACTACGGGGTGGACAAAGCCTCGGAGCTATGGCTGGAGGCTACTTCTATTTGCTTACTTACAGCTGTTATTAATGTGTGATATATTTTCAAATTTTTATTTCATTATTTGAAATCGTTTTTAATACGTACGAAAAGAAAATAGTTGTTATATAAACTGACAAGTTATTTTCCTACGACGAGCATGTAACTGGCGACTTTATTCCTACGCTATGCCTCTCTTATGCAACCATCTTAATTACTATGCCACAGCAAATTGCTCATTCACCTTAGCAGCAGAATTTTACTTAATTGGTGCACATTAAAATAATATTATTCTAGTTCCGCAAATTACATCTATAATAATTAGCCACGCACACTATCACAAATGAAGATAGTCACTTTTTTCTTAAATTCAAAAATTTCGCCGCAGTTTCCGCACATTCGGCCAGACAGACGAAATTGTGTAACAACGGCGGACAATTACGCGACTGATTAAAATAAAAAACACTCACCACTTGCAAAAACTTGGGAGTGAAAGTTGGTCCGAAAAACGGCGATACTGGCAGTCAAGAATCACTGATTATAAGCACACAACACAGAGATATTCACTGATGGTTTAAAAACACAGGGTTCGTAAAAAAAAAAAAGTTCGGAACAGGGTTTTCAAATTTCGCGCGTCAGTTCGGTGCGCGCTGCGGCACGGGGCGGGCACGCGACACGGCTGGCGGTAAGAGACTGCGTCTGCGACTCCCACCATCGACGCCCGAAATACTAATCACCTTGCTATCGAGACACTCATTTCGGGTCGAGTCATGAGATGAGGCGGATGAGATTTCCAATTGCATGGTCAAGGATGATGAGTTAAGGAAACTCTCCAACTGACCATACGATCAAGGTTTACGTGACCAATGAAAGTTATGCAAAATTTGGAAAATGTGGTGAAATTATAAAACAAAACTGCATAGCATGTGATCAGATTTTGGCAATCGCATTAAAGCATAAAAATACTTAGTACCTACTTATAAAAACATATGATAACGCAATTAGATAAATGTTGCATATTATTTTATGAAACGCATTGCAGAAAGGCAGGTCAAATCAAAAGTTAAAATAGTTCGAAAATTCTAATCCAAAATTTTTATAACTGCTACTTCATTCATTGATCGTTCACTTTCGTTCACACGATAATTTTTTAAATGGTTCTAATTTCAAGAGTTTTCTTTTTTTTTTTGGAAAAATATATTTTTTGCTCCTGAGATGGTGCAAGTTTCTTGTAAATACAAGAGCAATAATTGCATGCTATATTTATTTTATTTATTTATTTAAACTTTATTGCACATAAACATATGTTACAGTACAATGGGCGGACTTAATGCAACAGCATTTTCTACCAGTCTACCTTAGGGTCATTCAGAGAACATTAAGTGGGTGCAAATACTTTAATAAATGTACTATATATTGTATATATAATAAAATCTGTATAAGATATTAACATAAAGTTTTGTGTTACAACTCAGCGTAAGTTCATAACTCATGGCACGTGTAGGCTCACGGATCTAGATGGAGCAGACCTTTTCCACAGTAGTCAAAGGCCATAAAATACCATATGTGGCGCACAGACAGTAATTTACTGACGTAGAGCACTGCAGTCCAATGTCAAGTCACATATTTTTATTATTTTTTTATTAATATTTTTGTCAGGTGTATGAAATTAGTTTGTTTTTTTGTATTTCTTAAACTTTCATACTAATTATAATATAACACGTTAGGTAACAAGTAAGGTTTGCAAAACATTTTTTTTTATTCTTAATTTGTCCCTCGAAAAAGACCATTATTTTTTTATTTTTTTTAATAATAAATAAATTTTATTAAAATAATTACAATTAATTTACAAATATTTTTTCAAGTCAATATAAGTACATATGAAGTTCGTGATAAAGATACAGAATAGTCAATGACTATCACTACACTAAATAAACTATTAAAAAAACTAACATAAAAACCTTTTTTTGGGTCCCAGGATTAATGTAAATCTATTATAGGTGACTGACTGACTGACTGACATAGTGATCTATCAACGCACAGCCCAAACCACTGGACGGATCGGGCTGAAATTTGGCATGCAGTAGATGTTATGACGTAGGTATCCGCTAAGAAAGGATTAACGCGAACGAAGCCGCGGGCAAAAGCTAGTCTTTTATAAGAACATATGAATTTAAAATCGGATATTTAAAAAGGATACAATTGTATTGTTATAACAATTATCGATAACAGGATGATAGTTAATTTAAATTAAAAACCTAACTGTATAGGGAACTCCCAAACCCGAATAAAAAAAATTAAGTAAGTAATATCTTCGTGGAAGAAGCTTTGACGTTTTTACAACAGTATAGATTGACGTTATCGCCTACCAATCTCATCGTTAAATTAAAATCAAATATCTTAAAGCTCTGTAAAGCAAATATGGCATTATTTTTTATTTATTTATTTAACTTTAATACACCAATGTAAAAAGTCTGGGTGATGCGATGCATTCATACTTAAGTACAATATCAATGGTATTAAATACGTCATTATATACTTATGACAACATATACTTCAAAAGTACGTTAAATTTACGCCACATTTAGTTGTCTATATGAAGACTACTGAAAGTATCTTCAAGTGGTTTTTACCAATGACTACTAGGGTGATTCATTAACAATTATTTGGTGTAATACGCGTTGCTGACAAAATCTTATTAACATACCTACGTCATTACAAAATGTTATGTAAATAGGTACCTATTTAAAAAAAAATTGTTTTACAAATTAGTTGCGACCATAAAGACCTGCGACTGTATAGTTCACACCATATTTTATTCTAAAACCTATACAATAAAATATGATGTGAACTATATAAATTTGTAATTGTTGTTCCTGATAGTGAAGCGGTGGTGGCGGAGTGGTAGGGAGCCCGCCTGTGGCTACAAAGGTCCCAGGTTCGAATCCTGCCCGTGCTACACGAGTTTGTATACCAATCTAACACATGTACCGTAATCTGACCTATGTTAGTTTTCATCGACCACCACTTGCTTCCGGTGAAGGAAAACATCGTGAGAAAATCTGAACTCTGCTTGATGATTATCAACTAGTGTGTGAAATGGAGAAGGCAATGGCAAACTACTCCATTAAAATTGTCAAGAGAGTCGTATGTGTTATATTCCATATAATGACCACGACCCTCAGTCATGAGGTAATACGACTAAAGTGAGATAGTCTATGTTGGTATTTAATTAAAAATAAAAAAGGTTTCTCCTTCAACACACAAACAAACTCTCATCGCTAAAGAATTTATTTTCCATACAAAGACCTAATTCAAACTAGTTTAAAACTTGTATTTTATCACTTGTAGCAAGTGACAGCCTAGTTTCCGAAATATAAACCGGTATCAGTGAAAGTGTCATCTGACCGAAAAGACATCAAATTTCGTTTTAATTACGTATCTCATAAAACGTAAAATACATACTTAATGATAATAATCTCTAACATTTTGGGTAACTATTCAATTAGTATAGGTAATGTATGAAACAACTTTGTTACTTTTAAAACATCTATAGCCGGATAGGTAGTGAAATCGACTCGAATGCCGTGAAGGAAAATGGCAAATTATGTCGTGCCACGATTTTCATTTGTTTTACATCTGCCGGGCATTCCGTGACGCAAACTACCAGCAATAAGACTAAATACGTATATGCCTTAAGGAGAGCTTAAGACAGCAATTTCCTACAAATGAATGATAAATATCAATTCATTTATTCGGTACAAAACAAATTTGTGTTGAAATATACAATATCAAAATAAATAATTAAATAGTTAAAACGTTATTAATAATTGAAATTAAAAGTTATTATTGAATAGAGTACGCAATAAAATAATAAAATAGCAAATATAAATAAATTAAAATTAAATTAGTAAAATGTCAAGTTAGATTCAAATTAAATTAAGTCCAAGTAGTAATTCTGTGTCATGTCACCTATATAAAAATTTCTCTATTGAATAATAACATTTGTCCAGAAGAAAATCTTTGAGTTTATCTTTAAATTCTGCCTTATATAATAATGATTTAAGATCAATTGGTAAGTTATTAAAAAATTTCATGGATTTGTGAAAGGGACTCTGTTTGACTATGTTCAAACACGGTACTTCAGCCGTTACCAAGTCTTTTCTTCTGGTTGATTCTCGTTGGTGTCTCTGCTCTTCGTTTTCATGTCTACGTATATGCTTAGCAAGATATGTTAAAAGTACCAGGATATATAAACTGGGAACGGTAAGTACTCCTAATTTTTTAAAGTATTCTCTGCAGGAGGTCTGTTGGGATATACGAAACATAGTCCTAATAGCTCTTTTTTGCATCACAAATGCTTTGTCCATGTTATAGTCATAGCTACCCCCCCAATAAAGTACACTATAACGTAACTTGGACTCTACTAAAGCGAAATACACTAATTTGAGATGATTGATATCTACTTCATCTCTCAGACTCCTTAAAACATAACACGCAGAGTTAATTTTCTTTTCAACGTCATCTAGCTCCGGTTTCCAGTTTAAATACTCATCAATATAGACTCCTAAGAATTTCACAACTGCAGTATTTTGAGCTTTCTCATTTTGTAATAAGAATCAATAAAGAGCTAATAAGTAACATTATTAATTAGCCATCTAATTAAGATGACTAAGACAACGTCTCCTCTGAGGCAAGCCTTGAATAGTCAGCGCATCCCACAAGGAACAGATAATTACTCTGTGTTCCTCACGCCATGATGATGAGACATAACAGATTGTAGGATGATCGCCTATGTAAGGGACCCTACATACATATCAATTCCATATTATTATGAAAGCTACTTTTATTTCTAAATGACACTTTTTTCTCAGAGGTGAATGGAAGAGTTGGTCAGGGTCGACCCCGGAGAACGACCAGATTGCGGACCTCCTTAAAAAGGGAGATATTAGGAGCACCCATAACCGGAAAGCATGTATGAAGAGTGATGAGTGTAGAGGAAGCGAGAGAGTTCTGTGTGGATGGTATCAAGTGGAAATAGCTAGTCTCTGCCTACCCCCAAAAAAACGTGACGGGAACGGAAAAAAGGCGTGATAATATGTATGTATGTACTTTCTTCACTTCATTTAAAATTTGATAGGTATTCCTTCTCCCCATTTAGAATTATATGCTAGCGGCTTTACCCGCGTGGAAATGACTTTCTCGAGTTACTATACTATGCAGATTTTCACGAAAAAACTTTGTTTAAAATAAACGTACTTTTTGTCGTTTATATCTTCGACCACAAATTTGATCAAACAAATATACCTATTTTTGCCTTGGTTTATGAGAATTTGTTAGTTTTTTTTTCTTTTAATTCTTTCCATTAAAAGCTTTCTCATGTAGTATTTTCTATTTAACCTACCAATTCAAGCAATAGATAAACAAAAACATGAGGTCATATGACTACGATCAATTCGACGCCTATTGTCTAATGTTGCAAACGAAGTATAGTCGGAACTGTTAATTTATTTCCTGTTATTTTCATTGGAGGCGTTGCATACATGCATATTGATACAAAACATTCAACAGTGTTGTTTTAATAAAATGTTGAGTCGCTATTTCATCCTCAATAACTCAAAATCATAGTCAAAAACTTGCCCTATTAAAAACAAACATTTCGGCAATGTTAGTATAGATAACACATCTAATCCCGATGATTGATTGATTGATTAGGTGTGTCCCATGCCTTTATATATAAAGATCAATGCTACGAGCAATTTGCGCAGCTTTTAACATATTTTTCCACGTAGGATGCCTCGAGGCTTGTACTAATGAGCACGGTCCTTTAGCATCAACAATCGACATTGACCTAAAATTATCGATATTTGGTTGCGCCAGCGACGAACCTGCGATCGTCACAATATAATTAATCTGTCGCATTCATATGATTAGACTTTAGTGTGGCCGTGACATTATTCACGAGATGAGTTGATCGGTTTGTGCGTGTGTCTGTGAATAAAAAATAAACAAGTCAATCGCGGCTGTCTATCAGAAAGTTTACTTTGGAACTAGCGTGGATATAACACATCCCACGATAAAATATAGAAAACATGTACAGGAAAAAAATAAGTTCTTTATGTTTGCAGTAAAAATTATTAAGCAAGCCAAATCATGACAAATTACATCATTCAGGATCAAAACTTAAAATAAAAATTAAATTTATTTTGCTGAGTAAATAACATATTTTTTTTCGGGGGAGGCCTTTGTCCAGCAGTGGACGTCTTTTGGCTGAGAGAGAGAGAGAGAGAGAGAGAGTAAATAACAAAAAAAAATATATATATAAAAATTGTGGTGACATTAGTTGCAAAGTAAAAAGGATTAAGAGAATTTTTACAGAAACATCACATTTTTTTAAAATAAAAAAACCTTGTTCAAAAAGCTTTTTAATGAAAACAAATACTATTTAAACTCGGTACAATTTAAATAGTATTTGATGGAAGAGTCATCTTGTCCTTATGTATAGATTTTTTTTTAAATACATCCGACTTGAGAACCCCCTCTATTTTCTAAGTCGGTTGAAAAAATAGGAGAACGCCTTTTTATTGTCCAAAAGAGATTAAGCCATTCAAAAATATGTAAAGCGAAAAACCTTCATTGTTAATTTTTAAAAGTGCTAACAACCTGGTACGTCATACTGGGAGACCCCGGCCTTTGCCAACGACTTTATGAGTAATCGATTGACATATTTTTCTTTTTTTTTAGAAGACAGACATCCAAAGAGTCAAGTGAGTAGTAACTTAGTCGGATTAATGATTCTTATTTGGATTTAATGAGCGATTTTCTGACAGCTAAATTAAGGAAAAAGAATTAGTATTAAAAAGTCTCAAAAGATAGCGTTTTATGAAAACCGAGTCGTAATAATGGCTGAACCTATATGGTGCGCTTTTTCTTGTCAACCAGAGGCAGAAAAAAATAACCTAACAGTTTGACAGTTGCATAAAACACAATATTGATACTTTTTAGATGTTTATTTTACTTAGTTTTATTTTTTTTCAATGCCAATCCCGTTAATTTTGCTTTTTGTATGGAACTTTTTCTCTGGCCTTTTACTTAAGCGCCATCTATGAAGTCATCTGGAACTATTATTTTTTTTAATTTGGGTCTCGGAAAATCCCTCATTACTATTTTGCTTTCATTTAATAAGATATTCACTCTTTTTCTTTGTGGGGTCTTTTTTTAGGACCATGATCCTTATTTATGAGTAGGTTAATATTTTTTGAAATTTTAGCTATTTTTACAAAATGTAAAAAAAAATATATTTTTATAAAATAATTTACGTTTATTATGTTTAGATATTTATTTGTATAAAACTACTCAATATAACAAATCTTAAGCCATAATGCAAAAAAAAACACATTAGCACTTTAACTTTATCTAGTAACATGACTATGACATCACACCTACAGTCAACGCTTTAATATTCCAATATTCCGTATGCATATCATTTGATTTACCAAATTAAGAACAAGGCAAACGCTTACCTACCAACTCCCTTAATTGACACATCTCTACGTCACCAAATCTTAAGAGAGCTGGTAAAACCCATTGAGAAAACCATGACGTGGCCTATATCTGACTAAAATGACCACTTATTATAAAAGGGGTAAAGTCTATAATAAAGGCAAAAATGTGGTCTTGGTGACGTCGATTTTTCTTTGTGGTTTTAACTTCGTCATAGTTCTGCTATAGTATAAGGTATCAATTTTATTGGGTTAATTTTCAAGATTTTAGTTATCCCTATATATGACACATCTTATGTGGGTTGTTCCATTGGAGTTCTACTCGACATTTTTTCTACATCAATTTAAACATTTATTTGATTCAATATATTGATCGACAACTTGCTACTTACCCCTTACTTATCTCTCTCTCTCTCTCTCTCTCTCTCTTTTCAGTCCTTTTCAACCCTACGGGTGTAGGCCTCCTTCATCTTATGCCACTTCTCCCGGTCTTGGGCAATCTCTATCCATTTCACACCTGCTGTTCTTTAACATCATCCGCCCAGCGCATTTGCGGTCTTCCCTGTGAACGTGTTTCGCCCCACGGTCTCCACTCCACGGTCTCCACTCCACCAGAGCTTTGCAGAGGTACTTATCTATATACATATAATAAAACAGTAAAAATATTTTGTCTGTACATTTAGTATTTTTGACTGAAATTGATAGAGGGAGACTTAAAAAGAATAATAGAAAGCAAAAAAAAATTTTTTGAATTTTTTGTCTGTCTGTCTGTATGTATGATCACTCTAATCTCCGAAAGTACTGAACCGATTTGAATAGCTATTAAGCCTAGACAACATTTAGGCTATAATTGATTTTGAAAACTGGAGCACTTGGTGAAGAACCAAAACAGAACAGTTAAAATATAAGATATATGGAGATGGTGCCTTAATAAAAGTCGTTCAACCTGATGAACATTTTCAGCTGACGTATAAAAATTGAAGATTTGGAAACTTCGGATGAATAACTCCAAGAGGCCAGCTACACTATAACATATATGGAAATGGCGCCTTAGTAAAAGTCGTTCAACCTGATGAGCATTTTCTGCTGACGTATAGAAATTGAAGATCTGGAACATCTGATGAAAAGCTACAAGAGAGCTTTTTCATCTAAGCGAAACTCACGCGGGCGAAGCCGCGGGCGACAGCTAGTACCTAAATATATTCAGGGAACAGCTTACAAACTATCATATTACTTTTGTGTATAAAAACCATAGAGAAAATAAAAGCTTGAAGAGGAAGAGAAAAGCCAAGAAGAGACCATACAAGCTGTACTGTATGAACCATCCTTATACAGCACAACTACCTGTAAGATTGAGAGACCTATTAGGATATATGATATTATAAATGCGAAAGAGAGTTTGTTTATTTGTTACCTCTTCCCGCTTTATTTACTGAACCAATCTTTCAGAAATTTCGCATATACTTAGTTTGAAGTACTGAGAAGGACATAGTGTTTCATCCCGAGAACTAGGACGGACGGACGGACGGACTGAACGATCTTATAAGTGTTCCTTGTCGGACTACGGAACCCTAAAAAGCACTGTTCCCGAGGGAAAATCTAGTAAAGTATAAAGTAATTGAATTCTTTTTTTTTTCTAATTTTATTAGGCAAAAGGAAAACACTATACCAACAAGAACTATAGAAGAAATAAGTTCTCATAGGTCATATTATTTCCATGACAAGAACGCGCTGTTCGAAAAAATTCATAATGTAATGATTTTTGAACTAGGTATAATGGTCTAAGATGTCTTTATGCCTGTAATAAATTCATTAAGTGACCAAAACCGCGATAGATTATTAATAACCGAGTTCGACCACAAAAATAATATAATTTTTAATGACAAATATCGAAACAGTTCACTACCATTAATTTCTTACTAAAATACATACTATAAGGTCTACATTTTTCTATTTTTCTTAAAAATTGTTTTGTTGTTTTATCGTGAATAGTCATAGTGATTTTAGTTAATATAAAATTACTAAGTCCAAAATTATTTCGCGGGTGTGTGGGCGTTTTTTTATGCCACCCTTTTAGGCAAATTTGCGTGTCCAAAACATTTATACATAAAACAATTCCATTTCTACAAAATAAGTAGCAACATAACAGTTCCCTTTTAAGGCTTTACGGGCTCAATGACCTTACCTTAGAGATTTTCCTGCGTGTGACATCATATTCGCAATGCTTGTGCGCATATTTTATACGTAATGCGGCACTGATAACATGTTTGTTAGGCATACCGTTCGAACAGTACCGTTTTGGGAAAATGCCGAAGTGTTAAGTAATTGTTATTTTTTACTCACCACGAAATGGAGAAGGTACCTACTTGTACTTACAGAGGTTACTTATGTGTGCAAAATACGAATGTAGTTATCTCCAAATCTGCTTAACCGGTTTAGTCTGTTTTCTGTAATTTTGTGATTCACCAACAATGACACAGGTTTTTATATTATGTTAGCAACCATTGTACATGTTTTCAAAATTCAATATTTAAAATGAAAGAAAAGTTTCATGTTATCAACTGGAAAATCTATAGAACTGTGCAAAGTATGACGATTTCAAGAGAAAAATAAATGTACAGGCATAGCTTATACATTTTTTTTAAGTCACACAAAAAGAAAATTATGAAATCTTTATATGACTTTTTTAAGTATCTCTATTTATATCTTCATCAGATCTTTTATATTACTTTTCTACATACCTCAATTTATATCTTTATCAAATCCTTTATATTAGGTAACCTATGTATACCTTCACCAATAGACCTTTTGAGTATTGACAACAAATGTACAGATAACTGCATGTGAAGATCAGCAAAGTCACACACCACACGCACACAGTAATGTCACAGTAATAGGGGCATATTTCCAAGGAATACTTGTATGTATAGGTTGATGTGCTATTGACTGATTTGCCGATTCACCTGATTATCCAAAAAAGAAAGATGTTGCCGTGTTTCGGAAGACACGAAAAGCTATGAGTCCCAATTGCCATCTAGCGTTTGTTTTTAAACCTATCCAAGGATTGGATCTGGTCTACCCTTTGGTATCTCGGCAAATTACCTATAGATTAGGTAGCGGACTCGGACTCGGGAATAAGCCAGGTTGATGATGATGATGAGCTATTGACTGCACCTCATAAAATAGGACGTGTTTGCTTATATAACTGTTTAATGCAATGTGACACTGAGAGATTCAAATGAGTGACATCACGCCGGGCCCCGAACTGAACTTGAATTCATTGACACTTGTAACTTGTGACTCAGTTGACCTTGGGAGGCTGATTATAATCTGGGAATATCTAAAACTGTTTTCCTGTATTAGTAATTTTGGGCTTGTCTTCGCCTTGTTAATGTAAGGTCGTGTGTAAAACTATAGATATATAGATATATTCTCAACCATTAACATTTTGTAAGAAAGCATATAACAGTAGGTAACAATACAAATGTGAAGGTACAAAACAAACAAAATTGAAAGTGCATGTAACTGTCACCATAGATTAGAAAAAAAATAAAGATAAGATAAAGTTTAAAATAAATACTCATCTCCTACATTTATTTTCTTAGCAGTTTAATAATTTTAATTTAATCTATACATATAATAAAACAGTAAAAATATTTTGTCTGTAATTTAGTATTTTTGACTAAAATGGATAGAGGGACACTTAAAAAGAACAATAGAAAGCAAAAAAAAAAATATAATTTCTTGCCTATCTGTCTGTCTGTATGTATGTACGCGTTTCACGCAAAAACTACTGGACGGTTTGAATGAAACTTTTTTTGTTGTATAGCTATTAAGCCTGGGCAACATATAGGCTTTAATTGATTTTGAAAACTGGAACACCTGATGAAGAACAATAACAGAACAGCTACACTATAACATATATGGAAATGGCGCCTTAGCAAAACGTGAATAATCCATAGAGCAACACGGACTCCTTACGGAGGGAGAAGCCATAGCGACATGTTTGAATTCAAATCTTTCTGGCATTTTTTGCGGGGGGAGGGAAATTCACGCAAGCGCTGTTCGGTACACACATACATAATGAAAATATGTAATTACGACAAATTACGACACCACATATGAAAAATAAAACAATACATTGACAAATCTGTCACCACCCGTCAGATTTTTGTGTACGAATATAAGACAGAACACACATTAACATATTTTTGACTTTGTTTTCAATAGTAAATGACAAAAATGTAATTCTGCATTATCGATAAATTATAAATTATCGAATTTCTCGGGCCTTAAACTATATAATCAATAGAAATAGACATATTTATTTGTTAAAATCAATAGCTTTAATAAAATCTGTGGAGTGGTTTAGCCGTGAGTATAACAGTATTACTTCGCATTTATAATATTTATTGCTAAGGAGGTATGGAAATATGGATACGTTCTTATGAATGACATAGCCGGGGCTCTAGCAGTAATTTGCATTTTTTATACACTAGTGATTCTATCTGTGGGTCTGACGTAGAATGTGCACTTCGCAAAACGTACACTCGAACAAAAGGTGGTTTTCGCAATTGGTGCACTTCGCAGAGTGTGCACTTCGCAGAATTAGCATAATCCTAACTATATATTATAAATGCGAAAGTGAGTTTGTTTGTTCCTTTTGACACTTTATCTACTGAAACAATCTTCTTGAATTTTCGCATACACATAGCTGGAAATACGGAGAAGGACATAGGGTACCTTTCATCCCGGGAAAAAGCACTGTTCCCGTGGGGAAATCCACGCGGGCGAAGCCGCAGGCGAAAGCTAGTAATAAATTAAATCACAGTTGCAAAGTTATCACGTTTATTAGTTAAGTACTACAAAGACAAGAAAGGAATACTTATAAAATTAAAATGATCTAAATATAACTTAACTATTTCTAATAATTTTCTCTTGTTCAATTTAGTCTTGTTTATCCGAGCTGACTTACACCATTCGTGGAAATCAGATGCCTTATAATAAGCTTAACAAACAGGACTTGTCTTTTTGGCATCCCAGGTTTGCTAGTTGTTGCACTAGTTTTTCCATACACACATCTCTAAGTAGGTATTTTTAGGAAAGCTGTAAAAA
Source organism: Ephestia elutella (assembly GCA_018467065.1). Taxonomy (NCBI): domain Eukaryota; kingdom Metazoa; phylum Arthropoda; class Insecta; order Lepidoptera; family Pyralidae; genus Ephestia; species Ephestia elutella. The sequence goes on along the minus strand of CM031568.1, from coordinate 6,374,156 downwards.
AATAAGAAAATACACGTTACAACATACAACAATTTAAAACTACCTATCGCAGTTTATCGATACAGGACTACAACATACAATGTAAGCAAAGTAACATCACTAAATCTAGATGTTGGACGGAATTATCACTCGACAAATCCGTGTTTCTATAGGCGACCGGACTGATGTTGGTAAACAAATCCAACAATGACATTATAATAAAATGTATGAATTTTTGTTTAATTTATAATCATATGATAAGAATTTACTTACTAGAGAAATGTACCACCATCTTTCTGTAAAATAGATGTCCCAGACCTCTTTTTGCAACACAAAATTGAACAATTCGGATTTTTTTGTATTGCGGCCTATGTGTCATTCACACTGACTGATGGATTCTGTCTAGCGAAAAGTCCGAATGCAAACAGTTTTTATAAACGCTCAAGTCCACCTGGGCCTAAGCTTTGGCAGAGGGGAAAGACATCTATGGCGCCTCCCTTCCGGGCCGCGCGCGGAAGTCCTTGTTGCTCGAAGGAATAATCCGATGAGCATTTTCTGTAGACGTATAAAAATCGAAGATCCGAAACATCTGAAACTGTTTGGAACACAAAAAGACTTTTTATCTAAGCGAAACGCACGCGGGCAAAGCCGCGGGCAGCAGCTAGTTTTATATATAGTTGAAGCCCGAATAAAACATAGCCAATAAAATATCATAGAGCTACACATAATTCTACTACCGTACTTCCCTAGAATACTAAAGATGCTTGTTACTCAATCATGGAAAATATACTGGACGGATTTTGATAAAATTTGGTACACGGGTAGAAAAATAACGGAAATAGCGCATAGGGTACGTTTTATCCCGAAATTCCTCCGGAATCGAAGTCCGGGGGCTATCAATGTTTGTACTACGGTTTTTTCTAAAGTTATTTTAAAGTTCGTACTTTAAAGTAGTTAGTAATTTAAAGTTTGTACTTACCCTAAAGTGAAAGTATTTTTTTGCTAAACATATCCGAACACGAACAACATATGGTTTCATAAACTAATGATAATTTTATTCAGCTTCGCAAGGTTGCATGATGCATTACTGCAACCGAAGTGCATTTAAAATCCTATTACTCTTAACACGAGTCCGAAATTAATCGGCGAATGTTAAAAATCGATTAATTTTATTCGATCGCAAATAAAAATCTCACTTATTCTGATTACGATGAGAAGATATTTCAATGTTGAAATTTTATTTATTCGTTCTTAAATAGGATGATTTTTTTTTATATTAAGCCTTTTAATAATGTTATCAATACATATAATAAACTGGTCTGGGTCTGTACATAGGAGATATTTAAGAAAAAAAAACTGAGGGGTATTTATAGTGCCAATAGAAGCCAAAACCATTTTTTTTTAATTTTTGCCTGTCTTTCAGTCTGTATGTTTGTACGCGCATCACGTAAAATCTACTGGACCAAATTTGATGCGGTTTTCATTGTTGTATTGTTGAAGGTCTAACTTAAAATCTAACGTAAGTTTCATCTTAATCCGTCACTTAGAACCTGAGATATAAACAATAGTAAAGCGCGGACAAAGTTCGCGGGCGTCTGAATCCGCATCAAATTTGGTCCAGTAGTTTTTGCGTGCTGCGCGGACAAACATACAGACAGACGGACAGAAAGACAGACGAAAATTCTAAAAAAAATCGTTTTGGCTTATATTGGCCCCATGAAGACCTCTCATAGTTTTTTTTCTTAAAAAATTTTATGTACTGTACAGACACAAACTAGTTACAGTTTTATTATATGTATTGATTATGAGGTTTGTTTCAAACAAATGAGACAGCATTTAAACCTCAAGTAATCAAATCGTACAATATGTATTTAATTACAGATAATTCAAACCAAAAATCATATTTTACCGCGAGTAAAACCGGGTTAAATACCAATATAGCCAGCCCCAGGCACCGTTGGTTCCGACAAATATTAATAAAACGAGTGCATTTCAAGAGCAAATACATCATTGTCCATACTTCCGCGGTTCATCTGTCTTCCTCCAAAATATATAACGAGCTAGGGTTGCCAAAACTGATTTTATGACTTACTAGCTTTTGCCCGCGGCTTCGCCCGTGTGGATTTACCACGGGAACAGTACGCTTTCCGGGATTAAAGGTACCCTATGTCCTTCTCAGGACTTTTAACTATGTGTGTGCGAAATTTCAGGAAGATTGGTTCATAAGAATAAGGCGTGCAGAGGTAACAAATAAACAAAGTCACTTTCGCATTTATAATATTAGTTAGGATTAAAAAATAATATGCATCTCAGTCCTGTTCATAAGAATTTACGTGTTATAAAACACATTCTGCTACTTATGTTAATAAAGATTTTAGATTTGCGTTTTCCATTTCAAACACTATTGATAAATCAATTAGTGTCGATCTCCTCACGATGTTTTCCTTGACCGGAAGCAAGTGATGGTCTATTAAAATCACTTTACATGAGACAAACTGACTAAACCACTGCCCCGCTTCATCTTAAATTTATTCATTTGTTTTATCTGTGTTCTAAAATATAAATGGAAGTAACCTCTAAATCATACTATCATACTTCATACTAATATTATAGAGAGGAAGCGTTTCTAAATTTGTGAGTTCGTTTGTAGGGCGTAATCTTGGGAACTACTGAACCGATTTCAAAAATTCTTTCACCAATAGAAAGCTACATTATGCCTAAGTGACATAGGCTACAATTTATCTGAGTACCTCCCGAGCGAAGCCGGGGTGGAGCGCTAGTTACTAACATAGATAAAGGTAGATAGGCATTTAGATTGGTTTATGTGATTTATGATTTTTTTGCCGTCTTTCATGGTTACCTGACTCTGCTTTTTTAAGAATTTTCGGGATAACGTATCAGCGTTTATAAAAAAATAATATTACTATACCTATATTTCAACAACCCTGTTGGACCCGCCCCAATGCACGTACCAGAACAAATTGAATCCAAGTTCGTAGAAACGTGAAACGCAGAAACGCAATGCTTTCAATAAATTAATTATTATTACATTAATCATAAATAAATATTTATGGACGGCATCCCCAAATTTATCGCTTCGTAAAAGCCCTTAATATATTGTGAAATTGCCGATTTGTGAAATTAAGATATTAATAATAATTTATGATTGCAAATCGTGTTTGTTATATGCAAATAAATATTGCGATTTTGTGTACCAAAGAATGTTTTCTTTTGTTAACTAAGAATATATTATCATATTTAATTATTACAGAGATTTGGAGTGAGAGTTCTGTAAGGATTATAGCAAGGTAAATAGCTAGTATCTGCCTACCCCTACGAAAAAAGGCGTGATAATTATGTATGTAGGCATGATAATACGTAGGTATGTATGTATGGAGTAAGAGTTCAAAATGTTAGTTCAGTTTTGCTTTTGCTGGCTCTAATAGCTATCAACCATCAGGGCAATCGACGCGACGTAGCACGGTGGACCCTATACTATGGACAGCCCGGTCAAAATTATTTAGGTGCATTTTTCGACTGAAACTAATTTGTAGACGTGTGTTATGGCAGAATAACTTCATTAATTCGAATAATTTCATGTTAAAGGCCATGAAATTATAAATATTTCCCTACAAATAACATAAACTAAAAAAAAACAATGTAGGTATACTTTCTTGCATTATAAATCAAGTATATAGTTGTCTACTCGGGTAAATAAAATCATATCTAGAACCTCAGTTAGAAGTGCTATTATTAACTTCGCTTCCGTCAACATAGAGCGGATTAAGGAGGTACTTACTATCTTTTCTTCAAATGCTGTTTCTGTGGCTTTCGGTAGTATAATATTTTTTACTTCCTATGATTTGCTAAGATGGCCTACACTGCGAAGTTTCGCTTCAGTAGAAAAAAGCAGTTCGTCCACAGAAGTAGAAGCACATAAATTTTCAGTCTTCTCTGACTCTGTTAGCATATTTTTTTAAAATGCACTGTCCATCTAACCATGACGAATTAATATTAAAAAAAAATATTCTTGTCCCTGTTCGACGACAACCACTTATTTTTAAACGTTATATCTCATATCTTCTAATTTTGAACACATTGTGTCTAATTTTTTTGTATTTGAGTAAAAATAATCTTTCACACAAATCTCTCTTCCTTATTGTGTAGACTATTACACCTAAGAAAGAATAAATAAAATAAACTATAAAATCAGCTACAGTATAGTTAAAAGTCAACACTTCACACAAGTTATAACATTGCATTCTTCATATATCTGTATAAAATTATCATAAACACGAACGCCTTCAATTGAGAAACCACTAAATCCTAAACCACTAAATCACTAAACCTAACTTCTAAATCCTGCCATTTCCAATTGGGGATTTTGTCCGCACGATTCAACTCAAATCTGTATTCTACATTAGTCTAGGATTCACCTAAAATCAATAATTGAGAGGACAAAATCCCCTAATTTGAAAAAAATAATAAAAACAAAATTGCATTTTCGAAACTGACTTATAGTTGTATTCGATTTTTTTTTCCATGTAATTAATAATCTCAAAATGTTACATTTATATTAAATACTCATGATTATTTTTATTAACTTCACGCTCTTACTTTAAGAAATATAAGCATTCAAAGTATGAACAAAACTTTGGTTTGCGCAACAAACAATAGCGAAATCACAAAATTGCCAATGTTTTGACATGTCGTAAACACAATATTTGACGGCTAAGGGTACTTTACTATCGAAAACTAATGCACTATATCTTTAATTTACAAATCGATAAGTAATAACCATCTACCTACATTTAAAAAAAAATGATTTATGACCGGCCGCTCCATAAGGCTCAGTTACACGTACCGAGTAAACGGGCGAGACAGTAAACCGCCGAGTAAACGCTACTCGGCCGAGACAGTGACCCGGCGTGAGATAAGCGAGTAGCTGTTTACACGCATCAAGCATTTAGGAGAGACAGTGCAGTTTTATCGAGCGAGGCTACAGTGCGGACGTGAAAAAATGCGCGGCACTGGCGTCATGCCGAACATGACCGAGTGGCGAGTGGCGAGACAGTCCGTTTACACGCGCCGAGTGAGCGCGCTAGACAGTGCGGGGAAGCGGGAGGAGGTCACTCGCCGTCACTCGGCCCAGTAAGTAGAACGGGGTCCGAGCTACTGTCTCGCCCATTTGCTCGGCGAAACGCTCGGCGGCGCACTCGGCGTAGTGTTCAGACGCACCGAGTACTAGGAATTCACTCGGCGATTTACTGTCTCGCCAATTTACTCGGTACGTGTAACTGGGGTAATACTACAGGATCCATAGTAGGTACATTACATTGCTTAGTTATAATATAGGTAAACATTATATTATGATATTTATAATCGCAGACAAAACTAACCATATAGTCATGTGAAGAGCCAGGTAGACATAAGATTATACCGACATTGAGATGGAACACAATGTAATACTATTTGTTTAAAAAAAATAAAAATGTTCCGTTACTAAGCTTCAATAAAATTGTTTCAATCATGAAATTTGAGATGTTAAATCTAAAGATAGTGTAAGTTAAATTTTTAAATTTAATTTAAATCTCCTAACATGTCGCCAAACAATTTATCATCCTTAAAAGTGCGAATTTCAAGCATTTTGTCAAAAACATCTGGACGTTTCGATGGCGACAGGATAGCTATGGAGTTTACTTTATAACTTTTATAAGGAAGCGCCGCTGTGCACTTAACGGTCCATTGTTCACATAATGGACGAGACAAATAACATTTTTGGCGAAATGTAGGCGGCGAATTTTTGGTTATTTTCCTCTAAAATTTCTTTAAACTTTAATGTTCAAACAATAGAGCTTAAAATTGAATTTATTTTTAAGATTATTTTTAAAAGGAAACGAAGTATTTGGTTACAGGTCCGCCGCTGTGAGTCTTCGCGATATTATTTCGACACGTTCCGTTACATTGCTTTAATACTCTTAATATGGTTGATATTATTTATTTTTAGCAGCGCCAAACCAGCACCGTTTACTTCATGTTATTGAATTAATCATTGAAAGGGATTTTGAATTCTTGGCATAATTATTTCAATAGCATAATGCCAATATAAATAAAGATAGCTTATAACACATTACCAGCACTTGTAGTGCAGTCAAGTGCATGTTACTAAATATTGAGGTAAACATTTTATATTAAGGTCAAACGCACTCATTTTTTTAAATTAAAAATCTCTACATGGACCACTATACGGTATTAATTTAGATAGGTCAATGTGCTACTGACCATATCACATCATGGCAACACCTAGAAATACAAGGCTCCTTGAAAGTGACATTGTTGGTTGTTAGTTCTTCTTTGCAGAGATGGGTTCCGAAACATTGAAAGAAACAGAAAAAAATGGCGGGACATATAAGTCATCGGGAGGGTGAAAGGTCGAGATATATCAGAGAATGGAGACCACAGCTAGGTCGCAGAAGCAATTGGAAAGATGAAATTGCCAAGGGATCGATGTGGGATAGTGAGCGCTATTTAGTCTCTTAGAGGAGTCAACTGGCGAAAATTGTGGGTTCATTGTGAATGCAGCAGTGGAGTTTGTTGCGCCCGCCTCTTCTCCACTTGCGCTTTGGAGGCGGTAGTAAGCGGACGTCAACTAAGTATATAACGATTTACAAGTGCTATTTTTAAGCCTATTTTAAAGAAACAATTTTCATTTCATTTCAGAAGAAAAAGTTCCTAACATCTAGATGACTCATATTCGTCTTCTTCCTGTCAATTCTGCAATTAATTGTTACAATTAATCTATCCAAACCTATCACCGTAACCTAACTCGTCACACGCAGTCGCACAATACGCGACCCAATTATATAACTTTGCCGAGTACCGTAAGACCGTGTCAGCAAACTCGGTCAGTGCAACTGTGCCAAGCCGCCCGCTGCGCTCCCGGACTAGTCGTAAATCCAGGCCTTCCCCGTAACCTAACAGTATGTGAGGCGAGAAGTCCAGAATTTAAGGCGCCTATTCTGTAACCGTGCAATCGAAAATATTTTTTTTTTGTTTGGTCAAGAACAGAGAACTAAAGTAAGATATACGTATAGATGAGAGAATTCTAATATATTTAGAGGAAATAAAGAGATTATATCATTAATTAGTTAACGTGAATGACCTGTTTATTTTAACTGGAAAAAATAAAGGAGATCTGTAGTGAAAGATCATAGAAAATAGAGATCTATAGTATTTACCTAACTCGCGTCGTGATAGATTATATTGTAATGCTAGTAGTTTGTAGCTTATTTATTGTAATATTATATACTAGCATGAGAATTTCAGAAAATCCTCTCTTAGTGCTCCCCTACACCTAAATAACCTACATGCCTCAGCTTCCTACGCCCAGTAGTATTGGCTGTGCGTTGTCTGTCAGTCACTCAATCAGTCAGTAACGGAAGAATTATAAGATTGACGTGAAAAAGTTCCTGTGACGCTCTAATTTCAGAATAAACTTTTTGAATTTTGTAAAAAAGTGTAAGAATGAGGGATTTTCCGAGACATATTAATAAAAAAATAGTTCCAGATGACTTCATAGATGGCGCTTAGTAAAAGGCGAGAGAAAAAGTTCCATACAAAAAGCAAAAAATTCACGGGATTGGCATTTAAAAAATAATCTTAGTAAAAAAAACAACTAACAAGCTAATTATTAAAAATAAAAAACACGACTGACAAGTTTTTACTCAAAAAGTACATACAAACATATAAATTATATACATTTTTAAAATCGCCTTTTAAAGCCCTTCAATTTGATACCCCACTCGATAAGATTGATGAAATTTTATTTTTCTGGTCTGCTATTTATCGCATATATAATCCGCCATTTTGTTTTTATGATGACGTCATATAGCCTATGTCACTCGGAGGAATGCAAGGAATCTAAAAATACCTCTCACATCAAAATCTGTTAAGCCGTTCAGGACTTATGATGGAATAAAGAAACTTACATACATACATACATGAACCCTGAAAACATAACACTCCTTTTTTGGTCAGTCGTGTAAAAAGTATCAATATTGTGATTTGTGCAACTGTCAAACTGTTATGTGATTTTTTCTGCCTTTGGTTGACAAGAAAAAGCGCACCATATAGGTTCGACTCGGCTTTCATAACTTTTTTATACTAATTTTTTTTTCTTAATTTAGCTGTCAGAAAATCGCTCATTTTTAATACATAGCGTAGCACGCAAGATAAGTCAGATTTATGTTAAAAAAATACTGGCCACTAATAAGAGCAGAAGAAACAATTATTGATGATTTATATCTTCAATCAATTATTTAATTCTTACAGAATCGTTCCGCAAGCGAAGCGCCAGTGATGTAACATTACGGTACCTTAAGTATTTATCGCTCGCTTTCTTTGAGTTATAAATAACCCACCCTTAACTCAGCGAGCTCAAACCTTGATTAATATGACAGCCGAATCTTTTCATCGCCATATTGAATGCTGAGGTGAAAAATTGGCAGCGATACCGTGGAGTCGGAATATGTATGTTCGTATTGACACGAAAGATGAAATACGGAATATTTTTGTAGCCGCTTAGTATAGCGTTAAAATTATTGATAACAATTTTAAGAAAGGATTTTTATATTCTTTTAGTTTATTGCTCCAATATCCACCAATAACAAAATTTTAACTAGAATAAAATTACCTATTAAAAAACAATTCGCCTCTTGTTTTGAAAAATAAAAAGCAACACTAGGAAATGATAATCTAAACTTCTACAACTTTTCATATTCCCTTAATAAACTACTATACCTATACATTAGGTGGATGTAAACGGATCAAACTATATATTTATTATTTTTTGCAATCCAGAAGTACGCATGTAAAGTTTTATATAATTTCCCATAAATTTCAAGAGTTGACTTTTCATATTCCCACCGCCTAGAAATAGCCAACCGTTTGTTACGATATGATCGTTTAAAAAAAAAGTAAGTTACTAGGTGTCGACACATATCAAGTTATTTATTGTGTTATGAAAGATATCTATCTCAAAATCGTCTGCTCATACAAAAGCATACAGAGCATTTTGCAACAGATCCGGCGGCAATTTGACATTGTTTACATTAATGATACCTATAAATTAAAGGGTTTATGTTTTTAAATAATAAAACAATAGGGAGGATTGGATAAAATATGGTAGTAACTTATCATCAAAAAGTGGAAGAGTTAGCAATGAAAAGAAAAAAAAAGCTCCAGTGGAAACGTGAGGAAATATATTTTTATAGCTTTTATAGATATTATAATCTCAATGTTATTTTTCTATTTACACACAGTATCACATTATTTAACTTCAATCTCAACTTAACTCTACCATATACTATATAGAGTACTAGCTGTTGCCCGCGGCTTCGCCCGCGTGTGTTTCGCTTAGATGAAAAATCTTTTTGTATTCCGAACTGTAGTAACCTAAACTCCAGAACTCAAAATTTCAGCCATTTGGTTATCCCGTGTCCCGCGGAAATATACTCGTAGTACTCGTAGTACAGTCGCGGTGTTAAAATGAATCAAGTGATATTTCATTCAATAAACGATCTTCATCTGCTCGTTATCTACAATTTCCCGTGTACCGCCACTCCCACCCTGAATCCCTCTTTTCCTATCTCGTGTCCTGTCTATTTATACGTCAGTAGAAAATGCTCATCAGGTTGAACGACTTTTGCTAAGGCCCCATTTCCATTTATGTTATAGAGTAGCTGGTCTCTTGGAGTTCTTCATCATATGTTCCATAATCTTCAATTTTTATACGTCAGCAGAAAATGCTCATCAGGTTAAACGACTTTTGCTAAGGCGCCATTTCCATATATGTAATAGTGTAGCTGGTCTCTTGGAATTCTTCATCAGATGATCCTGATCTTCGATTTTTATACGTCAACAGAAAATGCTCATCAGATTGATAAACTTTTGCAAAGGTACCATTTCCATATTTTTTATAGTTTAGCTGTTCTGTTAAGGTTCTTCATCAGGTGTTCCAGTTATCAAAATTAATTATAGACTATATGTTGCCCAGGCTTAATAGCTATACAACAAAAAAAGTTTCATTCAAATCCGTCCAGTAGTTTTTGCGTGAAACGCGTACATACATACAGACAGACAGACAGACAGACAGACAGAAAGACAGACAAGAAATTCCAAAAAATTTTTTTGCTTTCTATTATTCTTTTTGAGTGTTCCTCTATCCATTTCAGTCAAAAATACTAAATGTACAGACAAAATATTTTTACTGTTTTATTATATGTATAGATTATATGTATAGATTCACAAATCATCACCATTTCACCCCATTCCTGCCACAAATACCAAAGACAAATAGCCTTAATAACACCTGAAACTTAATGCCATGCTACCAATACTCTGTTCTCTGTCTTCCTCGTATGGGATAAAGACGTGTATCTGTAAATACCTATGCTTAAAATTAAAAACACCAAATTACAAACCAGTTATAGTGTTGAATCTGTCTCTTCAGTATACTATACCAAACTCTATAGCTACCGAGTATAGCAGTATAGAAGTATAGTTTATATGAACTGTGTTGTCGTCGGGTGTAGGTCGTGATCTATGGGTGGTTACGGTGGATGGATGGTGGTCTAACACCCAGGCACCCCAGAGTGGGCGTCAGCATTAAGTTATACTCGTGCGTTGAACGTGAAAATCTATGCTCGGTTCAATTGAAACATTAGGAACGCGGCGGTTAAGGCGAAGTTACTTTTAGTTTATCTTTTTTAATTTATTAAGACGACGATATCTGTTTACGTTAAACTAAACACTGATTTATTTTTTTCTATATGGTTAAAGAAATTTTACATTTCACTTACCTATATATAGAGAAACTTAAAGCATATATTTGTAATTACGTGAGGTTTTATTATGTTTCTCGTGACTTTTTATTCAGTGGCTTCTGACTCTGTATCTGTTAATGTCTGTTAATAAACTGTGAAAGTTAAGTTTGATCCACTCCACATTTGGACATTTGGACCCTAAGGGTGGTAAATAAAAACAGAAAATAGATCACTATCACGATCGTGATAAATTTTTCCGCTCAGTCATATAATTTTTTATCATATATTTTTAAAATAAATATGCAGTGGCTTCCATTACATAGTAAAACACAATGGAAAGGTACAAATCATGTAATTCACACACGTAGAAAACTTGAAGTTTTGATAGAAGGTACCATTGAATATTCTTGATAGCAGAAAGTACTATAACTTATTGTTAACACGAGCCGCGATGTCTGAAGCAAGTCCGGGGAAATAGGCATGTGCAAGTTATCGATATTAATTTTGCAGTAACATAGTAAACTGAACAGCATCATAGGACTTTCTAATCCTTAATGTCCACAAAAAAATATTAATATGATATTTACTCTTGAACTTTAAATGTAAATATTAAAAGTTTTTGTACTCATAACAAACCTCATTTTAATTTTAAGTAAATGTATTAATTTAATAAATCTATTCATTTCCAGCCACAAATAAATTTACACTGTTTTATTTTGTCCAATTATTCTACTAAATGAGAATAACTTAGAACAAAGTGCTGTATCACCATGCTATGAAATCAACAAACATTTTTTTTTTAAATTGAAAGTAAACCTTTACAGGAACTTTTTCAAATAAATTAATGATTCTTGATTCTTTTTCACATATTATATTGACTAATAAAAGATGAAATCTAAAAATAATCGATATCGATGTCGCAAACTTATCGATACAACAACTCTATCGACGTTTAGCGGCAAGCGCAGACGCGGGCAGTTCAATGAATGCCGCATACAATGAGTGCATGCATTGCGTTGTCACTTGCACTGTTTTGCATACGTGCAACTATTCATTGCGTGGCGACTTCTGATGGACAATGGATAGTTCTTTTTTTTAATCGGTTAGGCTCATAATGTTCACTGATCAAAATGCCAAACCGATCCATAATGTCCAATTTTAACATTTTTGATCCTAAAAATGTCCACAGACTTACCAAAATGTTTAAGTTTCAATATGTTAAATTCTTAAAATGTGCGGATACATACAAGTTTCAAACAACTTAACAATCAAAAAATTATAGTACGACAATCAAAGATTTTACTTAATAAGCCGTAAATTGTAGCGCATTTATAATAGCAAAATACTGTCGTATTTTGAACAAAATATACCTGCCGAATATTTTAAAGAGGCCCATTTAGACAGTGTAAGTTTCTTGCCTATTAAGTACAAATTGAAGCAATAAACTCGCATGGTCTAAACAACAGTTGCTTACAATTATTGATAATCAATTGTTGCACTGCAATTATTGCTCTTGTAGGTATACATGAAACTTGCACCGTCTAAATGGGCCTAGTTTTTGGCATTTGTCAATTGAACATTCTGATATTTGAACATTATGAACCTGAACGTATTAAATGACGGAATACCTCCGACGGGCGTTTCGTCGTTTTTCACGACAAATAGATTTATTTGGATGTATCATGGGCGACATTGTTGGGATACAAATGGTCCAGGGCTGCCTCTGGCTACTATTAGTCAAACTGATTATGTTATTCGATTGGTCATATACGCTCTTAGGTGGTTTTGTCATCAGATTGATTAAAATCTTTTGTAATATAAACAGATTGTACAGAGAGATTAAATATTTCTCCTTCACGTATAATAAAATGACAGAAGCTTCCTAAATTGCTGCAACTATTTTGCATTTAGTAAAGCAGTTTGTATTTGTCAATTTTCCCAATACCGTATTTGTATATTTGATTTATTTTCCATTAAAATAAATGATAAATACATAGTTAAAATATTAATTTGTTGGAAAGGGATAAGAGTTCGACGAAGTTTTGTTACTACGACAACTGATTTTGTAACACTTTGTTGATTAAATCTATTTTAATTGTTTTAAACTAGCTTTTGCCCGCGGCTTCGCCCGCTTTCCTTCTCAGTACTTCAAATGTGTATGCGTGTGTATGTATATGTCTTCAAATTTCAGGAAGATAGGTTCAGTAGATTAAGCGTGAAGTAGTATCAAACAAACTCACTTTCGCATTTATAATATTTGTTAGGATTACGTTACGTACGATGCCCACACTTGAAACTTTCTTTATTCCCTAGCCTTCCACGAGCAAGTAGCCATTTGTCGGTCACCTATTATAACGTCAATGGGAGACCTCCCGCTCGCCGTACCTTACGATGTGTTCATCCATATTAGCACGACATGAGGTACAGTCGGAAGATAAATCTAAGTAATAGTGTTTAACTTATCTTTTATCGCTTTATATAGTTAACCTTAGTTAGTTAGCGTTTTCCCGCGGCTTCGCTTGCGTGAATTACGTGAATTTCCCACAGTACTTTTTTTTGTGCAGGGAACAGTGCTTTTTTCCGGGATAAAAAGTACTCTTTGTACTTCTAACTATGTGCGTGCATGCGAAATTTCAGGAAGATTTGTTCAGTAGATAAAGCGTGAAGAAGTTACAAACAAACTCACTTTCGCATTTATAATATTAGTTATGTTAGGATTATTTGCGGCCCTCCCTTGTGACAGGTATTATGCGTGGGCAGCGTCAAAATCATTTTTATATCAACAAATAGACAACATTTCAAAAAAACCCGCCAGCAACTATTGCTGTTACAGGCTGTTGAGACATTACAATAGGGGACCGAACAAGGTATCAGAATTGTTAAATTTATGTAATTTTATGATAGAATACATATAATTAAACACATTTTGCGACTTTTCAGCACGAGTTTATTCTCCTAAGCTAATTTATTAGAGTTCAAACTTTTTGGGAAAGTCCATTTTCTACGAGTGACGTCATATGAATGCACGTTTAGTTAGGCACGTTTTGGTATCGTCCAAGGGATCCTTTTATTTCTCATAAGGTTAATAATCATAATATGGTTTGTCATAAAGCCTTTCTCATAATTTTTTTATCATAATATTTTATTCAAATAATATTTATTGTAATAATATTTGTGTAGTCATAATCATAGATTGTCATACAGATTTTTTTTATAAAATGGTTTATCATAATGGATTTGTCATAATTGTTATTGTCATAAACATAGTTTCTTTTTTATTTTGTTCATCTTTTATTTTGTTGATGACATTTGAAGACATTATGTAAAATTTGATTATACCTATTTCACATTAAGTTGACACAAACACTAGTATAGGTTAGGGTGCAGCGGGGGTGGCCCTTGGGCCACCCCTAAGCCGCGAACATAAACAACAAAAAAACAAAAACTTAACAAATCTTACCTTTTTTTCTGAGTGCATCCGTACATTATGAGTTCTCTTTTCTCTGTACATTATGAGTATTACTATTATGATTAAATTATATTATGATTATTTATGTTTATGATAATTTGTATTTATTACAAAACAATTATGTTAAAAAAATTATTGAAAAAAATATTATTTTAATTTTAATTTATATTAATTATGATTATGTGAAAAAACATTATTTCGAACTATATTATTACAAATGTTTTTATGACAATCATTAGAGACCCATCGTCCAAACATCGCTCAAAAATGTGAATAGTTTTTTGCTATATCTTGGGAAATACTTTGGTTATTGATGTGATTATTTTACTGATTGTTCAATTCTAGTTAATTTATAGGTTAGGTTATCATATAGGGCCTGTAGCTCCCTTCATAAGCTACGGTGGTAGCAGACTGCGTTAAGTTAGTTAGGTTTAGTCGGGCAAACGTGGTGCCGCGTGGAGATTTTTTCCCGGTACTTATTTTTACCGGTGGTTTTTCCCGGTGAAGTTCCGGTACAGAATTCTTCCCGCCGCTTCGTTTGTCCGGATTCGCTCTGCGCACATTTTCTGGCAGCAGAGCGTAGTTGCTCTGCACACTGATGATTCTATTATTGTGAGATATTTCAAAAAAGCATCAAAAAAAAAGTTGTCCGGCCCCTATTGAAAGAAGCCAAATGGGGAGTACTTAATTCTTTATCAACCTTTAGTGTCTATATTAATCATACATTAAATTAATTAAAATATTTTGTGCGTCTAATTTATATTAAACTGTGTTGTTCAAATGTCGCAAGTGGAGGCGCCGCACGCGCACCTAATCAGATCATAAGTCACGCTCAGCCGATATTCTCTCACCTGAAACAATAGAAAATAAACCTTAAATCCTTGAAAATAAGGGCCAATTTACAAGCAATTGTCTAAAGAATGTTTTCGAAAGGTTTAGGCATGTAGGTATCACGAAAATGGCATGACCTAGTGCTTATGTAAAATCGTTAACACTCTTAATTTTATTATTATATCTTTTGATTTCATAACGAGCTTTTAAACGAGATTGACAGTTCACTTAGTGAAATTTACATAAGAGGCAAACTTCAATGCATGCCTTGCATATGCACACTTAACTAACCTTTTTTTTTTTTTTTATTTCGCAGAGGGAAATGCATTTAGGCACTGAGTGTGGGACTCCTGGGCCGCTAGACGGCCCAGACTACCCACTAAAACCCCCTGCGGCGTTACCGCACCTGCCGTTGCTGGGGGCGTCATGGGATCGCGAACATCGGCCGAAGCCAAGACCGCCGCACGAAAAACGTGAGCCACTTCCACTCACCACGTCTGTAAGCAGACAGGAAGGAGTGGCTCCCAACCAACAGTAGCAGGACATTGGCCGACAGCCACCAATCAATCGAAGAGTTGCTGACTGCCGCCCGGGGTGCACCGTCCTGGAACCCTTGTTGGCCCGCCGCTCGCACCGGATCCCGAAAGATCAAGTGTGAGAAGCTAAAGCCTTCAAGGGACCAGGCACTCGAGGAGGTTTCCCGCACTTAGCACCCCACACTTAACTAACCTATCTATTTATAACCAAGTACTTAAAAAATATTTTTTGTTAGATGCAGATTATACTTCCGTAAGTAGGTAATTCAGGAAAATTTTGACAATATAAATTATCAGATATTGTAGAGTACAGGGTGGTACCTATTGTGCTGACCCCAGATAAAAAGTAGGTAAAAGAAATTAAGGAATATAAGAAAAAGCGAACTTAAAGTAAAAAAAAACTAAATTATAACAAAAGCCTTTAAAAAACATAGATAAAAAAAAACTGAATTATGTCGAATGTTATCGATTTTTATTCTCAAAGTTTTCAAGGTATTAAGACGTAAAAACATCCACTACAAATGTTTAATTAGGCTAATAAAAACATGTTTAAAACAACTAATTTACCTACCTAATTAATGACTGAATGTGTAGGTACTTATAATTTGTAAAATCATTAGTAATGACTTTACAAGTTATAAGTACACATTCAGTGTATTTTTCTAAATTGTAAATATAATTGGCTTTTTCTACTTTGTTTTTCCAATTTTCCTCTCCATGTCCATACAATAAAAACTTATAAAACTTCAAGGACATGGATTATTTCTACAAAAGCTATTCAAATATATCGATTAAACGTAAATACAATTCGACTATCGATTTCTTAACTGATGTAAGATTACATAGATCAATTAAGGGGGCTTTTAATATGATTGTTCGTCTGATTGACCCCATTGCCTGATTGTACATTGACAATAGTGACCACCTATTGTTGTGTGACCTAACATATGATAATGAACCCGCTAGCTTCATTAGTTCTATTAAATAACATACACTTAGTAAAAAAATTCTACTAAGATAAATAAACGCTTCTTTAAAAATCATAGTATCGTTAAAATCAACACAAAGTTAGATAAAATTAGGTAAGTCTAGATAGCTCATAAATTTTTTAAAATAATACTTACTACAAAAATAAAAAAAAATATGTTTACTTATAAATCGAAAACTCTCTAGTACATCGAAAATCGATACAAATCATTGTTATGGGTCCCACCCAATTGTTTTTTTTTATATTATTTGCTTCTGTCGGTATTGCCGTAATCAAATATTAAATGTTTGTACACTTACTTTACGTAATAGGGTCAAAGGACAAAGCTAGCTCTCACTATCTAAAACATGTCTTATTTTATTGCGATCACAGTCACGAACTATGTACTATGTGTACAAAGCACTTAAATTGCACATGCATACTAATATTTAGAGCTAAAGAGTTTGTTTAACTGCGCTAATCTCTGAAACTACAGTTTTTTTAATTAAAGATGGGTTTGCTCTTGACCACAATCTTGCCCGAGGACAGACATGAGGTCTACGGTGTAACGAGTTTACCCAGAAGCAGCCTATTCACTCTGGTTTTGAAGAGAGTTCTAAAAATATATAAAATAAATTGCGTTAAACTAAGGAACTAAATCAATTTTGTCTGCAAAATATTGCCATTTTGTAGAAATAGACACCAATACCTAAGCTAATGTGTCTATCCTATTCGGTTACACGGTCTATGAAATTTCATCTACTACAACTCCAAATTGCTACCTTAAATTTCCCTTAACCTTTGTGTACACTGGGCTAGAATTAAACTATAACATAACAATCTATCCTTGAGCACAAGAGAGAAGAGTTATAGTAGCGTACGTTGCCTTAACCTGCCGTTAAAGCGCGCTTTATGGCCAATAAAAGTGATAAACACCAAAAGTAATGCGAAAAATAAACATTTTGATGCACTTTTGTGATCTTATTTATTCTCTCATCCCTATCTTTTATGCTTCAAACAAGCAAGATTAAGCCCTACAAATGTAAAAATAAAGTATATTTTTGTATGTCTGGGGTACGTTACTCTGTTAGTTATAGACCAATTTTTCAGTGGATATTGTTTAAACAGTATATTTATTAGTACGATACTAAATACCCGTGTTTGTGGAGGGTAAGCAGAGTGAGGACTATTCAGTTACTGATTCAAGATGAGTCTTTGCGATATTGAGAATTTAATGTGCAGGTTTACTCTTAAATCATGCTATTTGGTGTTGTAGAAGTTGTAAAAATGCTGCGTTATTTGCTGTGGCTTTTTTAAATTTAAGTGAGATTATGATAAGTTATTTGACATTTTCTAAGCTGATGATTAAGTTGAGAAGATAAAGATCATAGAATAGTATGCCAGGTACCTAATTTTGTAGAAATACAATCTAATAGCATCTCTTGGGTTACCAACCCTTATTATTTGAAATTCCACTATTAATGAGTAACTTCTAATCAAAAAAATCATTTTCATAAATGAGATAGTTAATAATATTTTTTTTAGTTTAACATGTAATTAGTTTTATTTTACTACCTAAGTAGGAGGTAAGTATTTTTAATTTGTAATAGTTAAATTTACTTACAAAATGTAATAAAAGTTTTGTAAATGATTTATCAAAGATTAAAAGTATGTAATTGTGTGACACACACTACTTTAAAAGCAAATTCATTAATAACCAAAAAAGAAGAACAAGTACTAAAGAGCCAATCCATCCTTCAAGATAAATGAACGAGATTATTGTAACAGATGACAATGTGTACACCTAACCAAAAACATACCAACATATAAGATAAACTAATCAAACCAAATTTAATCTTATTGCAAAGGGAAGAAGTGCTAATGTAGATAACTATGTTGGTTTGCACAAAGGATTATGACTTTAAAAAAAAAACAAGTATAAAAATATTAAGAAGACAAAAACGGTAAGTAAGAGCTGATTCACATAAACGGTATTCTGGACTTTAATTAAGGAATTTTCATGACTATTTTCCGAGCTTAGGTTTCAATAAGGGGACGTTATGGTCTTTCCACACATTTTCAATATACACGAATTGAAAAATTGCTAAAATAATCTTTTAATTATCCGAAACTATATTTGTAATTTTTTTTAACGTCCATGTTATAATCGTCTTACAATTTTAAATATATTATTTTTAATATGATATGAATGAATTTATTTCAAATTATTCAATAGTTTTACAGAAAACAAATACAAAGAAAGATTTTTTTGCTGTTACAGTTTTTCGCCTTACATCCAGAACTCTTAAAAAATATACGGAACAGTAACTAATGAACACACGAATCTGCCAAAGTTATTGTACCGCAGTAATTTATTTGGACATACGCAATACTTCACAAGCAATATCTTACGGGCCGTCGAGTTCAGAGGACCTGGACGCAGAGATGGGCTTTATAAAATTGACTTTTTCAAAAGGGCCCACAGACCCATTGTACTCTCTTATCGATTGTGCCATGTACAAGTCGCGTCATATAAAAAGTACGCTGGAGAGAGAGGAGGAGTGAAACTTACGCATGGGTACGTACGACTGACCCGCCCGACTCCTGTTCACCGCATAGACCGATAAATCGCGTACTGCGCATCGTCCATTTTACATGACGCGACCTGTAACTTTACCAATATAAATTTGATATCGGTGTTAATGCCAAGTCGCCTAAAATTAAAAAAATACCATCTAGCGACAGTAGTAGGTGTAGCAAACATTGCAGTTCATGAAAACATGAAACCGAATAAGGGTCACCGATGCATTGCAGGTTTCTTCACGATAACACGGAAAGTGGTGGTGCAAAGAGGTGCTTTTACCACAGTACTATTCTAATAACTTGTATTCAGAAAATACTATCAAAAAACTATTTATTTATTTATTCAAAAACAATAAACATTGTGTATGAATTCAATTACATTATTATATAATACTTACTACTATTCATACAATAACTAATAGGATAACAATAAACATTACATTACATAAACAACAATACATTAAAACGAAATTAAAGAAGAAAGAAAATGTCATGGGATGTCATGAAAATAATAACAAAATATGGACTATAGTAGATTCATCAATTTATCATTTATTTATTGTAATATTCGTCAATAGAGTAATATTTTTTTTCTAATAAATATGATTTTAATTTTTCCTTAAACAGTTTAAGACTTTCCGTCTGCTTAATCTCTTTAGGCAACTTATTGAAAGCTTTGTATGCTTGGAATTGAGCATTATGCTTCATTATTTGTAAGCTGGGGACAATATCACGTCTAAGTGCTCCTCTTCTGGTACTTTCCCGTGCTTGCCTTTCATCACTTGATTCTAACGTGGGCAGGCGTTTTTTTAGATCTGTAAGAAACACAAACCACAAAATACAAACTGGGGACAGTTAGGATACCTAGACTGACAAAGAATGGCTTACATGAGTCCCATGAGGGAATGCCAACCATTGCACGAATTGCCCTTTTTTGTAATTTAAAAGCTGCCTCCTTATTGTACTCATAGCTATTACCCCATAGTTTTATACTATATCTTAATTTGGATTCTACCAGGGCAAAGTATACTTTTTTTAAATGAACCACATCAATTTCGTGACGAAGAGTCCTGATTACATAACAAGCAGAAGCTATAGAAGATTCAAGTGATGCCAGCTCCTGTTTCCAATTTAGTTGCTCATCGATATGGATACCTAAGAATTTTGTGTCTTTTACTACGTCAACCTTATCCCCTTTAAGTACAATGTCAAGAGTCTCAGTATTTCTCGTCGTCGATTTAAAAAGAATTACTTTAGTCTTATCACAGTTTAATTTTAAATTATTAGCACTAAACCACTCATAAAAATTATATAAAATTGTATTTGTCTTACTATTCAGGTCATTTGTATCTGTGTCTGATATTACTGCATTAGTATCGTCTGCAAATAAAATTACTTTAATGTCACTATGTATATTTTGAATATATTTTGGCAAATCATTAATAAAAACAAGAAACAGAATTGGTCCTAGGATTGATCCCTGCGGAACTCCTATTTTCTTGTTTAGTATTCTAGATTTAACTATTACTTGTGAGTCTCCCTCAAGATTCTTTAACTCTACGAATTGCTTACGATTTTCCAAGTATGATTTAAATAGTTGTAGCATGTTACCTCGCACTCCGTAGTGTTCCAGTTTTTGCAACAAAATAGCAGGATCAACCATGTCAAACGCGGAACTGAGATCAAGGAACATACTAGATACCTTTTTCTTGTCGTTTAACTTTGCTACAATTTCGTCTACGAAAGTATCTATCGCTTCCCTAGTCCCAATGTTTTTACGATAGCCATATTGTTCACTCCCCAGTATAGCATTCACATTTAAATGTTCAAGCAACCTCGCTTTAATGAGCATGCCAAAAATTTTTGAGAATATGGATAAAAGTGAAATAGGTCTAAAATTCCCTGGATCTTTTTTTGATCCCTTTTTATGTATTGGGATCACCTTTGCTATTTTTAATTGTTCTGGAAAAATTTGATTTTCTACACACATATTATAAAAATAAGTTAATGGCAATGCTAAAATATCTATGTTATCTTTAAATAATTTTACTGGTATTTCATCATGTCCGCATGATTTTTTACAGTCCATAGACCTAACTATTTTTCTTATCTCAAATGGTGTAATTGTTTTCCATTGCATATTATTCTCTACTCTATCCACATTTGTCTTTAGTATATTGATTGGGTCTTTATTTGTATTAGAGTTTGTAGGTGGCACCGTAAAGCAATCACATAGGATATCTGCCACTTCTGTTTGATCATAAATTTTTTTGCTGTCTATTTGTAACAAAATTTTTTCGTTAGAGTTTTTCTTTACCTTTTGTCTATTCTTGTTTACTATTTTCCATACCCCCTTTTTTTATTTTCAGTATTATCTATTTCCTTACTTATAGCATTTTTTTTTGCGTTCCTAATCACTTTACGGTATATTCTTATATAATTCGATTTGTAATGCTGCACAGTTTCATGACATTCAGTTTTGTTAAAATTACATAAGAATCTTTTCATTTTGCTTGCTACTTTTATACCCTTAGTAATCCATGAAGAGTTGTTTGCCCTATTATAGTGTATACGTGTCCTTCTTTTCTTAAAACATGTATCAAAAATATTTTTAAAACTCTTTAAGAAACCATTTATTCCCATATCAGACCAGTTCCATTTCCTAATATTTTCACGAAATAAGTTATTGCTGCGGCTATTAAATACCCTTTTATTAATACAAAAATATTTACTGTCATTCCTGTTGCCTGATTTAATTTCAAGAGAAAGGCTACATAAAAGTGCAGCATGACCATCTCCTATGTTGTTATGATCTACATTGGTACTCAAAACATTTTCTTCAGGTAAATTTGTAACATAATTATCAAGACATGAAAGACCACGTGGAAAGGTATATTCGTCAGTAATAAGAGCACGAAAGTTATAGCTTTTTAGCAAATTTAAAAAATTTTGTTTGTGTTTGTCATCTTTAAGCAAATTTATATTAAAATCCCCGCAGATTATACAATTTTTGTTTAAACAATAATTCAATAATTTTTCCAAAATGTCCATGAAATCATCAATATTTTTCTCATCTGTGTTTCTATACACACAGAAAATATAAATATTACTTTCGACATCCCTTACACCGCATATTTCAAATACTTCACACTTGTACATATCTTTACATATCGGCAAATCCTCACATTTCCTACCTAGTTGTCCTAAAATGAGAGACCCTCCTCTAATTTTTTTACTTCTTACATTATGTGATACTAATTGGTAATTATCCATATTAAACAGGGGGGCTGATGTTTTATTAAGAAAATGCTCACCTATACACATGTAATGCAACTCCATATTTAACGATTCTTTATATAATTCCAACTCATATTTTTTACTGTTTAAACCACATACGTTCTGGTAGTAAATATTAAGTTTAGTATGAGAGTCTGCATTACAGGATATGTTAGTCACGAAAAAAATCATCATTATTGCTAGGCATTTCACAATCAGTACAATCAGTTTGAGAAGACCGGTTAACTCCTAAAGATAAACAATCAGTTTGTGTACTTATACTTTTGGCATTCTGAAAGGATTTTAAATGTGTATTATTTTTATAGATTATGAAATTATTTTTATACTTAATTTGTAATATCTGTCTCAAAAACAATCTACATGCACTTAATTTGTTAAAAAAGCCACCTCTCATATTATGGTCAATTATGTCTACAAAATATACATTATTAATTTGAGAACATGTCTTCCTTATCATATTATTGATTGACTGTACATTGAGATAATGGTTTTTGATGACTTCACCAACTAGAATATTTGTATTCAACATATTGTGTAAACTATAGTAAAGGTAAGATTGAAATTTCAAGGGATTTTTATCATGCGAACCGGACAATATAATCACGTAGTCATCCTTGGTAAAATCATCACAGAAAAGTCTACAGGAGTTTAAAATCTGATCTGTAGTGGCATAAGGTTTGATAATGCACATTACTAGAAAATTATGTCCTAAAAGATTTTGTAAAATATTTCTCATACCCTTGCCTCGCTCATCAGAAAAGATCATAACTCGTCGCTGTACAGTTTTTTCACTAGCATTGATCAACGATACTTCATTTTTTTTTACTTCTATTTGTTTACACAAACCAATAACACTCGCAGACAGATTATCTTGGTGCCTGTCACTGTCATTTACTGTTTCCATTTGAATTTCTTGAGGAATTTCTTGACTACTAGCCCCATCTGTTGGCAGTGTATCAAACTGCAAACCACTTCGATCAATATTTGAGCTCTTCTTTAATCGCGGTGTTTTTTTTGTTGATCCACATATTTCAAGAAGTTGCAATATCTTCGATCTCTAGCCGTAATAATCTTCTTTAGTTCAATATTCTCCGAATTTATGTTGTCTATTTCATGATTAGCTGAAGTTAGTTTGCTCTCAAGGTCTTGTATCGTTTTTTGCATTTCTTGTATTTTTTGTTCGTCTTCGTAGGCCCTTAGGTCCGGTGTGCTTCTTATTAATACATCCCGTACACTTGGAGAGCTATCTACTTCCTGCTCGATTTCGTCATTCAAAGATTCAAATGAGTTTTCTGTGGATACATTAATTGCATATTTTTTGCCTGTTGTATTTTTTTGAGACTCAGAAGAACTTGGTTGGTTCTGCACTCCGACTTTTTAAGACTCCGGAGAACATGATTGGTTCTGCACATTGATATGTGACTTTGCAGTACTCTTGACTGGTATTGCTTTTTCCATATTCTTAATCCTTTTGGTCTGTTCTACAGATTTTGGAGTTTCTGAATATGAAGAATTGTCATCAATATCTGCTGTAATAATATTTTTGGTTTTTTTTATAGGTTGTGATCGTTTCTTACTGTAACAATCGCCGCATTTCCAGCTAGCCTTTTGCGATGTTGTCATTATTGTATATCTTTTTTCAGTATTAGTACAGTTGAGGTCATAGTACTTCCCACAGACAGAACAGGACAGATACTGCCTTCCTTTAATTATTTGCTTACATTTCACACATACTTTCTCCATTTTATTATTTGGGGTTCCACCTAGTGGCAAATATATATATATTATCTCAGGTGCTTATAGAGACTGCAAATTTATTCTCCCTACTCCCCGCTAGATGTCACTACGTGCCTTGAATGGTGTAAAAACTTTGTTATGATATTGTGAGTTTGCGGAGTCCAAAGTCCAAATTTGATTTTGAATATTTAAACGGTCGTGCTAATGTTAAAATTTTAGAATTTTTAAGTTTTTGCCCACTGTGTTTGTAAACTCATGCACTGATGACACTCCAAGAACTTCACAGATTGTTATAATGTTAAATACTTTTTAATTTGTCACTTCTTTCACTTTTTATAATAGGTTCATTGATTTGCTTATTTATTGTTTTATTCGGCACTTTGTTTTCTGAGATAACATTAACGCACATAAATAAAGTCTGGCACTATATAATCCATAGGTATATTAATCGAAATTTACAACTTTTCTATTTTTAAACATAATATAACACAGAGCTCACTCTTTACGTGACAGTGGCGCCACCAAGTATTCACAGTACACAATTGGCTTTCAACGTCAGCAGAATAAGTTAAGTATGGACCTTTTGAAAAAAAATCCAGTTTTGTCCGGACCGCTCCCCATATCTTCCTGGAGGTCTTTATTCAGGATTTCGACGCGGTGACTGCAAAGAGCATAAAAGCAATCCGTTTATGATGTAACAGATTTACAACGGTACTTTTTACACGACTGACCAAAAAAGGAGTGTTATGTTTTCAGGGTTCATGTATGTATGTATGTATGTAGGTATGTATGTATGTAATTTCTTTATTCCACCATAAGTCCTGAACGGCTTAACAGATTTTGATGTGAGAGGTATTGTTAGATTCCTTGCATTAGCCCGAATGACATAGGCTATGTAAGATGTCAGTCGTGTTTTTTATTTTTAAATAATTAGCTTGTTGTTTATTTTAAAAGATATTTCCAATCAAAAGGAATTTTCTTCCAGGTACTTCGAGGCTATGGTTACGTAGTACTTATATTAATTATGTGCTATGGTATAAGTTTATACATAAAGTTATTCTTATTTTTCTATGTCTATGATTGAGAATGAGATGAGTATCTATAGAATGAGATGACTATCTATAGTTTTCAGTAATCATTTTCAACCTTGATTGTGGAGTAGATTTAAATGATATTATGGCGCCTTATAATTATTTATTTTTTTACAGAAATCTGAAAGTATTAAAAGTCAGAATTTTTAACTATATTTTGCTGTAATAACAGTTTTTTCCGTTTCTATTTCCCAAATTCGTTTGTCTACATACAAAACACCCTACTTATAAAGTTTACAAGAAATAAATATACATTTATTATTATATTATTATTAGAAATATGCATATACAACTGTGTAAGTAGTTTTTCACTTTTATTAGGCATGTGTTTATATCACAAGAACCATCGGACATAAAACGCTTACCATCGTATCTGGTGCTGCTATCAGCAACTTCCAATGTGCATCTAGCGCAGTGGGTGACGATTTCAATGTACTTGATGTATTTTTATGTGATTCCAATGTATAGCGATAAGAGCATATAAAGGTATATCTAGAATGGTAAATAAAAGAAGATGATTTTGTGTCACAAGGCCGCATTTCCTTTTTTGTCAAGATTTTTTAGATTTTAGATTTCTTTATTTCTGAATTCACAGCGTTACAGAGTTAACTTATAGACTAAAAATTACATTTTAAGTAAGGCCAATAAAGAATTCACTAGTAAATCAGTACGTAGCGATTAAATATTTTTGTGGAAGAATGCAAAATATAATACAAATTTAATTGGAAGTTTTTATATTATTATATAAATGAATGATTATACAAATTGTATAAGAC
This sequence comes from Ephestia elutella, assembly GCA_018467065.1. Lineage (NCBI taxonomy): Eukaryota > Metazoa > Arthropoda > Insecta > Lepidoptera > Pyralidae > Ephestia > Ephestia elutella. The sequence continues at coordinate 6,348,067 of CM031568.1, read as the reverse complement.
AGAGACGAATGAAGGAAATTGGGGTAAGCTTTTTCCTACTGTGTGACGTAGATAGCTAATAAAAAACGATATAAATTTTGACAATAGCGCCAAATATTAATGATAACGTCTGATTAAAACGAATATTTAATATTGGTACTTGCATGCATTTTTAAGGAATCGCGATGGGCTATGTCAGGAGAAGACCCTCATAAAAATCCAAATGTTACGGCAAAATTGGGCAGGTAGAAATAAAGTGACCTGCGGTTCGATGACCGGTTTATTTTCCTTCGAATCCTGCAAGTTTGGTCACACTAACATAAAACGAGTTAGTAAAAAAATTGAATCAGATATATGTTAGAAATAAAACTGATTTTGGAAAACCAGAACGGTCGTGCGTTTGTAGGATCGGCCCTTCTAATTAACGTGTTAAAAAATTTTTCTTCCTTAAAATTGCAGGACTTGAACTTGGATCCAACCCAAAGACTGTCAAATGGTAGAAAGTTATTTGTACTCGTATTGGATAAGAACTGTTAAGCCGTTGACGGATAATAACCCATTGGACCGGAATCCTAAAGTGATGACAATATTCTAGTGTGCGTGACGCATTTTTTTTACGGACCTCATTCCGGACAAAACTGAAGCAATGAGAGAGCAGACAATGTTTTTGAATTCATGTCAGTTGGCCACGTCAATACGTTACTTATTTTCATTAAAAAGAGCTATACACTAGACTATATACAAACTATACGGGCGTCGAACAAAAAGGAGTTTGCGAACTGCCAACCTCCAGTAATGGAGAGGCACTACAAGAAGAAATTCATCGAAAGTGAATACATCACACCTACGCTATGCATTTCTTTGATAACGAATTAACTGTTATGATGATTCTACAAAGAGAGTCTTTGGCAAACGACAATAATAATAATATAGCTTGAATAGTTCTTAGTATCTAGTAGTTAGTATCTTTCTATCAACCAAAAGACAAGCTTGTCATTTACCAATTAAATATACTTAGGTACTGATAGAAACGCTTGGTGTTTATTGTACATGTTTATACTTTTTTATTAGTTATATTAGAAATCTTGTGACAGGTTAGTCAATTTCAAAGACATACAATTATGAAGATGGATGGCGGATGGAGAGGACGATTATTTCCATCTAATCGTTTGAAAATCTATGGGGAAAACGATATTTCTCTCATAAACTTTTAATATACCTACCTACTTACACCAGTAATTATGATTGTCTATGATTTCTCTAGTATATTGTGATGATGTTTGTAGACATAAATTTGTAATAGTTAAGTACTAGAAATTGATTGGCGTTAGTTTTCGCTAAATTGTTATTATTTTTACAAATAAATTGAAATTTGTTTGTAAAACTATGAATAAAAGCCTTAATTAAACAAAGAACCTACATACGCTTTCATACATGTGAAAACCTATCATTGGTTATTTTTTGTAAAAATACGAATATTAGAAGACTATTTATCGTGGGTAAAACAGTACTTACTTATGTAAGTAACAATTTTAAGTCATCAGGAAAGAGCGGGAAATTCTGGCACAGGCTATTTGCTTAAAAGAATTCCCCGGCCTTCTATAATTAAGTAACAATTTTTTTAAAGAATTTTATATTTTATTATATTTATCTTGTACAGAACAGCACGTATAAAACTATCCATCATGGTAACTTGACATGCGACTGATTGTACTTTTGTGTAACAATTTAGAGAATACAATTTATACATTATTCATAATATTTTATCGAGGTAGTAAATAAAAACATTATTGCAATGTTCCTCGGAAACCTGCACAATATTTTTGTCACGAATTTTATGCGCATTCTTTTGTGTATTTGCCAAATTCTTGACTTATGTGAGACTTTGAATATATGAGTATGTTTTTTATGAGAAAGGTATTTTACAAAACATGCTATATAGCGTTATAATTCCAATAATATATGAGAAATATGTTATTTTCATGTTTTCTCAACACGTACAAACCTACCCATCGAATGGGCTATTTTAAAAGGAACTCATATTTAAAAAAAACGTTTTTACACTCACGCGCAGGGTGTTGAGGTGCTCTACTCTCGATATGTGTCTAAAGCTCAATATCGCTACAAAAAAATCTTTCTTACACTCTACGTTATGTCAAAGTCAAATGATTTATTTGCTAAACACGTTTAGATTTATATATTTAACACAAACTTAGAACCAATATGCTTTACTATTTAATGATCTGCAAATATAAGTAGTTATAGACACTTTACTATAAGTACTTATGTATATGCCTATATACCTTATTAAAATCCATATTTTATTTATATTTTGCTTCCCACTGCTAAAAAAATAAAAATAAAAGATTTCTAATACAAAGGTTGCATTATATATTTAAAGGCTAAATTTAGATGCAACCTTTGTATAATTTAATAAATAATAAAATCATTTCAAATTCCTAACACGTGTTTATTGAAAGATAACATTTATCATTTCGAATACAAATTGAATTTGGAACGGCACGGGCCTTACTCTTCGAGGCTTTTTATTGAATCCTTTCATTAGCCGAAATTATCTGGATGTTAAAGTGCATTCGAGGTGAATGCACTGTGTTTTTCTTAATTTAAACATATTTAAATGAACTTGGTTGCTTTGCAGTTTGGAGAGTACTGAAAAAATGTTTATGTAAGGTACATGCATAAAATAAATTTGGTATAGAATAGATCTACATTAATATAGTGCTAAAAAAACTGGGCAGCGTTGTCCATTTTGAAATATATCTAAATACTATACATATAATAAAACAGTAAAAATATTTTGTCTGTACATTTAGTATTTTTGACTAAAATGGACAGAGGGACACTTTAAAAGAATAATAGAAAACAAAAAATTTTTTTTTAAATTTCTTGTCTGTATGTATGTGCGCGTTTCACGCAAAAACTACTGGACGGATTTGAATGAAACTTTTTTTGTTGTATAGCTATTAAGCTTGGGCAACATATAGGCTATAAGTGATTTTGAAAACTGGAACACCTGATGAAGAATCATAACAGAACAGCTAAACTATAAGAAATATGGAAATGGTACCTTTACAAAAGTTTATCAATCTGACGAGCATTTTCTGTTGACGTATAAAAATCGAAGATCAGGATCATCTGATGAAGAACTCCAATAGACCAGCTACACTATTACATATATGGAAATGGCACCTTAGCAAAAGTCATTCAAGCATTTTCTACTGACGTATAAATATTGAAGATCTGGCCTGTTCCCGTTCATCAACATATATTCCCGCGGGACACCGGATAACCAAATGGGTGAAATTTTGAGTACTGGAGTTTAGGTTACTAACAGTTTGGAACACAAAAAGATTTTTCATCTAAGGGAAACTCACGCGGGCGAAGCCGCGGGCAACAGCTAGTAATAAATATTTTTTGATAGCTTATGTCAAAACTGAATAACACTTTAATACCTAATTAATTATAATGCTCACAGTGTTCGTCATCTATATAGTGTCAAATTTTATTGTTTATTCACTTACTTTTCCCATAGTAAACCTTTTTATTGACGACACAATCACGCAAAGACGTGGGCAGCACGCACGATACTCAAAAACAATAGAATTCGTGGCTTAGTTTAATGGAAGTGTTAATGATAATAAAATATTACTGTGCTGTCAAATATAAACTGCTTTAAACCAACAATAGTGCGTGATTTTGAGGTAATTATTTTAATCGTCACGTTTTGAATATGAATTGAAAAATATAGCTTATTTTCTTTTTGTCAACATATTTTCTTTTTTGAACTTATCTATAAATGATCATAATAATGATATATTTGTACAATGTTAATTTAGGTGATACCCAAAATAACAGAATTGAACATATACACCTTCGATTACATATAGGTATATTCGAAATCTATGTATTTCACCCAGTTTCCAAAGAAAAAAAAAATCTTTAATTTATCATGATCAATCTTACCAGAGTTGTAAAAACATATTTACCTAGATAGGTACCTACTTAAATGTAATTTTAATCAAACAAGCATTTAATAATATAAAATGCCTATAATAAACATTATTCTAGTTATTTATTTCAAGTTATATTTTGTTCTTCACAATCAACCCAAGTTATTCAAAGTGCAAAACTATATACACAAAATGGCATTTAAATAAACCAAAAAACTTCAGACCCGTAATAAAACATAAATTCTCACTTACACCCTATCTCCATAGCTGTTTGTCCTGTTATCTACTAGATAAACCTTCGCAATTAAAAATTAGTTTTCAAAATGGTTTCAAAGCGCAATAATTGAATTAAAAGCCGACGCTATCTCGATTGCTTTTAAAAACTATGTTTATTTATGCATTTAAATCAAGTGTGAAAGCGAAGCAAGATTTATCTTTGCATTTTATCCTAAGAGAAAAACGGCATAAACTTTAAATGGCTTTTTCTGTAAGGTATAAATAATGGCACCCTTTGTGCAGAAGATGTATGGAGCCCAAACTAGGTTTTCTTGTGATATGGATGTCAGACTCGTGTATTTGTGGCTGGAGTGAGTAAGGTCAGGTAGTTTTATCTGTAATTGTACTTACGATTACTTTGAGATATATCTCTTACGAGATTTCCTGTGAAATGTTCATATTGGAGTCGGTCTCTTTTAGAAAAGAGGTGTTTATTCGAAATGGGTTTAAGTAACTATTTTTTTTTTTCATATACCTATCTACTTTTCAGTTCGTAAAATTTTGTAATATTTTAAAGCATCTATCTTTAAATTAATCAATTAGGTAAACATGAATAAAACAGAGTGTATACTATTGTAATTTTTACACAATGATTTTGAAAAACTATTCTCGAATTCAGCAGTCCAATTTTATTGATATTGCAGTTTCCTCTATGTCAGTGAGTGGTCGAGGATTACCTCAACCTGAAAGCTGCTCCGACACTGTTGATAAATGTAGAATAATACGAGGTCGCAGTGGTGTTGAGTAGTTTAATATGATTCTTTTGTCGGTAGACTAGCTACAATATAAATTACAAGAATGGCTGTTTGTTTACTTGGTTACTTGTATCGTAGCAACCACAGATATCCAACAATAAATTAATCTTAATCCTAATCCTAACTAATATTATAAATGTCAAAGTTAGTGTTTGTTTGTTTGTTACCTCTTCACGCTTTAGCTACTGAACCAATCTTCCTGAAATTTCGCATACACATAGCTGGAAGTACGGAGAAGGACATAGGGTACCTTTTATCCTAGGAAAAAGCACGGTTCCGTGGAAAATTCACGCGGGCGAAGCCGCGGGCGAAATCTAGTAAGTATTATAAATGCGAAAGTTAGTTTATTTGTTTGATACCTCTTCACGCTCTATCTTCTGAACCAGTCTTCCTGAAATTTCGCATACACATAGTTGAAAGTACTGAGAAAGACATATAGTACCTTACATTCCAGAAAAAAGCACTGTTCCCGTGGAAATTTCATGCGAACGAAGCCGTGGGCAAAAGCTAGTCCATCATAAAAATGCTTTGTGTCTTCTCTCAAATATAGATAGTAGATAGGACACAACATTTACCTAATTAAAATAGACTTAATATGTAGTTGAATACGAGGATTCTTTATGAAATATTTTAATTGTGATGTCAGTGTCAAGTCGTCGCGTCGGCGTAAATTACTGACGACGCTGAGGGAGACTTTAACAATATCCTTGAATAACACCACCTGGTGGGTGGGTCCTACGCTGTGCTTGCGCATACATGGTTACACAATAATTTTCTGCAAATGGGACACTCATACCACTTCTAAGACACTTGGCACATAGGCAAGCACCCTCCTACGCAGCTGTCGTAATCCCAAGGGCTTCAAAACTGAAAATTTGTTCTTGCTGGTATGGTGTGTGCTAATTTTTATTTGCCGTTTTAGTCTTTATTCAACTATTTCAGTTGTTTTTTGGACTGCTGATAAAGTGGTGTGGTATAACTACTTATTTATAGAAGCTGGCTCTATTTTGGTAAGGTTAACTTAGAAACGAACGAACGAGTCAAGTTCGAGAGTCGAGTTGGTTAACGAGTCTACATCTTCTTGAAAGGCCGGCAACACTCTTGTGATACCCCTGGTGTTGCAGTAGTCCATGGGCAGCGGTGATCGCTTACCATCAGGTGACCCGCTTGCTCGTTTGCCGCCCTATGTTATAAAAAAAAAAAACGTGATTATTTTCAGTTTTATTAAAAGGTTTGAAGATATGAGTACCTACTTGACATACATTTCTACTGGACACTTCGGCGCGTTCATAAGAAAAAGGATCTTGAAAGACAGACATTAAATCAGAAACGAACTAAAGAGAGTTTTAGGTGGGGTTCAGAATCAGAACCCTTAAAATACTCTATTGATTCTACTCAAATATTGTAATCTTATCTAAAACTATTCACAGGCTCGTGGACAAGGTCTAAAAATGACCTTACACGAATAAAGTTGTTTCTTAGACCATAACACATGGTCTTTTCCGAGTGGGTGTCGCAAATGACTACTAAAACCAATTACATGGTTAGCATCGAAGTGAAACATTCTACAGAGCCCTAAACTGAGAGAATGAAGCCCACGCGATGACATGACAAGCAACCATAAACATTCTAAACTAAAAGTTCCGTCAAAAAGTCCGTTATAACGGATTTGAAGAACATTAAAAAATACAAATTCTGTTCTAGGCGTCACATAGCATATGTTGCCCGGGAAAGCATATGGAATCTAAGGATACCTCACTCATCTATATCTATAGTATGAGGGCTTTTTTGGACATGTCCTTATATCAGGCCCTAACTGGACTGGACTTTCAAAGAGTCCAATTGTAGTCGGATCTTTGCCCAACAACAAGCACAATTTCGGAATCTCAGCTAGAAATTGGCCACTAAAATGGTCTGGTGACAGTTAACTGAATAAAACAATTCACTTCTTGTATTAGTGACTATGTGTGAATCAATTTCAGTAGCATAAACAACATCTTCCTCAAACATACTAAATAGTATCAAGCTATAGTCAATAGTTAATTACAAAACTGTTGTTGTGTTGTTATTAGAATAAAAAATATTTGTGACATTTTAAGTTATTAATTCCTAAAGTCCAATGATACTTTTGGATGTTTTATCATTTAATCCTAATCCTAACTAATATTATAAATGCGAAAGTGAGTTTGTTTGTTGGTTTGTTTGTTGGTTTGTTTGTTTGTTTGTTTGTTTGTTACCTTTTCACGCTTTATCTACTGAACCAATCTTCCTGAAATTTCGCATACACATAGCTGGAAGTACGGAGAAGGACATAGGGTACCTTTCATCCCGGGAAAAAGCACAGTTCCCGTGGGAAATTCACGCGGGCGGAGCCGCGGGCGAAAGCTAGTGATAAATAATTGCGAACGTGTTTTAAAAAAAAATCTATAGACCACCTATTCCATTACATAGGCATAACAGTATATCACTGCATGAGATCACCCTTTAGTGTTTTCCCATCAAATTTTGGGAGCAGACGATGCAATAAAATGGACAAGTACTGCATGCAAGATGGCTGACATTCGATCATTGTGGTTTGCGAGCGGACTACTAATGATTTGGAGTATTTCGGGGTTATAACTGTCTGACATTATCTGATTACGTGGATCTGTAAAAATATGGCGAGTCTCCAATAGTCGTAAATAAGAAAATAAATAAAAAAAGAAAATAAATTAAAACATGTGAAAACTTAATTATTAATAAAATTATTTACTTAAAAACGTAGTGCTAAAGTACATAACTACTTATAATTGTTTACATATAGTTTTATGTGCAATTCAAATGATTTTTTTTTTACCTAAGTAGTAGTTCCTATGCTCGCATCTAGCTAATTTCTCGTGAGAATTTTATGATTAGAATCTAATGCAATATGACTTAACTTCCATTGATGTCAAAACTATATTAATCATGTTTAATGCTAACCGCCTCGATTTATGGACATCAAATCATCCTCTCACATTGCAACAGGACCATCTTCAATTATTTTTGACTTTAGTTACACTTATATACAACGTTAAGAAACCTGTGACTCAAAAAATACGCAATTTTTTGTCTAATTTTATTCAAATGGCTCAACTAGTTCTTTCAATGGTTCTAAGAAATAAAATTTAAAATAAAAAAGGGAAAACGTCACATCGCTTGATTCGATTAGACTTTTACATCCATACTAATATTATAAATGCGAAAGTTTGGATGTGAGTTTGTGAGTTTGTGAGTTTGTGAATTTGTGAGTTTGTGAGGATGTTTGTTACTCAATCACGCAAAATCTACTGGACGGATTTCGATGAAATTTGGTACAGAGGTAGATAATGACCTGGAATAGCACATAGGCTACTTTTTATCCCGGGAAAAAGCACTGTTCCCGTGGGAAATTCACGCGGGCGAAGCCGCGGGCAAAAGCTAGTAGTAAATATAGCTGAAGGAAAGGAAAAACGAGCAGAAGGACCAGTGGGCAGATGGAAGAAATACAGGAAAAGAGCGTCGTCGTGTCTTACTTGAAGTGATAGAGAGTTAGAGAGAGTTATCATAACACATAACCAAAGAATCGAACTATCATTAAAACACGGAAGCACTCTCTTGTTCATGCCTAAGAACAATTGAAAGATTGATATGTATTTTTTATAGAATTATGCCTACGGCGTGGACACCCACAGTTTCTGAACGTAATCGACTTTGACCCGCGACCTATGTCGGAGAAACCATATTAATTTCAAATATCTACGCCGTTGAAAACTTCTGGTATAATATATCACACGTCTTGTAGTCAATTAGGTAGTAAATTATCAAGGCTTGTGCAGAAAAGGGAAGAGTATTATATTAGCATTCACAGACAAATGAAGAAATTAAAAAATAAGAGACCAATCAAATTAACATAATATTTAATCTTCGAGCAACAATGACGAAAAGTCTGTGTTGGAGAATTCCGGCTCACTCGACCCGCGGTCCGAGTCGCCGAATGTTTGATTTTTTTTCCTTTTGGAGACTGGGACACAAATTAAAAAAAAAAAACTATTGTTCAAGACAAAAAGTACAGTCAGACAAAAAAATGTTTAAAGCAATAAAGAAATTCCGTGTTGCTCTATGAATAATTTCATACAAGTTTATTACACCACAAAATAATATTTATGAAAAATGATAAAATACTTCACCTTGTCTCTACAGTTCAGTAATATCAACGAACTATTCGTTGGTTATGATTAAAAAAAAAATTCGTATATATACAGTATCACGTCTTTATCCCCTTACGGGGTAGACAGAGCCAAGAGTCGTGAGACTCTAATTGTAAAATTTTCGTAATTTAGATTAATCGTTTAAAATGCTATTACAATCTCAATGCCATTTTTATTGTTTACCCTACGCTTATCCTAACACATAAGCATACAAATGTATCATTCGATCAATATGCCGTAGAGACGATCAGATAATTTATAACAATTGATTAATTATAGCCAAAGTAATTAACAAGTTTTGGCCTCCTTGAACTTTCGAGATCTCGATACACACGTGGCGTTATCGATTTTATTGTGTTTAGTCGATTGTTGCTCATTAGTTTCACGCTTGTATCGATTACTTTGTATTGTCATTTACTGTTATATCGATTAGTGTTAAATAAGCGATATTAATAGTCTCACTACTAACTCGAGTGGTAATATCGATATATGAATGGATGGAATTTATATGGATGGCTAAAAATGACGAATTTATTTACTGCGCAGGAATATCTTATTTCTTCTTTTATCGAAGCAGTTGTAGTGACAATTGACCCGTAAATCCTAGTGACAGAGTTTCTAAACCGCCTAACAGCCTTTTTACCGGTTATACAAACGTCAACGTCACGTCAAACAATATGGTAACCTAACTAAACCCATGAATTGTAACTTATAGCGCTGCAAATATACAGACAGACAGATGGTATAAGCGTTAGGTTTTTACCTTTTGAAGTACGGAACCCTAAAAAATTGCTCTTTTCTAAAACGCCGCTTATTTGACATTGGCATGTTTGAAGTAACTCGTTCTTAGCAAAAACCTAATTGAGTTATTACGTCTGTGTATTCTAATTATAATACAATACTCGTAACAACCCATCATCTGATTTCATTTTACAAATAGATTAGCTTCGTGTTATTGAACTTGTTTGAATACATTGGTGTATTAGATATTTATTTACTTAGTATGGAATATGGATATATAGGTACTTAAGAAAAAAAATATCTGAAATCTATATCTATACATATAATAAGACAGTAAAAATATTTTGTCTGTCAGTACATTTTGTATTTTTGACTGAAATCGATAGAGGGACACTTAAAAAGAATAATAGAAAGCAAAAAGCTTTTTTTAAATTTTTTGTCTGTCTGTAATCTGTATGTATGATCTCCGAAAGTACTGAACCGATTTGAATGAAACTTTTTTGTTGTATAGCTATTAAGCCTGGGCAACATTTAGGCTATAATTTATTTTGAAAACTGGAACACCTGATGAAGAACCTTAACAGAACAGCTAAACTATAAGAAATATGGAAATGGTGCCTTAACAAAAGTCGTTCAACCTGATGAGCATTTTCTGATGACGTATAAAAATTTAAGATCTAGAACATCTGATGAAAAGCTCCAAGAGAGATTTTTCATCTAAGCGAAACTCACGCGGGCGAAGCCGCGGGCGACAGCTAGTATTTTATAAAAGTTTTTGAGAGTATTTAGGTAAGTACTTAATAAGGTTAGTTAAAACAAATATGCTCGCGATGGAAAATACTTACTGGACAAATATTAAAAGCTTACTTACATGAAAAATAGAAATAGGAAGCTTTGCATTTTCCTTACTGTATAAAATTATAGTCACAAAAAATATTGCTCAGTAGTAATATTTCTTGATTTTTTATTATATTGATCGTTACATATTTTTCTTGTATCGTAGCGCCACCTGTTTCGCAGTCAGTGAACTATCGAATTTTGTAGTCAAGGCAGCGAAGTAAAAGTGCTCACTTTGGTATCTTGTTAGTTACCGTTGCTTGCCGTTCACTTTCGGGGGGCGCCAGTGCATCGGCGCATACTCATGTTTTGAAAACAGCATAACTACTCAATAGAATGTTACATCGATTATTTCATAGAAAATTAAGAATACGGACAATTTAACGACAAGCTAATTATTAAAAAATAAAAAACACGTCTGACAACGTCATGTCACTCGGGAAATGCAAGGAATCTAACAATACCTCGCACATCAAAATCTGTTACATACTTACGTCGTGAACCCTGAAAACATAACACTCCTTTTTAGGTCAGTCGTGTATAAAACAAAACTATTTGAGTCAATATACTTCTTCCATAGCTTTTCGGGATTTTACTTTGGTAGCGTATCATGAAAGAGTATTATAGGTATTTTAGTACATTCCTTAACTGCCTAAAAATCACATAGGTTCTGCGGCGGGAATTTTATAGCATTAAAATTGTTTAGTAGAAAGAATACGATAACTAATCCACAAAACGTGACAAATCACAAAAATATTATAAACATACATACATAGAATCACGTCTTTATCCCTTACGGGGTAGACAGAGCTAAGAGTCGTGCGACTCGGAGGCCACGCTTAGCTGAATAGTGGGCGCTCTGATGGAATGGAGATTCAGGTATAGTGACAGGTTGCTAGCCCATCGCCTATGAGTGTAGGAATCCCCAGTTTAAAGCCCTAAATATTTTTCTGAAATTCACGCGGACGAAGCCGCAGGTAAAAGCTAGTTAGTAAAATGGACTAACCTTCTCTCCCGTTTCTTCCTCTTCGTAGTGCTGGTCCCCTTAATGGTTCTGTATAAGGTCATCATCTTGAAAGTTCACTGTCAAACTGACCACACACTAAAACACGAAATTAAAGATTTTTTTTTAAAGATTTTGACACATTTTCACTGACACATTAATTACACCATTCACTCTCGTCTTCGATTTATCTGAAAAGAAGAAAAAAAATATTAAAATCAAAATAGTTTCTTTTTTAAGTTATTAAGATTATTGCTTAATGCCGTTCTTATAAATGAATACCACTGGTATTATTTTTGGATTTTTGAGCATCTCAGATGCAATATTAGTACTTATTTCTATATGAGAGTACTTTAGTACCACTGGTATTACTTTGAATTTTTAATTATTATCTATTCAGAACGAATACCACTCTTTAAATTATTTAATTTTACGCCCAAACGAATACCAAAACTTAAATTTGGTACAGTCAGCTCAGTCATCAAATTGTTTATTTCGATCTAACAGATTTTTTTTGTAAATGAAAATGTTGTTACTACATACAAAGCATTTTTACTGACTGTAACTTTGAACTTGTTTTGATATTAGTTTAAACAGTGGTATTCGTTTGAAATAGAAAGTAAGTACCTAATCAAAAATTCAAAGTAATACCAGTGGTATTCGTTCGTGGTATTTTATTGGACTAAATCAAACATTGTATAGGTAAGTAAATGACTTGGGTTGGTTTGCACAGTAACCTTAACCGTATACGGTTAGGCAAAATATACATACATACATATTATCACGCCTTTTTCCCGTGGGGGTAGGCGGAGACTAGCGATTTCCACTTGCTACGATCTTTACAGATCTCTCTTAGGTTAGGCAAAATATGACTTGACAAAAGTCAACGTATATGTATTGCAACTCAAGTAGCGAAAAAATTGACTCTGAAAACTTCTCCTAAATAAACTTGTTAAATATCAGCCAAATGAATTCAGTAGTTCTAACAAAAGTTCATTATCATTTGGTGGCTTACTAGCTTGGACGTTTGCAAGCTTCCTGTATAAAAGAATTAAGATTTGATGATTTGTTGTTTGAATAAATAAAATAAAAAAATAAAATAAAATTTGAAAGTATTGAAGATTGCGGTAACATAAACAAGACATACCTAAATAGGTATTGTACATACATAGAATCACGTCTTTATCTCTTACGGGGTAGACAGAGCCATGAGTCGTGGGACTCGAAGGCCACGCTTAGCTGCATAGTGGGCTTTCTGATGGGACGGAATTAAGATTCAGATATAGTGACAGGTTGCTAGCCGATGGGCTAGATTAGATGGGGCTTTAAGCTGGGGATTCCTCCACTCATAGGTGATGACCTATGAGTGGAGGAATCCCCAGCTTAAAGCCCTTTCCCTTGATTGACTTTTACAATCTGCGCGGGAAGAGAAGCAGCTGGCACATTCTTTGTTTTTTCTTTCTGTTTTTTAGACCAGCATGGAAGCTAGGTATTGTAAATTCATAACATACCCATACTTCACCAGAAAATTCATTGATTACTTCAAGAAAATTCATCCATTACTAACCCATTGCCAAACATATTACAAACTAGTATAATTCTTACTCACTTTCCAGTTAGCTTTTCTACAATCGCACCAAATAGTGAATTTGTCATAAGTAGATTATCATTTATCAAACGTAACGGGAAGTAATCTGGCTGCAGATAAAGCAGCTGTTCACTATCCGACACGTTTATTAAACTTAGCAATTACTTAATTATTATTTAATGTCCCAGTACTGGGAAAAGGCCTCTCCTTCTTTCAAGTTTCTAGATCTAAGGCTCTCTTATTAAACTTAGCTATAAGTAAATTATCGACGTCCATAAGCGATACACTGCTTCTAACATTGCAAACAATTATACACAAACAACAATTGTTTAACAATTCCAATGCAGTACAATCATGCTGTGTTTCGACATTCACAACAAACTTTTGTCCGCGATTTCAGCTTCAGAAGAATAGATTTTTTAAAGTAGCCTTATTTTACCTCGGGTCTTCGACTATAGGTATAGATACCTATCTATATTCCTGCCAAACTTTAGCCTTAAAAGCTGTTTACTGAAGACTTTTGCATTAGTAATATTAGAATGATAGTTGTGCAAGATACAATTAATCTTTCAAAATACCGAAAAAAACCCCGATATCAAATTACCACTTACAATATAGAACTTTTCAACGAATGTCCTGCCTTATACCTCTGTCTGTATATTTGTCTGTCCATTTCTCCTAGACCAGTCACCAAACCGGTCCCGTGGCATACTGACCGAACCGATACGGCACTGTGCAATAAATTTATATGACTCAAAAGCGAAAGCCAGAACTTAATAAGCCGCTATTTAGAATTAATTATTAACAAACACTTTCCAATTAAAAGCAATGTATAATTAAATCGTGCTTGCTTTTTTGTGCCTCTAAATTTCCGCCGTAAGGCCATAAAAGCCGTTCAGGACTTATGGTGGAATAAAGAAACTTACATACATATATACATACATGAACCCTGAAAACATAACACTCCTTTTTTGGTCAGTCGAGCGTTGATGATCAGACGTTCAAATGTGTGTTGTGTATCACTACGACACACATTGAAAATATAAATTTGATCAAATCAAGATTTGAAAAAAATTGTATCAATGAAGGAATGTACGCCAAGAAAGACTTGCTCAGAGTGCACGCCGTGGACTGGCAGAAGATGGCGCAGGACATATCCAAATGGAGATGGCCAAGACTCATTTTTGGTCGCTGCGCCATAATAGTTAGATACTATGTCCAAATCACTTACTGCGTTCCTTCCAACCAAACCGATCAATAGGAAATCGACCAACTATTTCGGTATCTATGTAAAGCGGCCAATAGAACAACTATATTATAGTACTCAACAGATGCTAATCAGTACAACGTAACACGCGTATCATACTGGCAGTTAATTTCTTTTACACACGCAGTCAAAGATATCCGCATACGCGGTCGTCATTAGCAAACTTGCATTTATTCAAATCTAATTGTTATTTCTCCAGCGATCATCATGAATATTCTATGGAAGAAAGTGTAGAGAATAGTGTAAAATAAATGAGATAAAATGTTAGTTATGTAGTAGTGAATTCAGATTTAATGATAGACTTAGAAGTTTCGAGGAGTCGACAAGATACTAGATAGCTAGATGATCTTCCAAAAGAATTACACTGAACATGGATGGATGAATATATATATACGTTGTAACTATATATTATTTGGTATATATTAGTTCATATATATAAGTATACTTATGTATAATTATAGTATTTCATGTTTCTTTCTCATTATCTTTACGGTATTTTTTAATGAAATAATATTGTCAATTCTCGTTGGACGTATTTTAGAACTTATACATCTTTATAGCATTCCGCAGTGCAGCTGTGTCGTTATGTCTTCAAATAAGTCTATTTAGACCACAGCTGTATTTTAGATTACTTAACCTTTCCTCTTGGTACTATGAACTGCAAATAATTTGGACTAAACTTACATGGAACATGTGTAATAAATAACACAGAAAAAATGAAAATTAATGTTTTTATGCCTCAATATGCTGAAACTTGCAATAATGTTAATACACATTAATTAGCTGTACATGCTACCGTTTAGTTTAGACTGACGACACCCATCAGTGGTCAATCAAGTCAGTGTATGAATTAATTTGGTTGTGTTTCATACATTCCATTTGAAATGCTGTTAGCGCCTTAGTGAAACTTACTAAGAATCCAACCTTTTTTTAGTCGTGTGAACATTTATAATACGAAATCTTAAAGCTAATCAAAATACACCTTAATAGATGTACGCCCACCTAAAAGATGTAGAATTCGATGGGAAAAAGTAAGTACCTAATGCTAGAGTAAGTAAATTAAGCACAAACTTACTTTTTGGGGTATTTCTGATGATTTAAGTGCATGTTAGGGTGTATTTTGACTGTCTTCAGAATCGTAATCAGAATTATGATCTATTATAAGACCATACCAAAACAGCTAAAATTCGAGAATCAAAAAATAATTTCGCTAATCAACATAATATACCTAAACTCCATTTATTCTTACGAGTCCTATCATGTAAACAATCTTCACAGTACTTTTTATTGAATTTTGTTGAAAATAAATCAAATATTAGTTCAAACCTAAACATTCTAAAGTAAAACATTTATTAACCACGAAAGTAATTTCCTGAAAAGTCTATTTTAATTTATATTGTTGTAAAATCATAAAAAGACATGGTAAGATTGTTTACATGATAGGACTGGTAAGAATAAATGGAGTTTAGTGGTATTGGTGTAACGCAATTACCTTTTATATGACCAATCACAGAAATCGAAATAAGCAATATTTATATTCCAATTTCATTGAATTACCATCGCCCAACCTTAACCGCCCTACATACTATACCCAATACCCACACTGCATTATTCATGCATGCGTGCAATTTTAAAAACCTGGTGCTATTGCAACATACGGCCCAGCAAAATTTTGCTAAGATATTGTGAAACCAAAACCGGTTTCTTATGGTACTGCACTAGCCTTCATATTTTTGCGATCAATTATTTTTTTTTATTAACACAGTACATTCAATCCTACTCCTACCTCAGCCAATAGCAATGTCAAAAACGCGTTATTTTATCGCCGACTGACAAAGACGCATAGGACTCTGAAACTGTCAGAACTCACACACTCAATTAAATTAAATTAATACATATTTATACTTAAAAACAAAAATTTCTTTCATCCTGGATCTCTGTCTGAAGTATTAAAAAATATATCAAAAAAATTAGCCAAGTGCGTGTCAGGCTACGAGCAATATAGGGTTCCAAAGTTCCAGTTCTATATAACTACCATAACCTAAACCTTCAAATTCAATTAAAATTCTTCCTACGAATTCTTCACTAAAATCGATTTCGTTATTGTCTTTTACTAATTAACGTGTAAAGTCTACATAACATTGATAATTAATTTTCCTGTTAAATTGATCATTATTTGCTACGTATCGTACAAAATTAAAAACTACATGCAATCAAGTACAAATAAAACCGAAATAACCAAGTTTTCTTGTGATCATAAGATCACTATCTTAGCTAGATAACTAGCTTATCCCAGCTAGATAAGTAAACAACCAACTTCAACTTGATACAATATATCTAGGTTCCTAATTAAGTCCCAATAAAAACTGAGTACCTGTCTATTTATATGCAGTCGAATACCTAATATGGGTAGTGGTAATCTGGGTTCTTATACTACGACATGTTTCACCTAATAGGGATCTAGATAGGCATCCTAAAAACTGGGCGACCTAGGTCATTAGGCGATTATGATTTCTGACATGCAGGCTAAAAGTAAACAGAAAACTTCACCTCTCTCGAAGATATCAGTAAAAGGAAGAAGGTCAGAGATTTTATGCCAAGTCCAGTTTTTGTTCTTAGTTTGTTTGTTGCTATATCCCACTGCGGGGAAAAGGCCTTCCCTTCCTTCTTCCATACATCTCTATCGGGGTCAAATTATTGCCAACACAGAAACTCAGTTACCTAAAGAATTAAAATTAAGTATATTTTTTTTATTATTTACGAGATTGATTGTTAATGAATAGGTAAAAGTATACCTACTTTTAACAAAACTATTAGCTTGATGTACTTAACTGATAAACTTAACTTTAAGTAAAGAAAAAAAAAACATTTTATTTAAATTCTCAAAATTGACATGTTAATACTGCGATGTCATACGCAAAGCTTTAAAATAACTAAGAACTCGTACACACATACAGTTAAAACGTGTATTGCATCATGTGTACAAATCGCATAAATGCATAATATACTTATACACAAAAATTCCGCAACGTCTTTCGCGTGTAAATACTCTGAAACGCACGACGTACCGCAATGGTCGCCTCAAATCACTATATTACAATATAATTTATTACAATTACACAGAATTACAATTGGATTGCTCACATTGCGTTAAGCTACTATTTAGGAAACGGTGAGCAAGGGATTTCGCAATCGAGACTGGACAGATCATTTCTGAATCACACCCTTGAAAATCTTGAAATTGTCAACAGATTTCTTTAGATTTTGTAACTAAGTACTTGTATAAATATTCATATTGCATTGTTCGTGTCAAAAGGAGTGACTAATTCTCCTAAAATTTATTGGCTTCTAGGTTTTAAGTGTTTAGTTTACTAGTGTGTATAAGGCTATTGCCACTAGATGGCGGTAGTCGTAAAAGTCATGTCGGATGCCTTAGGCGACTTGAATAAAATCTGACACCAGTGTTAGTAATATAACACGCTCGATAAGAAGAAGTGTTAAGGCTTTGGCTTTCTGCTCATTCTAAAGAACATCTATCAAAATTAATGGCAAACTTACAGTAACCCAAATAATCTCTTCAATCGTATCTTCTTGTTCTCGTTGATTTAAGTTAAGCTTTCAGATATTTTCTTTTCAATTTAGGTTGGAATTTTACTTTGTCTTAAGATAATTACACCACCACCATTTGTACATAATTTTAAAAATTTTGTGCAATAAAGTTTTATAGTACATTGTGATAGGTATAAGTGCGGTAAGTTGAAAATTACAGCCGAGGCGATATTGCTAGGCCGAGCCGTAGGCGAGGGCTACAAGAAAGGCAGAGGCTGTAATTTTCAAAGCGCACGTATGTCATACGACGTTTTATAATATATTTGCGAGGAAATATTTAAATAAAACTCGGAAAACGACAATACTAAAGAAAAAGCGCGCGGTATAATTTTACTTGTTCACAAATTAGCGATGCGCGCGAATCAGCGCTTTTTTTGAAGGCAAATGCACAAAAAACAGCCAGTATTACTAATAAAGTAAATTAATATTTTTGTGTTTTGTTACAGATTGGTTGTAATTTATTGTCAAAATTAATTTAAAGAATTAAATTTTTATTTATTTTATCTCCTAAAGTTAATTTTATTCATAAAATGTTGACCACTTTTCTTACATAAAAACTCTTTGCTAAGATTTAAAAAAGTATCGTTCGTTTTTAAACGGAGCGTGCGTTTTACTTTACAATAACGCACAAGTGCGTAATGAGATACAATACAATATTGAAATTGGTGAAATAAGTGACACTTTACGAGCAAATATGTTATAAAATAAATAAAATATACTACATAAATTGGTCATAATAAAGAAAGAAAGAAAAAGAAAGAGTTCCCAGAAATAGTTTCTTTTTAACTTTAGTTTCAATAAATCATTTATAGTATATAAATCATAATAAAGCCTAGCCTTCTTCAAATTTTAAGGCAGTAGATAAAATTCTATTAGTTTTTTTTTTTTTAATCACTGAGGTAAATCCACTTAGGTACCTATGTCACTTATTAAAATTGTCCTCCATTCATAAATCAAAATTCTTAAGCGATAACGGAACGACATAAAAGGGCCAAGAAACAATACCCTATGGTCTACTACCTAGAAATATCAAGACGTGTTGGACCGTAAGTACTTAACAGTATTGCAATAAAGGTCATTATTGTATGTCACGTTTGAAATGCGACCGGCGGCGTGGGGCATCCTGAAACCGTGCTTAGAATTTCATTATTATCCAACGTAAAATGATCTCTGTTCTCTTTTACATTGTTCCATTTGGAGGTCTGAGTATAATGGATTATATAACAATTTCATCACTGAGGATATGAAGGTTGGAATCAAAGGATATCAGCTAAAGGGCATTTCGTTTCGACACAAATTGATGCATGTCATAAAAAGCAGGTCGATCCAAGTTAAGGCAAGTCAAAAAAGTAAAATTTTCAGAAGACCATAATACATAGCCAAATAAATATACTTCGATATTTTTCTTGGTGAAGTTTAAGGGTAATAAATAGGTAAAATTAGTCTTCCTTAATACCTACTTAGATATTTATGAAAATTAATATTCATGATACATTTTGCGTGAATATTTTACACTCAATTAAATTAGGTAAAAGGTATAAGTACTATTTACGGTAATGATTGATAACAATTATATATATATTATATATATATATATACGGACAAATCACACAGATTGAGTTAGCCCCAAAGTAAGTTCGAGACTTGTGTTATGGGATACTAACTCAACGATACTATATTTTATGACAAATACATAAATAGATAAACATCCAAGACCCAGGCCAATCTGAAAAAGATCATTTTCCATCTTGACCTGACCGGGGATCGAACCCGGGACCTCCGGTGTGGCAGTCTGGCGTGATAACCGTTAGGCCATGGAGGTCGTCGTAATTGAAATAACTGATTCCATTATGAATGTAATTTCACCGTATTGACGGAAAGACAACATTTCATCACCATAAGTACTTTGCTTTCATGAGTGCATCTATTATTGTGGCATAAAGTCCACCATTCCTATCTAATGCGTTGATGGATAAACGACCAGACATACAGAAGCCGATTTCGCTTACGACACAACCATCTCAATAATGTGCCTATATGGCAAATAAATCGCTTCCATACCTACATACACATTGGAAACGACAAAGTTACGAAACGATTCGCAAATTCTAATCGATTCTATCATCGATACATCGATCATTATTTTGAAAAGCGTGAGCAAAGTAAATTGAATTTGTCTTCGTTCGATTATTTGAATTAAATTTTAGTGTTTATGAACTGTGTTAATCGAGTATATTTGATCAGCAATCGAGTGAGTCTGGGTCTGGCCACTTTCGATGATCGCTTGCGCAAGAGTCGCATCTGCGGCGGCATTACAAGCGTTTTCAATTTCGAAAAGTGGGTTTTTAGTTTATTTATTTAATCGTGTGTTTATTTATTTAATCATTTTGACGTAAGGGTCATAGTCACAGCCACACCGAGCACTAGACTGTTGAAATTACCAATATCTTAATTACAATTCTATTTCTATCATGATAGTCAAGGATAGGAATAGGTATCCTTACACCATAAAAGTCCCTCGCCGCGTCTGTCTGTTCGCGATAAACTCAAAAACAACTGAACGGATTTTCATACAGTTTTCTCCAATAGACGAGGTTGGTCATGATGAAGGTTTTGGTGTATAATTTAAGCAGGCAAACCGCGGGCTAAAGCTAGTTAAATATAAAGAGAAAGATATGCAGGAGACAATTATTCGAAACAGGCAAACCCTAGGTACTTCTGAAGTCTCCTTAAGTTGAGAACTATCTTTTGTTCTTTTTTAATTTAGATAACATAGGTAGGTACTATCAAGTACTATTTTATAAAATTAAGATATGTTGACCTCGGGAAAGCGCTACTGATTCGCAGCATTTCGACAAGTACAGTCGTCCTCGGTTTCTTTACAAACTTCATGTGTTTGCCGCCGCGCCTGTAGTTGACATTGATTTAATTAGGGCTGCCAAGCCTTTTATGCATACATTCAAGGTATTAATAATATACGACATGTTACATTTTTGCCCAGCATTGGGGCTCGAATAGCTAGAAGAAAATATATTATGTAGTACTTTTTTATCTAGGCCATCTTACAGACGAATCCGCCGAGGTTACGCCCAGTGTTCTGCAGTGCTATACCTATTCTATATTTCCACGTTATATATTTTACAATAGAACATTTAGATGTTTGATCAAAATATACCAATTATTTTGATTCTAAAAAGTCGTCAACCCTGCCTAGCGTTTGGTTCACAAGTGTTAAGTAAATAGTAATAGCAAACACACTCGTTGTCAAACTATGCAGAGATTTGACTAACCACTACTACTGACTGACAATAGTCTTTTGAAATGCTAAAGAAAATTAATGACTTATTCATATTTACTGTGGACTGTTATTTTGACGGTTACCTTAGCCAAAGGTACCATCAAACGTTGTTCACGGACTTTAATTTTGATAAATATAAAATATTTATTGGATATGTATTTTAATGATTGAATTTTATTTTTAGTTTATATAATAATATTAAAAATACATAAGAATATTCAAAGTAGCTTTTGCATTGAATTTCATTTCCGCTAAGAAATTAGAGAAATTCGTTTTTAGCTCACATCTTCCAGTCTCCTAGACTTAACAAAAGATAGGGACATGAAGGCGATACACTCCAAAGTTACATAACAAGATACTTATATTAAATATCTATACGATATCGTTTTGCAATTAAGTAACTATTTATTAAATATCTAGGTAGTTATATTTTATAGGTTTTAGGAATCATTAAAATTAACCGTTTGCTTGTGTAAATCCGTAAATTTACCAAATACCTACCAATACTGAAATAAACAATATTTTACAATATGGTATACCTATATATGCAATATCTAGCATCGTTGGCAGAGTATACCATGACATACTACATGTAAAGAAACTTACTTTGGAGTTAGCTAGATACATAATCGCATTTTATTATTTTATCATGATACTACGCAAAAATAAAAATCCTGTAAGTAAAATTGGAACTTAAAAACAATTTTCCGGGGCCTAATATTTTGCCATGTTGGCGGAAATGTATTGCAGAGTCCAAACCACAAGGCAACCACTAAGTATTACAACAGGCTACTGATTTCTATTGCTTAGAAAATCCCTATTTTATTACACAGTTATAACGATTTTCTACCAACGTACCTAACTAAATAGGGAACTAAAAGTATCGTTCATCTCTCGTTCATCTCGTAAAAATCTCGTTAAAAAATTGATATTTTATTCTTCCAAATATGTTGAATTAACATTTAATTTTATTGAAACAACTACCTACCTATATAAAAGAGGATGCTGAAAGAATGATTGATATATCCATAAAGTTAATTATTCCTTACGGATTAACATTTGATTTTTTCTATGTCCCTGGTATTTTTGCAAAGAATTTTAAAAACCTATGTGCCTTTACAAAATGATGCACCTTCCTAAATAACCTCTTAAAAGCAGATTAACTTTGTCAATGAAATTGGAGGTCACATTCATATTCTGAGAACAAAACAAGTGATTCACTGCATTTCACAACAAACAATTTTGAGTAATAAACCATCATTTACCTATTCTCCACGCTTCATCTCCGATACAGTAGTGCCTGTAGAATGTCTAGTCTAGTCAAGTTTCTATAGTTTTGTAACTCTTACAAAGGATTTTGATGTAGTCGATTTTATTTCCTACTAGCTTTTGCCCGCGGCTTCGCCCGCGTGAATTTCCCACGGGAACAGTGCTTTTTCCCGGGATAAAAAGTAGTCTATGTGCTATTCCAGGTCATTATCTACCTCTGTACCAAATTTCATCGAAATCCGTCCAGTAGATTTTGCGTGATTGAGTAACAAACATCCTCACAAACTCACAAATTCACAAACTCACAAACTCACAAACTCACATCCAAACATTCGCATTTATAATATTAGTATGGATAATCGATAAAATAACTTCGAGTAGGTAAGATGACACTTGCAAATAAGATACTAATAAGATATTTAAAAAAATAAACAACTATTTTTTTTTCAAGTATTAGGTTGAGATAAAAACGAATTGTTAAGTTATTTGATTGATGAAATTGAGATTTGATTAAAATACTACAAGACCTGTATATTTTGGATCTGTTTTTAATAAATCTAGCGAAAAAAATTACCAAACAATTTTATATGCCTCAGAGGAAATGCAATATTATTACGACTTGAATAAATTGATTTGATGGTCAATTTGAATCCACCAGTGCTGAGAAGAAATGCCTAAAGAAACTCATTATACTACAGTAAACAGCTCGGACCTAAAATTACAATTTTGGTGCACTTTGAGCAAATTCTAATTAGACATAACAGGTGAAAACCTCGTCGTATATAAAACGCATCGCACACCTATCTACCTACGTCCATCAACCTCTTTGCATAACATTTCTCTATATCGATCACAATACTTCCTCTTTGACATAATGTGCGTAGAAAGCTGGCTAATGGATTTTGACATTACTCCATCATAGTTATATATCATAGCCATTCTAGTGCAGTGTTTCCCAAAGTCCAAACCTATGGATATGGAAAATAAATTGCTCTGGGGTTCAATTATTAAAAAAATTAGGGGTCACCAATGTTGTAAGGGTCCACGAATTTTTTAGGCAGCAATTAAAAAATCAATTAAATAGATTGTCTAAATCTAATCTAAATTATAATCAGTTTACTTAGTTAACTAGATGATAAAAAAATCTTCCGTATTCTAATGAAACAGGTGGGTTTCGCGATACCGAAGTAGTTATTTATATATTTTACTTTATGAGCGACTTGCATTTATTATTTAAGTAGTTATGTTATGCTAATGTAAATTAAAAAAGTATACATTTTCATTTGAAACTAAATAGGTACTTAGTGGCTATTTTTAAACACACACTAATTAACCAAATTAAATTACAATTATTATGTAAAATTTAATTAATTCTTATTTAATTGTTACATTATATTTCTCACTAAAGCGATGGGCCTTTATCTAAGCTGCTCCCTGCTGAATTTTGAGATTAAAAGTGTCTTAGGGATGTGCAAATTCAAGACTTTACTCGAGAACAAAATTTTATTGAAATTTCTCCAGTAGATTTTTCACAATACATAATGAAAAATCTGCTGGACTTCTCCTGTAACTTTTGATGGTAGGATGATAAATAAGGATGAGCTTTTATCATATTTAGGTATCAGTTCCATCATTTAGGTATATGTGGACTAAGTAACATTTAGCAATAGATACTTACAGAAATTCAATAAATTAACGCATTATTAATCTCCGTTGAAGAACCCATAAAAACAACAAAGACATAATTTTCAATATATTATTATTTTAACCTGAGGCGGATCTGATGAGTCATTTAAGACAATATTTATATGCAGATTTTATTGTTTTATGTTCAATTAAATACCAAAAGCGTATGTTCTATTAGTTTTTTATTAATATTTTAAAGAAATAAGTTTTTTAAGTTTTGAATAAATCAGGCAGAGTGTGACATAATCAGTTTTTGAAATGCAACACATATGTGTAACAAAAAACTGTAATATGATGTAATTAAATAAAAAACAAAATAAAATGCGGATGACGCGAGATGCAAAGATGCCCACTCCACTTTTGGAATCCTTGACAACTATCGTATGTGCATAATAAGTATATTGGATCTGGTTTAATTTTTATAGACCTTATACATAAATTAGACATGTAATAAATCATGGATGAAAGGTGAACTTAATTATCTAAACGGTTCCAAAAAGCAAGATTAAAATACGAATTCAGTGTCTTTATGACTGATAACAGTAAGTAATCAAAAGAAATTCTAATTGTATCTATACCTTGGCCAATGATGTTACTTTAGAATAGATACGTCTATTTTCACAGATAAGTTCATAAATAAAATACGTATGAATCCATGACAAAAAGATAAGTAGTAAGAATAAACCAATAGATTAACCAATTTTAGTTTATTATAAATAAATAAAACCACAGTGTGTACTAGTATAAAAAAAAAACATTTAACTGCCTAATAATTTCATAAGTTTTATGAAGAATAAAAGTAGAGCTTACCTTTAATTTTCAAAGATATAATCCTCCAAAATAAGTTAAGAAAATAATCACTTCACCGTCAAAATTCGTACACTATCACACTTATCGAAAATCACTCGTTCAAAAAATAAAACACATGAAAATTAGAAATTATCATGTCAATAGGAAGCACGAAATAAGCCTTTATTACTTGGTGAATAGAGTTGCAATTCGCGTACAGAGTGACGGGTAGAGATGTTCGCCGCTACACGCGTGTTGGCGGCTCCGTGTATACCGCGATTTTGCGCTCGCGCACCTGTCAGGCTCGCCCACGACGGGCAGTGGGTGACATACTGCTATCCGAAATTCGAATTTTGGAAGAAAAATCGGTAATATTTTTTACTTTTTGGACTTAGGGCCCAATGACCCTTTTAAGTTTTTTTTTATATCTTTTTGGGACAGAGGTATCGTAAAAAAGAATCACAAGGGTTTTTTATAATACTTTGTTGAAGCCTCTAATATCTCCAGGGAAGGTCGCGATTTTGTAATAAAATGATTAAATATAATGTATTTCTAAACATGAAGAATTTTATTTTATTTTATTATGGTATACTCAACAGGTAACAATCTAAATTATATCCATCCATATACTGAAAACATCTGCTAATAATAATAAAGCTTTAAGCTCGACTCATCTTTCACAAGTCGAAGCTCGGCAATGACCTCCTCACCGCCAAACTTACGCCTACAAAAAGCTTCTAAGCAGTTAATCAAAACAATAGAACATAGTAAATCATATTACAATATTATACTAACCTACTATAGTATAGATAATAAACTAAGAAAAATGCTTTATTTTAATTTAAATGCCTTTATAGGTAGGCACTTATACTAATACTGATATTTTAAACGTGAAATGTTGTAAAAATAAATGATTGGATGATTGTTCGAATGTTTGTTAGGTTGTACTGTTTCAAGTAAAAACTACTGAACCGTCTTTGATGAAATTTGTTAACTACACGGGTAGAATGAAATCTGGAACGAAGCCAGAGACTATTTTAAGAAAAAAATTTGCTTATAGTTTAGGTAGTTGCATGCCGGATCGCATCGGTATTCTGTATGCAATAAGTATGTTTCATAACCTGTTTCTTCCAATTAGTTAAGATTATGATCTAGGATAGTGAGGGAATGTTTTAAATACTACGTTATGCAAAAAATTGAGTTAATTAGGTACTTTATTAAGAACTCTTAGCTAGATACCTATAAAATAATAATTTAACTTGCCTTTTGGGTTAATCTCGTAAGCTAAATTAGAACTAGTTCAAGTTCATAGACCATAAAATATTTTGTAGTAAGCATGAAGTTATGGTGCACCCTGGATCAGCTTTCAATGAACTCTTTATTGGTTAACTGCACCTACATAATATAAATAATAATTATTAAAAAAAAACTTTTATTTTGCAAACGTGATTAGATAGATAAGCATTCAATAATTTTTAGTCTATGTTTTTTGAATGAATGAGAAATTTATTCACATTGAGTGCCTTGAAGTTTACACCATAAACAGGCACGCAACAGTAAACTAGGTACCTATACTAGTTGCAACTTGCATTTTACACTTGCAAGAATCAAACATCAGATTACCTAGTTAACCACATTGTAATCACCGTGCC
Source organism: Ephestia elutella (assembly GCA_018467065.1). Lineage (NCBI taxonomy): Eukaryota > Metazoa > Arthropoda > Insecta > Lepidoptera > Pyralidae > Ephestia > Ephestia elutella. The sequence goes on along the minus strand of CM031568.1, from coordinate 6,321,139 downwards.
TGTCACACGGTAATCAAATCGATCAGCCCAACCCCGGAATCAGGCGCACTTTCAACGTCGCCTGAACAGCTGGCACGCTTTCGTCGCTGGTTAATTACAGATAATTACAGACAATTATGGATGTAGCCATCCATGCAGCTTATGAAACTCTTGGAACGGGAATTGATACTGATTTTAATAAAACACGCCCTTAACTTCTAACTTATTACATGCTTATTACTTAAACCGCAATACAATGTCTGACAAGCATGAACTAATCCCGATGATAAATGTTTTACTACTCGTAATTTCTATGATTTTGTGGTAATATGTGTCAAAACTTTAGTATCAGGATAAATTTTTACACATTTCGATTTACAACAAATTACAACAAATACCAGTTAAATACTTACGTTACCACTTCATTTTTCTTTTCTGAAAAGTGTTTATGTAAAGATATGCCGAAAATTACATGCTCTACATTACCATGTAATTTGCGCGCGAAAACGGCTTACAAACCAAACCGGAGACAGAAAATATACGCAACCGATTAGACTGAAATTCGAATTGTTACAGGAAATTAGCAAGGTTTTAAACATTAATATATTTGACAAACATGTTTATACTTCTTTAGTAGGCAAATGGCACGAATGGACTGTGGATTATGGACGTAAATATTTTTTACCGTTGAGTTTAAAAATGCCGTTTTAGAAATCCATGCTAACAAAGGACAAATAAGGACCGGTCTTTAAAAGCACTACTATCGGATATTTACTATATTTGTCGGATTACTAGGACAGAATGATTTCTATCCTAGTTGTACAATGCTTAATTTTATTTTAGATAAATGTAAATGTTGTGGAGAAAATAAAGTTTATTTTTATTTTATTTTTTATTATTTTTTTATTTAGTTGTGAAATCAAAAATGTGTGCTTCTGCAATGTATTTATATTTTCATTCATATCTCTATACAAATACTGTTGAATATAAAATTATTTTCACTGAAGGGTTCCACTGGAGTGAAAATCTTTCCTCTTTTGTAAAGAGTCAAAAGTGAGTAACAAAGGTTAGTAGCTTTACACACTTGTATATCAATACATACATATACATATCATAACACTGCATAACACACACAAAAAACATCCAAGTCCAGATAGGTACTATTGACCGCGCAGGCGTACCAACGTGGCTTCTAGTCCAAATAGGACGCGTATGGTGATCGTCATGACTCCCAGTATGGCGGTTCCGGTAAAGGCACCGTTAGGTTACTGCTATGATGTCGGTGCCAACCTGATATATAATCCTAACTAATATTATAAATGCGAAAGTGAGTTTGTTTGTTACCTCTTCACGCTTTATCTACTGAACTAATCTTCCTGAAATTTCGCATACACATAGTTAGAAGTACTGAGTAGGACATAAAGTACCTTTCATCCCGGGAAAAGCACTGTGCCCGTGGGATATTCACGCGGGCGAAGTCGCGGGCTAGAATAGCTAGTAATAGATAATAATAACAATTTCCTTGTTGTGTGTGACATCAATTACTTAATTAAGGTACTTAATTTGAAAAACCTGAAGTAAGTACTTTTATCTTTAAATCCTCCAAGGGCTGAAATCCCAGGAAGCGCAGCTATGTAAATTAATGTAATGCTATTGGCATTTAGTAGCAGTAAGTAGGCACCTGCATAACATTTTGTTTAATGACTTACAGGATATTTCAAAACCTACATGTTAGATAAGTATTTGGCTTTCAAATAAACTTCTAATCGGGCGTAGTAATTCGTAATTCATTACATAGATGAAATAAATATGCATGTCTGTCAGTCTGCCACATTTTAAGATCGTATGAAATTGGAATTTTAAATCAGATAATACCAGATTACTCCCAAATCGACACTGAAAATTAAACGAATGCATTCATGCATTGGAAGCCGAAACATAAATAGCTTGTAGGTACATCAAATTCAATTTTACAATTGATAACATCTTAAAACTATTTAATAAAATTAAAATATTATTAAAAAATGTAAAACCTAGAAATATCACCAAATCATAGTTAATAATAGAAACAAAGGAGTTTATGGAGAACAACATAAAGTAAAATACTAATAGACATGAATTGAAAAAAACAATTCACCGTTACTTTTTTTCCTTTTCTTAACATACTGAAATAAATAAAATACGCTAATATTATTACAATCTAGCCTATTTACAGGCTAATGTGTAATTTTATATTGACCTAGTTTTACAAAGTCCATAGAAAACCCTGTGATGATGCGTGACCCAGTTTGGAAAGTTACACAAGCTGTGAATATCACAAGTTTCATATGACACCCTAACTTTATGACAGTCAAACACGTAACTTGGCACGTAGAAGTTTTCACACACACATAATGTATATCAGTAGGTAATAGGTCTCTTATGAAAGATCAATGGTGATTCGGAATATAAAGAGTGCCAACCATTTTGTAGACAAAATGAAGAAATCGGCCATTTAGAGTAATTGTGAAATAAGAAACTCATAGATTAATGAATTGAGAAAATTATACCACCTCCTTTTTTGGGCACTCCTATAATTCTTTTTAATAGTCATCAATTTATTGTAATTTTCGAACTTCGATGTTATTTACTATAGGTAACAATTTAGTAGGAACGATCTCACCCATCTCATCACTTTAAGCGAGAAATCTCATAGCCAAGACTGATATTATCTGACCAATTTATCTAAACAACAATGAGATTATGGCGTTTAGCTGCAAACACAGATACAGCACACGTCTCGCCTTTCACTATAACGCTTAATAAATATTAAATGGCAGAAAACCGGCAGAGCGTGCCCTTTCATTTGCATGCCAACACTTTTCCGCTAATTTGCACATTGTGTGGAAAATTTGTTAAAGATAATTATCATTTTAAAGAAGTCGTTGTTAAAAATTACTAAGTAGAGAAATATGTACCAGTATTTTTGGTAGCGTAAACTTAGATATTTCTTTAAGCACGGTGCCACTAACTAACATAGTTTTGCACCCATACTTAAGACGAAATACGGGTGGTGTTTTCTCCATACAAACGTATTCCCCTAATTTACTTAAAAGTAGCAATTATGTCACTATTACCAAACAGTCGGTCAATCATCTCAGTTCAAATTCTTGAATGAGATACTATTTCATTCTGTTATAATTTGACTTTCACTGGGTAATCTGCAACCCAGCATCACGCAAGCACACACACGCGATTCTTTCGTTTACCCATTTTCCCATATTACATTGGCCACGTGTGTAACGAAGTGTATGCGAAGGGCCACTAGCTACATTTAAGATGGATGTCAAAAAGAAATTGATTTAAAATAAATAAAAATTAAAGACTAAAAAAAAATAAAAATTCTGAAACTATAGTCGGCATCCTCGACCTACAATACGCGAGTGACCCGTTTTAACTAGAACGACTAATGTAACTTATACTCTGTAATAAACTCTTGTTACCCGAGATGTAAGGGTTTTTAAAGTAGGTAGGTAAGGGTAAGTGGCACAACGGGCTATGGAAAGAGCCATGCACGGTATTTCCCTTAGAGACAGAGTGCGGAACAGCGAAATCCGAAGACGAACAAAAGTTACTGATATAGCAAGAAGGGTAGCTACTCTAAAGTGGAAATGGCAGGTCACATAAGCCGACGGGAGGACGGAAGATGGGGCCGAAAATTACTAGACTGGCGGCGGCCGTGGATGGGGCGAAGAAAACAGGGCAAACCAGCTGCCCGTTGAAGCGATGACAACGCCAAAATTGGAGGCCCATTGTGCATTGGAGGAGGCTTATGTCCTGCAGTGGACGAAATGAGCTGCAGAAGAAGAATAAGGTAAGGGTAAGTAATGGTGGAATGAAGAACGATTCAAGAAGGACGCATTTAACAATTAATATACTTAGATGGGTCAACTTAAAAAAAATCTAACACCTACATAAAATATTACGTAGTTTTAGGAAATAATAAAATCAAACTAAAAGACCCTTTAATAGATCCTTGCGATTGATACAAATCTTCGACAGGTTATTTATTAATTTTGATCTCTATTGCTAGAGGTTTAAGAGCTACCAGTAGTGTGCAAGGTCGGTTACCTAGAGCATCCGCTGAACATTCCAACTTCAGGGAAACCAGCGGCCTTCGAATGAATTGTGCCTCAAAAATGTTAATGATCCAGTGGCCACTTAATTTTGTAAAGCCTTTTTGTACCTACGTCGTTAATAACTTATTTTGAATATTTATTACAATGTCTATTGAAACTTATAGCAACTGAAGTCAAACTTGTGCGTAGCGAAATATAATTGGAATTTTAATTAAAAATTCACGTGGATGAAGTCGCAGTCAGCATCTAGTGAAAACAAAATTCACACAATGCTTTAAGAATTTTTCTCCCATTTATGCCGAAGGTAAAAAAAAGTGAAAATAAATTTCGTACGAATAAAAGACATCAACGATCCCTTTTTAGCAAAATCCATCAGAATATTATTCTAACAATAGAGTACGTACTTATCATAGAGCAACACGGACTGCGCGCGGAAGTCCTTGTTGCTCGAAGGTACTTATTGCATATCTTTCTTATGTACAGTCAAGCTTCATAAGTGCAATCATACCTCGAAGACTTTATTGCCTAGCCTTAATGATCATAATGCCTTGTAGATTCTGACTGCACTTTTGACTCTTGACTGTACCTATATTACAGTAATAAAGACAAACTAAAGATGAATTTGACGATTAAATATCCTACGTAGGTTTCGCTAAGTTTAGATAATTCTATGCCTGAGTCATGATGAGTTTTCTTTGTGTTCTAGTCACTTTGTAACGTAGGAGTGAGTATTACTTGCAATTGAGCACTTCTCGTACACTATGGATTTATTATCTCTATATACCGATCATTTGAATATAACAAAATTTACCGTTGCACGTTAAAACGTGTACCTGTATTTACACAGATAAGCAAGAAAAAAATTACTATAATAAATTCAAATACTTTTCGAACCGTCATGACATCATGCCTTAAAACGAATACACAGGTGTAGCAAAGAATAAGATTCGTAGGAATGTTGGAATCGAACTGCGAACCCAATCGGAACTATTGACCTTCACAATGTCACGACCTAGACGATCGTATGCAAAAACCTTTATTATTGTTTTTTAGTTCTTCTTTTTGCATGACACTAACTTGAAAGTTGAAACTTATGAATTTTAACTAATATTATAAATGCGAAAGTGAGTTTGTTTGTTTGTTACCTCTTGTCGCTCTACCTACTGAAACAATCTTCCTGAAATTTTGCATACACATAGTTAAAAGTACGGAGAAGGACATAGGGTACCTTTCATCCCGGGAAAAAGCACTATTTCCGTGGGAATTCCACGCGGGCGAAGTCGCGGGCAAAAGCTGTTTTTTTTTATTTTTTACAGAACTGCTGCAACATTCAATGGACAAAATAGTTATAGCTCTTAAGATATCGACAGACAAAAAATATACTTACAGTAATATTGACAGGCACTCAATTTAAATCTATTTTGGGTCAGTCAGAATACGGCCTTTACGATATCCTATCGATATTATACCTAAGCGAAAGTATGTTACTCAAACAGGCTTTAATTGCTAAACAGAACGGTAAACTTATACTTAATTAATGTCATAAAGTAACATACTGTATCCTATATTAAGAAATTAAGAAGTTATAATTAGATCCAAATTAGTTGAGTTGATTAATCAATTTATTTTTTGATCTAGCATACAAAAAAAAATTGCGTTTCCATCTTGACTACCAAGTCGAAACCTCATTCTTCGTTTTTTAAGTGACAAACCTTTCTACTTATTAGTAAATCTATCATACTCATCAATACAGCTGAACCTCGTTATCCGACCTTGACACGCTGTCCTATTGTCTGTCTGTGTGTGGGCTCATTCATCATGACTTTGGCGAGATGAGTGCGAAAACTGGTCGGTAAGTTAATTTCTGGCATTTATATTATTATTATTATTTTTTTTCTTATACAAATTTATTAAAAATATATTAAATGTCTTAATTCACCAATATTATTTGTAGAGTCAGGTATTTTCTTTTATTTTGCAGTAAATAGCAATAAGAATAATTATGAAATAAATTCTAATGTTATATCCTTTTTATCTCCGCTATGGTTTCGTCCAAATGATTTTTTTAAATAATTTGGTAAAACTATTTCTACATTTACAATGTTGCTCCCTAGTCGATGTTTACTGAAAATGTAAGTTTAATTAATTTCCCTAACGATGCGTCGTGTTGTCTTTTTGCTACATCTCTATGCGCCCACCGCAAAGTTACGAATTAAATATAGTACGGATGTGATGCTGTATATAATGTACTTCTTTGGATGCACAGTTAGTTCCATATTTTGTAGAATTGACTTTACATCCTACTGCCTCAATTCCCATTATTTATTTACTATCTTTTTCCCGCGGCTTAGCCTGCGTTAATTTCCCGAGGGAACAGAGCTTTTTCCCGGGATGAAAGGTACCCTATGTCCTTCTCAGTACTTCTAACTATGTGTATGCGAAATTTCAAGAAGATTTGTTCAATAGATAAAGCGTGAAGAGGTAATAAACAAACAAACAAACTCACTTTCGCATTTATAATATAAGTCTGGATTAGGATAATCCTAATCAACGATCAACTATCAATCCTTAATTAGCAACGAAAGAAGCAACAGGATCTTTATTATCACGTTAAGTTCAATGACATGGTTTATATCAAATAAATATTTTATTGCTGTTCTTGAGATTTGGCAGAAAGAAAATGTCATACTATGGCTAAATGCTAGTATGTTTACCAATTTATATACATTTCCAAGATAAATTTTATAATATCTAATAGTACCTAAATACGCGTTAATTTCTGTACCTGGGATATTTTATAGCTGGATATAGCTGGTCATTCGATCTAACTACAGACTAAGTGCCTAGCATCGCTATGCTAATGAAACACCATCCCACTAGTGGAAAAATTACAGTGCCCATGCTCTGTAGGGGTTTTATTTTGGACTAATTTTTGGTTTTGGTTCCTGTGTGTCGAAAATAGGTTCCAAATTATGCGTGTTTTGTAACACTAAAACCATCCCTACATACTGTGACCTATAAAACGTACACCTAATTACTTTTACAGAAAATTTGATAAAAGCAGAGAGACTTTTATACATGACTAGCTTTCGCCCGCGGCTTCGCCCGCGTGAATTTCCCACGGGAACATTGCTTTTTCCCGGGATGAAAGGTACCCTATGTCCTTCTCCATACTTCAATGTATATGCGAAATTTCAGGAAGATCGGTTCAGTAGATAAAGCGTGAAGAGGTAACAAACAAACTCACTTTCGCATTTATAATATTAATTAGGATACCTATCTATTATTGCTGTAATTTCTTTATGATACATATTTATCCAGAATGATGATCTCTTACAATCAATAAAATAAATGTTTTATGATTTCCTTAAGCCTTGCGTTAATTATTATAAATCAGTGTAGCAATCAAGATCAAATATCTCTTTCCGTTCATCAGATTCGCCATTAGTTAAAAGTGATGTCATGCAGCTACATATTTCTTTTAGATTAATGCTCATATAATTAATTTATTTAAACGGATTTGTAAATGTGACATAAGCAATTTGTTTATATTTAAATATTACTCATTATCAAAATTTTCGTAGTAAAGTTCCGTTCTTACATGGTTCTCACCTATTCTTTGCTACAATTAATCAAGTAAAGCTAAAATCTATATGTACAACGTACAACTTCTTCCAAAAATATTTAGCATCGCTAGTTTCACATAAGGAACTGTAATTATTAACATCGTTAATAAAAATAACTGTAGAGGTGTGACATTAACAGTGAAAG
>CM031568.1:6030171-6313171 GCA_018467065.1 Ephestia elutella | reverse complement strand
AGTGCGTTTGACCTCAATCTTGCCTGATGGGAAGCAAAGATGAGGTCTATGGTGGTACACGCAAACTCAAAATATTCCTAGGTATTCACTCTTGCCTTGAAAACCCCTTATATTTGTCGAAAAACAGCGACTCCTAACTAAAATTAACAATCTTTTGTTTCAGTATATCTTATTAGAATGTACAGTACATAATATTAAAATACTCACGGATTCCAGCCCAAGTCTTGTGGGTTGATGTATAAAATACCAGCTCTTGAGACGGTAGCCGGTGTCGCCGTGCGCAAATTTGAAATCTCAAACATAAGCCTCATGGAAGGAGTTAGAGCTATTCTCTCATTGCTAGCCAACGTCAAAATCTTGTTATCATCCATCACCGTATTCAGCGATTCGATCCACATCGGATCTATATCACCATCTAGAACGATCCATTTCGGATTTTCACCAATTAAATTCGCTTGGTCTCTCATTATCACTGAGAATAGCCCGTCTTTCCACTCTCTAGTTGCAGGGTTTATGATCCCAAACAACTCGTCGTTAGTCACAGCTTTTGGATTCAAATCGTTAAACAGAGGCTTCTTCTTAAGATTCTGGTATGTCTTGAATAAAGTTTTCCACACTTGGGTTTTACCGGTTCCAGCGTTACCAACTATGAAAACAGAATGTCTCACTTCGAGCAGTTCCTCTAATTGAACTACTTTTAGAATGAAGTTGTCTTCAGGTTGCAGGGTTAAGTCCATGGCTGCTTGTTTGACGGTTCTCTCGAACTCTAGGTCCCGCTTGCGAGGCACTTCTAGAGCAGGGAACAGGTCTCCAATCAGGCCCATGAAAACAGGCATGTCGTCTGTTACGATTTTTGGTATATTGAAATCGCGAAGGGTTCTCATTAATACTTCTTCCTCTGGTCTGCCTGGATCACCTCTCTGGATAAGAAAATAAATATAGTTTTTCATAATAATAAAAGTTTAAAGGACCTTACAAGACCCCATATGTTTGTATCAAATAAATCATCATTGCAACTATCATCTGGGTGATGCATAGAAAGAACTAATTAAATAAAATTAGACTCACTTTCAAAGATCCGGCGACCACCAGCACAGATTTAATCGCCCTCAGTCCCCAATCATAATGATCCTGCTTCGACAACAACTCTTTACAAAGAGTATACAGCGTAATGAACTTCCTGGCCAATATCTTCGCTTCTTGGAACCCTTCAGCTACCAGCATGATCTCACAAATGAGTTCGAAGTCCGGAACAACCATAGCACAAGGTCTGAACAAAGCCTTCAGATTCTCCGGCAGTTCCGTGCGGCCGGCGTACCCTGGATTCATGGTGATGAAAATGCCGACACTCGGCACTAGGGATATTATTTCACCCATGAAGTTGAACTTTTGTTTTTTGTCCCTGAAAAATTACTCTGAATTCTGACAAACGAAAACTTTTATGATACAAAAATTTGTTCTTCTTGCTGAATACATCAGTGCTTACTTTCAGATAATGAGAGTAGATAGATAATTCTTTATGCGATTGAAGAAGTACTAAATATCTTCAAGTACAGTGAGTCATACATACCTTATGGCATCTTGTACAGATTTCACTTGGACTGCTACCACAGATAATACTTCCACCGATATCCTGTTGAACTCATCAAAACAACCCCAGGCACCAGTTTGGGCTAAGCCTTTGTAAATATTTCCGCAAGACTGAAAGATAAGGAATACATTTTTTTTTATTTATTTAACAATTTACAATATAATGTACATGATGTCGTCACTAAAACACAAGTAAAAAAGAGGTTTTTTCTAAACTAACCTGTAGGTGTTGTTTCCTGCTAACCTCCCTCTTTTTTGAGGTATAAGAAAAGACTATGTTCTCTATTTATATTTAAAATAGGATAAGTTGGAAGTAACGCTTACCTGGTAATCCATTTGTTCTGAACAATTGAACACGTACACCATGATGCCCAGGGCTCTTCCTAAATCTTTCGTGGTCTCAGTCTTGCCTGTGCCGGCCGGGCCCGCCGGCCCACCTCCCATTATCAAGTGCAAGGACTAAAATAATTTTGGTAAAAATTAACTCAATGAAAAAAAAATTATTATCCCAGAGGATAATTAGAAAATCGGCAATTATCAGAGAAAAGAGCAAAAAGATATACCTATATAAAATAGAGTCAGAAATTATAAAAACCATAAATAATGTGGTCCAATGTGGTAACTGTACCTGAGTTAAGGTGATGTAGCACCTATCAGTGAGCGGTGTGATGACCAATCTCGGAGTGTTCCCCAAATACTCGTAGCTGTACTGGAATTGCGCATCGCAGATATTCGCGAAGCAGTGTACTTCCGTTTCGTCCCATCTAAAAAAAAAACAATTTTTCCTTTCCTATATCTTGCCAATATAATATCACAACCCTGACCAAATGCTGTGTTCGAAAATTTAAGATGAAATATATTTCGGCCTGCCATATACGATAAGTTGTTTGAACCACTTGTTTTTCGCGCAGGCACTTTTCATATCTCTCTTTTCTTTCTATGCTATAATCTTGCTCTTTCATGCTCTATCCCTTTCTTTCTATATGACAATACTTACAAAACTTATGTTTTAAGCCTGTTTGGAAGTATAATAAAGAGATTACAAAAACAAACCGGTGTCTTAGTTGCGACTGCCACTGGAACGCGGAGCCCGCCTCGACCTTGGCCTGGATCATCTTGCTGACGACGTCTCTGGAGTGCACGTCGATGGTGCAGATGGTCATGATCTTCTGTCTGTCCTGCTTGCTCAACTCGCCGATTAGCAAAGTGATCAACGTGCTCAGCTGAGCCAGTTGCTTCTTGTAGTAATCTTCGAGAGCACTGTCGTAACCTTCTTCGAGACGCGCGAAAGCCATGTTTGACTTCCGTCGTCCACCATATTTGGGATCCACATAATGACACCTGTTATTATAGTTATCTGTATCATTGTGTCCTGTATCAACCTTGAGATCGTTAAAAATCAAATTACAATGGATTACAAAAACTGTTACATTTGCACTTTTGACGTCCTATCATGTCGCCAAATGTGATAAATCGGATGATTTATCACATTTGCTTTACGGCTCATGTCAAGACGTCAAAAGTGCAGCAATAATTCTCAATTAAAGCTATATTTAGAAGTTCATCCACCGGTGGAACTATGCAGTAGAAAAGGGCTTAACTTATATGTTAACAACACATTTATTCTTATAAATCTTCATCGTTTATCTATTAATCTAAGTAACTATACCTGTGCCATGAAATCAAAGAGCCACTGGTCTCGAGGCTTCTCTTCGTAGGAAACTTCTTAGCTTCCCAGAAATAATGGCGAATGGTTGATCTCATTATATCTTGAAGTCTGTTCAGCCATATTTCAACCTTGAACACAGGAAAGGATACAATAAAATATAGGCACCTACAAACCTACCTATATTCAAATAAATTATATTAATCACTAACTTTAAGATCTCTTTCAAGATATATGTTTTACTGGCAACAAATTTAAAGGCCGTTTATTATCTATGGAACTGCTGTTTTTCGATTAAGTTTTACCTGCTCACCAGTAATAGTGCAATGTACCAGAAACTCAAATAACCTAATACGCAGATAACCAATTTTTGAATAATGAATTACGAGGTGTACGTACAATTGACCAAAGTTCTTCGACTTGATAAAGACTCTGCTGCCAAATTTAAGAGGTCCAACTTTTTAAAAATTCTACAGAAAAAAATAAACTTACCGGTCCAGTACAGTCGCAAATACCGTGGAAGGGCACATACTCTCCGTCTTTTGCTATCATCCCCAAAGATGTTTTCTCTGCCGGATTATCACTCTCCTTAAATTTTAGTTTAGCGATGGAGTCGAAAAGTTTCGTCAAATGTCTGAAAATAATCTTATATTATTAGATGATGTGCAGATCGCATTTGGGATGAAAGATGTGCAAAAAATACAATAATTTGATTTTTCTCATGAACACTTTAAAATTAAACATTTTGAAAGGATTTTTCTTAAAAAAAAACATGACACTTTGAAAAAAGGCAAACCGAATAGTTTTTGAAAACTTACTTAATAACAAGCTCAGCTTGGTTTCCATTGGATAATAGTATCCAACAAATCTGCTGAAGATATAAAATAGAATCTTGGAAAAGCCAATCTCTTGGTCTCCAGATACTCAGACAAGGCTTTCTCGCAAATCACCAGGTCTTTCTGCAGACTGTCCAACTTTCCCACCAGGCCTTCTTTATTGGTTCCTTTTACTACATTTGGTGTTTTCGCCATTTCAGATGACAATATCTGGTAAGCAAATATGTTTTTTTTTAAACTAACAGGAAAAACACAATTTCAATTTTCGATTCTACCCTATTTTCCAATTAAAAATTCTGCTAATTGACTAACCATTGTCAGTTAATCAGGGCAGGTCAATAATAGGCACTTTTAACTTTCAATTTTACTTACGTCAACGCACATTTAAAATGCCCTGCATATAACAGTTATTTGAGCCAACACTCACCTTAAACCCATTTACTGAAAACTTTTTCAACTAGATCTTTTCAGATAAGACATGCTAAGGCTGCGGATGCAAAATGTGCTTCGATAACCATATAATCGCCAGTTTTCTTATTATAAAAAGTTACTAACATTTTAACTGTTTAAGAAAAAAACAACTCTAACCTTAAACTCGTTGTCGATTCGATCAAACCTCTCAGAGTCCTCAGGTAGCTGCTTCCTAATGTCCTCCGAGCTCGCAAAGATGCTTTCCGGAGTGAGTCCAGGTCCTCTGCACCTCCCGAACCAGACCGTGATCACCTGGTCCGCTATCGACAGCTTCTGCTGCCAACCTGACACCTCTTCGAGGAAGTGCGCGATGAATTTTGAGGTTATCAAATTTTGGAGTTGGACCTAGAATAAATATGTTAGGTAACTGCTGTGTTTGTTAACTACAGTTCAAACCACTCTTATTTTATTTTATTTTCTGCTAATTGACACAACAGACGAAAAATAAGAATACAAATCTTTTAGTTTGATTTTATAAACCGCAATTTCGTTTTCATATAAAATTATTTGAGCACACTTCACCTTCATAAAATCAACGATCTTTTCAGATAAGATTGCAAGGTGATCTATTTTCCGATACCTGATTTTCTTCTAAAGTCTCAATAAGCTCTTCACTGGCCCTCAACAATACACATTTGGTTCTAGATCCGGTCAAACTCCATCCACTGCTTCCACTGTCCTCCGATCCAGATCTTTGAGTATCCAGGTCCTCTGCACCTCGAACCAGACCGTGATCACCTTCTATCGACAGCTTCTGCTCAACCTGACATTCGAGGAAGTGCGCGATGAATTTTGAGGTTATCAAATTTTAGCCTAGAATAAAAATTTTAGGTAACTACTGTGTTTGCTAGACTACATAATCTAGAGAAGAGATATTTTGCTTGGGGGAGAGCCTTTGTCCAGCAGTGGACGTCTTTCGGCTGAGAGAGAGAGAGAGAAATAATCACACAACAGACGAAAAATAAGAATACAAAATCTATCAGTTTGATTTTATAAACCGCAATTTCGTTTTTATACTAGAATTCTTTGGCAACTTCGCTTCTTCTTTAAATTCACAAAAAGTTGCAACCTCGATCTATTCGTATCCTCACCTGATTTTCTTCTAAAGTCTCAATAAGCTCTTCACTGGCCCTCAACAATACACATTTGGTTCTAGTGTGAATCTCCTGCTCAAACTCCATCCCTTTCCACGTCGTATCCAGATCTTTGAGTACCTTCTCCATGGACATTTCTTTGACGGCTTTATCAACTATATTCTTCACTTCTTCCTCGCATTCGTGGAGATTCAGAGCCAGTAAATCCGCCAATGTAGTGTTTGTGTCCATCACTATTTTAACCTGAGAGATAAGTTTTAGCGTGATAGAATGTTTGATTTTATTACTAGCTACTTTACTGTGAAAAGAAAATTATAATCTACGTAACTTATTTACACATTTACATTAAATTTTTTTCAGGCGATATTAGCTACCAAATTAACAGTCTGCATAGTAAATCCATTTTCTTAAAACACAATTAGGTAATATTATGTCGTATAAATACAACTATTGAACTACATATAATTGTCTATCTACGTGAAATAAATATGTATCTTACATGCTGTAGAATAATCATCAAGATTAGTGCACTAAACATCTCGTATTTTTAATCAATGAATTTTATTTATGTAAGTGTTAAAATGGATATTTTAGAAATAAATTGACGAATAGATACGCGTTCTATAACTGTTTTGTACAATTTATATAAAGTGATACAATAAAAAGAATAACTAATAACTATAATAGTGTCAATAAAAATAATAACTAATTAATAACATTTAAACATGTAATATTTACACGAATATATATATACATAAACATAGGTTTCCTTCATAAATACATACTTACAGTGATTTCGGCAGGCAATGCGGCTAAGCTCTGTGGACCACAAATATATTTACATTCGCAGACCATATTAACAGCATTCATTTTATACAAAATCATATTTAAACAGGCATTTTTATTATCTTTTAATCAAACATTTTATATACAGAACAAACAGGCCGATTATTACACACATCATTAATTTAATGTAAAACTCAATCCAAAAAGTATATAATCACTACGTTTAAACTCAATCCTTGGACCCCAGATAAGGAACCCTGTACTAATCAAAGTAAACTTAATTAAACAACAAACCCAACAAATAAAACTTCAAATAGTCTACGAATAAGACTTATTTTTGGTGTGTAAAATAAACGACCTTTACTTTTATATATGTATAAATTTAGTGATAGTTTATATAATAGTGAACATCGAGAAGCGAATACATGCTGAGTATGCAGCTGACATGCAAAATAGTCACCCATCCATAAATCCATTCCGATGAACACCAATGTGCATTGCATAGACTATATTTACAATTAACATTTAGTATATATGTACATATATGTATGATCTTGGTCTATAATTACTTCAGATACCAAAAAATACCGTTATTTTTAAAGTCACTTATCAAACTATTTTCTCAGATTTATCTCACTATTATCATAACAAAGGAAGAATAATAAAAGGAAGATGTTATTATAAATAATTGGTCAAGTGCGTGTTGGGCCACGCGCAATGTAGGGTTCCGAAGGTTAGGTTACTTCCCTTTTATATAACTTTTATAATGAACTATAACCTAAGATGGAAATAACCTAAATACCATTATATAGAATGAAAATTTTTCCTACGAATATTTTTCATACTAAAATCAATTTTGTAAGTTTATCGTCTATTACTAAATAACGCGTAAAGTCTACATAGCCGTGATAATTTTCCTTTTAAATTCATTATAGTTGCTAGTTATTATAATTTGTTTCGTAATACCCACCCTCCACCATTTTCCTGTTCGAGGGGGGGACACTTGACTCTAACAAAATTTATCACTTTAAAGTTAAATATTTCGCACACGGATCCCTAAATCAAAAAATGTTCTTCAGACACTCATAATATTTATAAAAGACCTATCAAATGATACCCCACACGATGGTATAATCGAGAGAAAAAAAAAATCATCCCCACTTTAGGTGTAGGGAGGCCCCTAAAAAAAATATTTTTTTCCTATTTTATTCTACAGTTCGCTCCGCGTAATAAATATGTATATCTCTACCAAATTACAGTTTTCTAGTACTAGTAGTCTCTGAGATTAGCCGCAGACAGACGGACGGACGGACGGACAGACATGACGAAACTATAAGGGTTCCTTGTTTACTTCGGAACCCTAAAAAACGCTTTTTCACACATCATCCATTGAAAAATCTGCTGTTTACGTTAAAATTTAAGTATGTGACTGTACTGAAAATTTATACGGAACCAATTTTTATATTAAAAAAAAAGAGGAGGAGGCCTTCTCAAACCGTAGGACATCAGACTTATGGAAAAAAAAAATTATTCTTAAACAACATAGTGACTGACTTTTCAAAATTATAAAATTTAGACCAGAACCCACTCTCTAAGTAGCTATGTCACCTTAGTGGAACCGCATGGAGTTGGTCCCAATGTCTTTCCCTGATAGCCGGGTTTTGGAGTTCACCAACTGCCCTCAGTGAAGTTAGCATGTTTTTGACTGTTGCCTCTAACATTATGTAGGTATCCCAGCTAAAAATTTTAAGAAAAAAAATTATAATTTACTAAAATCAGTTTCAGAGTTTAACAGAGACAAGGATAACGACCTATGGATCTATTTTTTCCAAATATGATTGAAATCCGTTCATAAATAACGCTACAGCAAACTTCCCCCTTTTTGACCCCATTTTCCCCCAATCAGAAAAAGCTCTAGACAAAAAAATCAAATAAATCAAGGAACACGTGTGCCAAGTTTCATAAGAATCCGTTTAGAAATGCGACCTCTAGTCCGGATCAAACACAAAATCCTGACAAAAGCAAAATCGACCAGTTTTGAAATTAAGACTCGGTCATTCAAAAACAAACTCAGACAAAAATTTCGCTCGCTCAGACAAAAAATTCCCACCTTCTCATCTCCTTATCCAGCAGCCTAATCTCTTTTGGCAAACTTCTTACACTCGATGTCCATGTTTTCCACGTCTATTTTCCGCCATGGCCATGGTGTCGTCGTCTTCCAATCTTCAATACTCGTCCTCACAATGTATACATAATCCCAAAGTTGCTGTTAACAAATAATAGCTAAGCCTGTACTCCATGAAAGCCACAAAAATATCAAAATGAAATTCATTATATATCAGACATAAAGACATTATATTCAAACGGGTCCCGCACTTAATTTCTTGAAAATAGACTCGTGATTCCCGACATAACAGCAAGTGAGTGACCCCTGTTTGAATATAATAAAATTAAATTCCATATGTACTCATAGCAATTTTATAAAATTAATAAAACATACTTTTAACATTCGTAATTCCTTCTGCACTGCTTGAGCAGCTTAAACTCTGGAACGTTGACCCCGGGTCAAACAACCTGGACCCCCGTATACTCCTCATTACTTCCTCTCTTCCAAGTGTAACATCTCGAAAGTCCACTCGACAATACATCGTAAGGATCTTTACAGTCATATTTGAAGAACTGAAAAATTTTATGAGCAATGGAAATGTTAAACGATGGTAGTAGTGGAAGTCTAAAGCTTCTACCCCGTGAGAAACGGAAGAAAAATAATTGTAGAAATTCATTTTATTTCTATGAACATTTATCATAAAGTAACAATTGCATTCTTCTTCTTCCATTTTTTGGATTGACGAAAAAACATCTCATCAGAAGAAATTCTTTCACATATTTTCTCTCAAAAGATAGATTTTTATTTCTTACTAGCTGTTGCCCGCGGCTTCACCCGCGTGACTTTAACTTGGATGAAAAGTCTTTTTGTGTTCCAAACTGTTTCCTGTGTTCCAATCTTCGATTTTTATACGTCTACAGAAAATGCTCATCAGATTAACCAAGTTTTGCTAAGGCGCCATTTCCGTAAATGTTATAGTGTAGCTGGTCTCTTGAAGTTATTTATCAGATGTTCCAGATCTTCAATTTTTATACGTCAGCAGAAAATGCTCATCAGGTTGAACGATTTTCGCTAAGGCGCCATTTCCATATATGTTATAGTGTAGCTGGTCTCTTGGAGCTTTTCATCAGATGTTCCAGATCTTCAATTTTTATACGTCAGCAGAAAATGCTCATCAGGTTGAACGATTTTTGTTAAGGCACCATTTCCATATTACTTATAGTTTAGCTGTTCTGTTATAGTTCTTCATCAGGTGTTCCAGTTTTCAAAATGAATTATAGCCTATATGTTGCCCAGGCTTAATAGCTATACAACAAAAAAAGTTTCATTCAAATCCGTTCAGTAGTTTTTGCGTGAAACGCGTACATACATACAGACAGACAGACAGACAGACAGACAAGAAATTCCAAAAAATTTTATTGCTTTCTATTGTTCTTTTTAGGTCTCCCTCTATCCATTTCAGTCAAAAATACTAAATATTTTTACTGTTTTATTATATGTATAGATATAGATTTTCTTTTCCTTATATGCCTAAAGCGGAAAATATATAAACGAACATTAATAGTTACCTCATATCTCTTAAACACCTCCCTATAATAAGTGACATGGGCGTCAAATGTGGCTATTTTCTTCCTTATGCCACTGACCTCTGCCGCCTGGAGGGGAGCTACCTGCTGCTTGACAGTAACGGCTAGCTTCTTCGTCGCTTGCCACATTTCTGGTAATTCCTAAAAAATACATATTTTGTATAAGAATATTCCCAACACCTCACCTTAAAAGGTGCTGGCCATTGACCCCTCAAAGACTTCCACTTTTTTTCTACTTTAAGTAGGCAAACCAAACAGATATGTCGACCTGAGAGAAAGCGGTCACTGCAGCTTATGGTACGCCACATTTACCAGGAGAGATCTAATCATTTGATGGGGAATGGGATTAATTTAATTGGATAGGTATTATAGACAAATTCACACTGACATACTATTCTGCATTGTAGGTTAAACAAGTGCAATGACAACATAAAGTACCTGAAGCAACACATTGACTTCTTCAGGAATATCCATGTCATAGAACTTTAGAAGCTCTATGGTCTCCTGGAGAGGCTGGAACATCTCGTCGGTGGTGAGAGCCCTCTCCTTGACGTGCATCAAGTAACCCATCACAGCAATCAAAGCATCGTAGTCCCCTTCAGGTACGGGTTGAAGTAAACCTGGAACGCATTTGTCATTTTTCATTACATCTATTGGGATTGTTTCAATTTCAACCTTTCTGTATTACTGGCAAATATTTTATTTATATAATTTTCTTTAGCTATATAATATATAAGAAGTCATCATCAGCAATTTTAATGTCCCCACTGCTGGGGCAATGGCCTTCCTTATGGATGGAAAAGGATAATGGGCCATGACCCACCACGTATGTTGTTTGTGATTATTGGGTTCTAACGACAGCAAATACAGCCAGGACCAACGGTTTAACATGCCTATTGAAGCACTGAGGAACTCAAGATAATATATGTTTGGTCTCCTATCCTGTAGCCGACCATTGCGAAAGTTTATTTTCCGCCACTATAATAGGCCGAGCGCGAGAACCACTGCGCCACCGAACTCCTGTGTGGAGCTGTAAGAACTAAATCTAGCATATTCCAGTGGGCTTTAAGGAAAAGCCATTTATTTCATTCTTCAATTTTATTCACAGCCTCTTAAATGTACCACGCTTTTAACGTAGTTGCTTATCATCCCCCAAGCGACGATTTGGTTTTTCTTCTTGTTTAAGAGCTGTGCTCTTGTCGATAGAATATACGCCACACCTCGGATTTACATTTAATACGACGATTAGGTAAATGGCTGAAATGTCTTAACAAACTGCGCATACCTTCGTCAGCTTTACGAATGAAGTTCGCCAAGTCACTAAGACTTGACGTAACGTTCTGTACCAAGTGTTCTTTGTACATGTTTCCCCACTTTCTTGTAAGGTTCAGCAAAGCTTGGCGAAACGGTCTAACATCAACCTGGAAAATACGATTAGAAATGACGAAACATAATTAGATGTAAAACTAAAAGGAACGCAGTCTAGTGCTATTATTGCTGCAGCTGTAATGTTCTAAATTTTAAAGAAAATTTTAATAAAAAATCTTCAAAAATCTACCTGAAACCAGCAGTTGAAGACTTGATATGATTCCATGTCTTCAATTTCCAAAAAAAGATTTTCGTAATTGTCTATTTGTTCCCTGAAGCCCTCCATTTTAGGCGGGCAAGGCGTTGGAGGAGGATCATCCTTATCGTCACTCCCAATCTTATCAATTTCGTCTGGCGAGAGTATTCTGCCGTAAGTTAGGAATATCTCCATTACAGCATCTCTTTCCTCAAGCCATAAGTATGAGTAGTTTTCGAATGTTTTGCAAAACTCGTTAGCATCTTCAATAACCTTAAAAATAATAATAATTTGTATGTGAACCGAAAGCTTTGGATTCCCTGAGTATCAAAACAACGTAAAATCAACATCAATCGCTTTCATGTTTAGAGTATTTAATAAGGTTCAAAATTGGAAAAATTTAGGCAACACTATTTACCTTATCAATAGCGTGCAATATCTCATCCTTCATTTCAATGATATCTTCACTACCAGCGATCTGATTCTCATAAGTATTATAATCCTTTTTATAAATTCTCTCAGTCAATTTGGACATTTGTAAGATATCATCGATTATGCCCTGGAGCATCGCTGTGAATCCTTTCTCATGAGAAGGTTCCAGACTTGGGAAGAAAACCAAGTCAGGCTCTAGCAGTTCCAGTTGAGCTTCGAATAGCGGAGCCAATTTGTTATTTGGATTCATATGTTCTGCTATATATCCCATGCTAAAGAATAAAAATATTAGTGGATCAAAAATGAACAATTATGATAAAATTATGTGTAAGGTTTACCTGACTTGACTGCAAATAAATTCGACTGTTAGTTGCTCGAGTTAATGGCAAAAAATTAATTGATTCTACATAATCTAACGTTACCTGCAAGCAATGGATTTGAACAGTGATTCTTCCATCAGGCTGTCTATAAAAGATACATAGTTGACCCCAAATTTCACTGTCCTGATTATCTTGCATGTTAAATAACTCCATGTTCTCCTTAAGAAGCTCTTTTATCCTATTGTCAGTCTCAGTGATATCTGAATAACGTTTATTCGTTCTTTCATCACGATCGTCGAGATTCAGTAACGTGTCTTTCTTCCCTTCTTTTCTTTCAAATAATGGCAATACCGACCAATCCTTCATTACAAGTTTAATTTCTATTAAGTTGTCTTGTATCCTCGACATCCTCTCATATAAGTTTCCAACTAATGTGTGTAGTTCTTCCAACTGATTCCATAAATCTGAAATTATGTTAACCATTTCCAATATATTTTACTTCGACTCCATTTTATAAAATGTAATTGAAAAACAAAAATTAAAAGGACTTGTTCGTGGTAAAACAATATTGTAGTATTGATATGTAAGTGTAATGGGGACCTACTTGGCGAGTTCCAGTTTAGCTGATGCATTGCTTTTTCAATTCGTTGATCGATTGCTTTTATTTCATCTTCGACAAGATCGAACTCGACCTTTTGACTATTTTTTCTGATCTGATTATACCAATCAATAGTAATTCCTAGATTTATCCTATACTGTCTGAAAGTTTCTTGTCTTTCAAATATTTTTAAACTTTCCGGTGGTAACATATCTTTGAAATCTTGATTCGTACGTAAATGATGAACTTCTTTTAAAACGTCTAAGAGCTGTAAAATTCAATTAATTTCATTTGCACTCATATTGAACACCAATGTGATAGTAATGTAAGTATATTTTATAAAACATTATTACCAAAGGACTGAAGTTTAATACGAGATCAGATCCCTGACGAGCAACGATTTTATTATTTGTCTTTAGCTCAATAATTTTTGGTATAGTTTCCGTCCAGTCCTTGAAATATTTTTGTTTGAATTCTTTGATTTTTTCCATGAGTATATCATATCTCTCAAATAGTTTTAATGCCTCTTCCGAATCTTTTATCCTAAATATAGAATAGAAATATTACAAAAGGTTTATCTTGAATGTTATTTTAAAAATCTATAATGCAGCTAGCATTTATATCAAACATTTTATATAAGTCTACTGTGTATAGATTAGACTGAGTGGGAAACAGGTATATATGGTGGTATGGTGGAGAGAAAAAGACAAGAAAGCCTCACAGTGATACATGAGTCGATACTGCATTGTATAGAAGATATTAAGCCACATAATCAGCTTTCGCAATTTGCCCCACCCCGATGACTTACGGGTGCGGCAAATAGCGAAAGCTAGCTACGGGCTTCGTGATCCTCGCTGCTAGCATCGACATGTACAGCAACCCCCCAGCCACGGGCGGCATGTAAGCATCCACTTCCATCATTCCGTACTTCTGAAGTCTATTCGTCTGCTCCGTAAAAAGGTCCTAGAATAGGAGATATAGCATTGACCAGTGCTGAGATATCTACAGTGATATTAAGTGCAGCAAAAGTCGTAACTACAAAATAATTTCGGCAAACGGTACCTTTATGGCTTGTAATGATATTCAGAAAACATTGTGGCATTATTTTTACAGTATCTATTACCTACTAGCGACAGAATAACTTACTTCACAGGTAACCATCTCCTTCTCGAGCAAAACAATGATATCGGAATATTTTGCCGTGAATTGGCTTTTAATAAGGGGTCGATCTAAAACTGACCCGACAATGTCGATCAACTGCAATTGTTACAAATGTATTACTATCGGGTTGGGTTGTAACAACAGGCTTTATTTCTGAGGTCTTGTATTGCGATTTACCTTGAACATAGCTTCTAAAGTTGAACAATTATCGAATGATTCCACTAACACTGTTGACAATTTTAAATCCAAATCGACTATATTTTGCTGGAAATCTTTGAAGTCCAAATTAAAAGTGTCATCATCAGGATCTAAAACGTCATAGGATTTGGAGGCAAATCCGTGAAAGAATGCTTCAAATTCTGCTGATATTTCCCTTATTTGGCCCCCTAAGACTCGTCCTTTCATTCCCCCGATTTCAATTTTCTCCAGCTTTTGAAATTCTAATACCGTTTGGAAAAACCACTGAATAGTATTAAGGCGATCCATAAACTTGTTCAATCTCTCGAAGACTACGTTTGGATGGAATGTCCATGGAACGACTCTTCTGTCCACGAAATATTCAGGTAATTTATCTTTGAAGTAGTCGAATGTTGCTCGGAACCTTTTTAATATTTTTATAGTCAGATCGATGCGTAGTGTGGCTTCGTCAATATCGCTGTGGAACAACGTGCTTGGATCTAGGCATTTTTTTGCCTACGACAATAAAGTTTCTGTATAAAATATACAAATATCTACTTTTACTCAAATGTGCATTGAGAAAAAATTACCTGGTAAATAAGCAAATTTGCAATTTGTTTCAATAAAACCATCAGTTTCGAGGAACTGCAGTAATATTTGGAGTCCCTCCAAATCATGCAGATAACATGAAAGAGAGGACCAAATAATGACTGACATTCAGTGAAATCAGTATCCTCCAACGCTTGGAAATGCCTTTCCAGTGTTCTCAAATAAAGATCTATTTCCCTTGCTTCTGCTAAAGCTGAAAATCATTCATTTCAGGGTTTGTATCCTTCAAAATTTGTAATTTAATCTTATTAGTTAATACATGAGAAACCCCGTTGTACCGAACGCGATGCAAAATCTCTACAACACTAGAGTCATCGAGAAGTAGCGATTTGCATGGAGTTGGTACTTTTGTACAGTGGCGGAATGAAATACTCTTCATAAAAGTCTTGACCGGTGTATACTTACTAACCATAAAGTTAAACTATAAACAAATCGAAAAACTTTATTTATAGCATATGGCTGCTGTAATAGGATAATTAATATTCTAACATTTTTTTTAATGTTCTGGCATCACTATATTAGTAGAGAAGAAAACCAACTTTCTGTTCATTCCGACACTGTCCATGGGAAAACAGGCTACAATGCTTACCTTATTTGCATACAAAATTGGCCACATATATACGTGCGTGGCCAATTATGTATACAGAAAATTTATGTCGAAACGTATAAACGTTTTAACATAAATTCCATGGATATAGATTAAATATCTACTAAATTCTCTCACGAAACTTACGACTAACATTGTAGGTATATTTATCGATACGAGTATATTGCTGTTTACCAGAGACGATGTTCTTGAATAGCCGACTGAAGCAGGGGTAGTATGCGGAGGTGGTCTTTTCCAGTATGACGGCCATACACCGGACACGCTCGGTGCGCAATTGGTCGTAGATGTTGTTCAGGTTGTTCAGGCGCGACCTCCAGAATTGCAGTTCTGATTTGTTATTAAAAAGGTATCAATATATGTATATGAATATTAATTCGTTTTGATTGGGCCTACAATTTATAGGTCAGGCAAAGTTTACACCTAAACATATTTTTCTATTCTTTCATAGATCGTAAACTAACAGTAATTTTTGAAGTGTTTCTGTCTCTAGAAAGAAATTAATTAATTAATTTTATAATTGAAATAAAACTATCAAGTTCTAACCAACAGATGGTACGGGATTCTGTCCGTTTTCGAACGCCTGCGCAGGGTCGTCCATCATGACGTCGTTGATCTGCTGCGCCCACTTGATCACCACGCCCTCTATCGCACTCTTCAGGTACAAATCCACCTCCTTCCCTTTCTGAAGTTCCTTCTCCGCATCGTGTACTAGTTCTACCCCTACTGGCATCGGTAGAACTGTCTGTCCATTCACTTTACCCTTCACCTAAAGCCAAATTCAGGTATGAATACATTTAGATAACACTGTATTTTTCAAACTTAAAAACATGCATAATTTGTTCCATGGAGTCATTAAGTTGATGATGGTAATATGGCTTTATCAAAATCGCTTCAATCATTTTAATCAAAATGTAAAGAAGTTCTCTCATTTGAGGCCCTTTCGTTGTTGAATCAACATATTTATAGCTATAACTCACCTCGTAAACGGTGCTTTTGAGGTTGTGTATTTGCTTGAGAATATCTTGTGACACTACTAATGGCCATCCTTCGTGGTTGAGGGGATTGGACAGGAGAGGAACGAAAACTTCGTCTACTAGCGCAGCCAATTCGTCTATTAGTCTTGGTGCTAAATCACCTGAACCAAACACAACATTTTAATTCATCTGGTTCCATTGTTCGAAAACAGTCATTGCATTAGTCTTCTCTTCAGCTTTAAGAATCAATTCAATATGAGTTATAACTTCGAAAGTTGGTACCAGATCAGATACTTACCAAAGACTAACATATGCGAGCAATCTTCTTTAGGGACGACATCTGCCTTCTTCTTGACGAAATAAACTGCTTTATTCTTCAAATAACAAGGGAAGGATATGACTGGAACTAATTGGTTTGCGTGAGTCAATACTACGACTAAGAGAAGTGGAAAGGGCTGGTCTACGAAGTCCTTTAGTATTGAGCGGTGCTCTTCTAGCCCCAAAGCGCGTGTCCATTTTTCTGGTTTTAATTTTAAAGATTTGACAGCGTAAGATCCTATGAAGTCATAGCGAGGGTCGTGGTTGGAAGATGAAGATGCTTGATCCATTATGCTATGTTCGGCAACATTTTTCTGACTTGCCCTGCCGGCAGCTGGAACCTTTTTGAGCCGCCTTGCTTTGAGCAGAGCTTGGCAAAAGGCAAGTCACGCAAGTTTGGTAGCGGGCCATTATAGCACGCTGTCTCCTTTGTAACGAGCTATCGGTAGGTATACGAAAATAGATGGTGTAGAGTGTACAGACAAAATGACAATAAAAAGTGCCCCTTTATTACAACTATAAAAGATCTTTCCATTTCGGTCGGATATAAAATTAGTTTAATCGATTTGCCGCATAACTATGGAACAAAGAATGAAACTTTTAGCATATCCAATACTTATTAGTGAACATAAAAAATGGGGAAAAGGTACGGAAATCGCATCGTACACATGGGAATAGTCGATGTATATTTGATGATAAATTTTCATAGGCATTTTCTATGACATGAGAGACTTTTCCAAAAGGGATCAAATATGATTTAAGCAGCTGGGGGAATGGACTTAAGGACATTATAGTTATTGTTCAGGAAGCTCTTAAGTTAATTTTATTATTTTTCAAAACGACTGAACACAACAAACACACATGGATTTTTTTCCATAACGTTGTTTTGTTTTTCATTTTTCAACAGACGGTCTCTAAAGACAGGAATGGACATTAGACCTTTACAAATTACCTTACTGAAAAATATAGATATGTTGTGTATACTTTTTTGATTTGTCACAATGTCAAGCCACTTTTGCCGATGGTACCGCAGACGGTAAGTGAGCAAGGCGCGTGCCAGGGGTCCGCGGCGCCGCCCCGCGAGCCCCCACCGAAGATGACACTCGGGCGACGTCGCGAATGAGGCCAACTGTCTCCTTGCCAGTCGGGGCGCGAGTCACGAGCTGAAGCGTTTTGGAAAGGAAAGAGGAATGGATATTTGGATACAAGACAAGAACTATGATTACAACTGAACGTGCTTCTACTGTTTTATTTTTCCAGACGTTCCGGCATGGTCAATATGGTCATGGCCGTGGTCTAAAAATTATAAAGTTATAATTGGATTCGTTGTAAAAAGAATGTGGATATAATGAACATACTTACATGTAACCACAAAAAAGAACTAACGTGGACGATAGATACATACGAGTCTTCAAATAGATATACAGCAAGGCTACGATGCAATTCAAATTGCATGAACTAACAGCGCCAATTCAAGTCTCGCGTGGTGTAAGACAGGGCGATACCATCTCGCCAAAACTGTTCACAGCAGCCCTAGAAGACATGTTCCGCAATATCGACTGGACAGGGAAAGGCATCAATATCAACGGAGAGTGGCTCACACACTTAAGATTTGCTGATGACATCATTATCCTGGCCTCCTCCGTGGATCAGTTGCAAGGCATGCTTGAGAACCTACAGCTAGCCTCAAGTAAGATAGGCCTAAAGATGAACACGTCTAAAACTCAGTTCATGAGCGGGGATGATGCGGACAGCATTGTGGTGAATGGTCACGAAATCCAGCGAGTATCCCAATACACATACACCTTGGCCAGACGCTCACGTTACACAAAAAATTCCAAGAACTGGAGGTAAAGAGGCGAATCCGACTGGGATGGGCTGCATTCGGAAAGTTAGATTATGTCTTCAATGTAATTTCTTGTGTGACAATAAAGAATTCTTGTTGTTGTTGTAAACTACCAATGAGCCTCAAACGTCGAGTGTTTAACCAATGTGTCCTCCCAGTAATGACCTATGGCTGTGAGACCTGGACCCTTACTGCAAAATCTATGCACAGTTTATAAGTTGCACAATAGGCTATGAAAATAACCATGCTCGGCATTTCCCTTAGAGACAGAGTGCGCAACACCGAAATCAGAAGACGAACAAAAGTTACTGATATAGCAAGAAGGGTAGCTACTCTGAAGTGGAAATGGACTGGTCACATAAGCCGAAGGGAGGACAGAAGATGGGGCCGAAAATTACTGGACTGGCGGCCGTGAATGGGGCGAAGAAAGCAGGGCAAACCAGCTGCCAGTTGGAGCGATGACATCGCCAAAATTGGAGGCCCATTATGGAGAAGGACTCCAAAAGATCGCGAAGCTTGGCGTGTATTGGAGGAGGCTTATGTCCTGCAGTCGTAGAAGTGAGCCGCAGAAGAAGAGAACTGGTTACAAAAGAATTTATGTAATACGAAGTAGGTACTTGTAAATTTTATACATGTAACAGCCAACAGGTAGGTACGTTACATATTTACTACCCCGCGATTTTTTGCTATCTGATATAACTTTATCGCTTTTACTTGTAACTTGCGACTATTTTTTATATACACCTAGATATTACCTACTGTTATATAACACGGTTACAGGTTGACATTGAGCACGATAATTCATTTAGTCAATAAAATATGGAATGTTGGGAATCCTTTCTATAAATGCACGGAGCTCTGAGAAATCAGAGCAACTTCAGTATTTTGTTTACAGTAAATATTTGCATTACAACGAAGTAATAAAGTAATGGGAAAGTAATAAATAAGAGATGTTTATAGGTGCTTTTACTTTTTATTTAAAAGTTTACATTTCTTGTCGATAAAGAATATATTTGCAGTATCTTCGACTACTTTATGCTTACAAAGCTTGCTTGGCAGGTACTGGTAAGAAAAATATAAAATGCAATGCCCAAGACGATGCATTGAAAGGCCCTGTTTTACTTATTTGACCCCCTGATGGGACTACGAGGGATAAAAGTGTTATACCTTATTTTATTTTCCTACTTCTCATAGCTGTTTCTTATTTATTTTGAATCGTATTAGCTATTCCATAAACTCTCACGTTATACAATTAGACGACAAATTAAATGGAATTTATTTTTTTTAATACTAAAGATTTCTAGTGTTGCCGTGGCCTACCCTGTGTCCTATACTTTAAATACTATACTAGGTATGTCCATTCTATTCACCCCATGCGTTCTAGCTAAATGTAACTAATTGGGTCATGCACCAAAGGGATAAATGAAGAAAACAGAGTAATTTATAATACATTTATTGATAATGACAGCGATGGTTGACTCGAATTGCTACTTGGCAAAAATATTTCCACTAGAAGTGAACTATTTTTGTATTATTTAAATATTAAAATCTCTTTATGCTTATAATGTGTACACAATTATGAAGATGCAACCATCTATGCTACCAAGTAGCTGCCTATCCGCTTATCACATAAAATAATAAGAAATACATGATTTGTGATTTATGTTTTAATTGTTTATTTGTTTATAATACACAATTTCAACTCTGCAACTAAAATAACTCGTCCTAATTCTAAAATTAAACATGCGGCACGATTCCAAAAAACTAATTACATCAACATCATAAAAGCTCATAATTTGTTTCAATTGACTGCAATAAATACAAAAAACTACATGAAATAAAATAATAATATAATAAAACAAATAATTTCATTTACCTAAATACTATTTGTTTAAAACAAAAGCACAGCACATGGTCAGCTTATTTTCTAATAAAATTATTTTAGGACCTACATGACACTGAATGATACGCGGTCACCTGTACGTTACAAACGTACAGCACGCATTACGCGTTCGTATTTTACGCATTATCTAAAAATAGAACATCTCCACAAAAACGCCATCTAACTCATTGACGAGTTCGTAATCGTGCGTGCGATATGTTTTTTACGTTGCAATGAGCGCGTACCTTCCAGGGTCACTATTAGCCTAATACTAGGAGCCCTAGTGCGTACCTCGCCGCCAAACCCCAGAAGACCAAGCGATCAGTTCAGATATTGCTCCGGTTCTTTGCCCATGTTCTACAACTACTGGACTTAAGCACATCGAGATTTCAAAGACATCCTACAATATTTCAAAATATTTTATTCATTATTTCTTTAACTTCGACTACACATTGAGCTGCCCTAGTTAGGTTTAACGGTCTATAAATTCAAAGTCAAAACATTAAAATGCAAAATCAATGCTGTTTAAGTCCGTTTGTAATTAAAACTAATCGTCAGAGAAAATCTACTAGATTTGCTAGTTAAATGTATAGAAAAATGGAATGTTTAAGTACGACAGTCTAATAAGCATTCGATAAATGTAAAATGTGAAAACTATGTGTGACAAATATGATGTCAGTCAACGCTTACAAAATACCGTACTCCTAGTAAGAGTTCTACAATCTACTGTAGCCAAAGCATCAAAATTGTTTTTACGTACACCAATGTGAAATTGAAACTACGCGCCAAAGTTTTATATTTGTACCGCTAGAGGCGCTGTCTCAATCTACGTAGAATAAACGCAAAATCAATATATTGATTAGAGATACTTTGCAGAACTCATGCTAAGTAATACAGGTCGCGGCTTCAACAATAGATTACATATTTTTATTTGAAACAGCGATAGTAAAATGTTATATATAGCTGAGATCAGTTTTCTGTTCATTTGTTTTATACGATACGTTTACGATGAAGCCGCGGTCCAATAACATTGGTATTAAATTCTCGAGTGCATTGTTTAAACAGCTGAATTAATTTGATAACTTCGTTAATACGTAAAACTTACGTGTACATGTTAATATACATATGTTTACAGGAATGGAGGCAAGTGGCGAACTACATGATCGCTCGAGTGTCTTACAATACTAGTAGACAACGAGGCATTAAACTATTTGTGTACTTTTTAGTGTACTTATGAAAGATTATTACTAAGAGGATGGAATATACATTAGGTGATCTATATCTATCGCCCCGCCACCGCGGAACTAGATGTGGACTTCTAATGTAAGATTCAGACAGGGCGACGCGCGGCGGATCGCAGCGCAGCGGCATTTTACAATTTGCTAAAGGAAATTGAAACTTCCACAAAGTAGTTAAGTTTCATATTTGAATGCAATTCGAGCATCCGCTGCGATGCGATCCACCGCGCGCCGCCCGATGTGAATCGTACATAACTGGTTATACGCGTACTACGCCCCTATGATTGATATTACCCAAAAATGCCAATATTCAAAACAACTACCACTCATTTACGAAACACGACTAGAAGTCGCCCTTCTAATACACAGACAGAATGCCTATTATTGTTCGACAGTGGATGGAAATATTAAATTGAGGACAATTTAAGAGTGATGTTTAATTTACATTGTGCCGATTTATGACTACTCATATTTTACATAACCTTTATTTAGATATACCTACACAACCTAATCGATAAATCTTCGGCGCAAGTAATAAGCTTATTATGACATTTTATTATAATCATTATAATCTATTAAAATTTAACAACCTTATTGTAGAAATGGTCATTAATTTCGAAACTTGTCTTTCGCTCATAACTTGCGCGATAGTATATCAATCAAAGTCAGGGTTTCGGTAATCCGTCAATTGGTTGTGTACTAAGTACAAGTCTTTTAAGGACGAAGATGTAATATTGGACGATTTCATAAAACTCTACTTGAGACAGTGAAAAGGTAAAGCCAAGTCGAAATAAAAAAATATATTTTCATAGATTACGTGGCAAGAAATAAACTATCACATTTAAAATCGGCAATCGTGTATAAAACACAAAATGCTTCTGAGCAATAAAAGTACGTCGATGTACTGTAAAAGTTAAAAATTGATTTTAAAATGCATACAGCGGAGTGTAAAGTCGAAAGGTAGCGAACAGATTTTATATTCCTTGCTCAGAATATAAAACTGCCTAAACACATCATAGACGAAGCAAAGTCAATGAGCTAAATACATAAATAATTACGATAGCGTCTATACAACAAACTATACAGTAAAAAACCCTATACAAATAATCCATCGAATCTTATCACCGATCACAAAAATTTCATTGGTTCTAAATTATTAAATTAAATAATAATACACACAAAAATTCACATATTTACATCGAAATGATAATAATAAAATTAAATCACAATTATCAATTCTATTTACATGTTCAATAGAAATCAATTTACTTAGTCAAGGGATAAAATGTCGGATTAATTTGGAACATTCTCGAACGTTCGGAACGTGCGTCGTCGTCGCTCCGTTGTCGCCAACGGACGAGAGACGCCATTCCTCCAACAACAACGATTAAAAAGTCAACGAAAAGGCATCTGATATTGCTTTACCGAGGCGGTAATGAACGAAACGTAACACCTACAATACATAAAAAGCACCATATGCGTTACACGACTGCAACATAAAACTGGTTCACTATACAAGTACAGAGTGGACAGAACTGGACGTTCGTGTAAATTCGGCCCGATACTAGACTGGTTGGGACAGGAACGAACTGAATTTATTTGCTTCTAGTTTTTGTGCCGATGACGTTTATACTCTCGCCGCGACTCCGCGATCTGTGTAGATTGTGTAGGCCATCACCTGGAAATAAATTTGGAAATTATATTATCAAGAACATGATGCAGAATACATCTTACTCATTGTATCTATCTACTTTAAGCAGACCACCTCACGGGATTTAAAATGAATATTGGTTAAGAAAGAAGCATTGTCAAAATGACATTGCATTAATTTAGTTCTACTAATTCGACGACCTCTGTATTTAAATCGTTCAATAGAACATTATACATAACTAAAAATAATGAGTGGTACGCTTATATTTACTATCTACTTCTATTCTATACTACACAATCTCTCTACCAAATAGAGTTCAGAAACGAACCTTGAAATATTCCATAAAATATTAGAAAAGAAATCTTTCTGAATTTTCCATCTTCTCTTAAATTATTTTCTGTACAAGGAACACAAAATTAAAAATAACAGCTGGAGACATCGTAATATGGTTTATAACAAAAAAAAATTGTGAGTATTGTTTGATGTAATTTAAAACATAAAATATGAAGTAACGTTTCACCTAGTAAACATAATGAAACTCATTAAATTCTCAATTAGATCACCTATCATTGATAAGCGGTTTATTCGTGGAGACGCAATAAATAAGCCTACACCAGCACGAGCTATCTGGTAGTCGTGCACGAAAATGACACTTAAATAAACAATCAACTATGCTTTGATAAAGCATCTTTCCCTCCTATAGTCCAGCTATTTCGTGCGCTACTTGCGTTGAACTCAGACGAAGGAAAAAGAATAGACATGACATACCTACAAAAAATCGTGCATACCTAAAGCCGGCGCCGACAAAGGATTCGGCACAAAGGTGGCGGCCTGTGCATACTAATAATAGTGACAAAATATGGCGAACGGCCGCTTAACTACTGTTTGTATATAGATTGTTATGTGACGGGTCTATTCTTTTTTACTAAGTCTATGCGTCGGACGTTGGCGGGGAGGGCGTTCCCTCCCCGCTACACCACCCGCTCCCCGCTGACGCCTTGAGTATTCCTGTTCGCCCCGCTGACACCTTGATCTTACGTCCCCGAAAGAAGGTGGCGCACAACATTGTTAGACTAAAGAGCACTCTTATCGGTGTCATTTCGTGTAATGAAACACGCAAAAATAGAGGATCAATATTATTAAATCCCCAAACTTATCGAGCCGCACGAAGATATACCAGCATTGTACAAAGGAAACAATATATTTATTTATACGTACTTAAAGTCCGACTTCAGATATTTTGAAGAGAAATAGATAAAATTCGCAAGGGATAGACAGTTTAGACAGGTTTGGAAGCAGTGGGACGAAATTGGTTAAAAAAAAATATTTATTTATAAATTGCCACGCCTCGGGGCTTCGTTCCCGTAGGAATTTTGGGAAAAGTACCCTATGTGCTTTGCCAGGTATTTTTCTACCCGTATACCAAATTTCATCGAAGTCACCGTCCATTTTGCGTGATTGAGTAACAAACATCCTCACAAACTCACAACCAAACTTTCGCATTTATAATATTACTAGCGACCCGCCCCGGCTTCGCACGGGATATAAACCTTCTCTTGAATCACTCTATCTATTAAAAAAAACCGCATCAAAATCCGTTGCGTAGTTTCAAAGATTTAAGCATACAAAGGGACATAGGGACAGAGAAAGCGACTTTGTTTTATACTATGTAGTGATTAGGATTAGGATATTAGGGTTAGGATAAAAAAATGATATGAATGACGTCATACCCTTGCTGGCGGCGCGGCGCAGCTCGGTCTCGCGGAAGGCGCGCGCGCTGCGGCCGCGGCGGTCGTGCACCAGCTTGTCGGGCCGCACGAAGATGCCGTGCCGCGCTCGGCACTCGAAGTAGCGCGTGCCGCCCACTGACCCGTCGTTTTTGCCTGGGAAATGTTCATAATGGCATTTACTTTTGTATCCAAGATGACCAAGATTTTTTTTTTAATTTTTGCATATGATGAAAAAGTATTTTTATACAAACTTGTAACATTAAACTTAACTTTAATGCGAGCTCGTACCCCACATTCGAAATAATTGTAATTTTTCATGAAGAAATTTACCTAATTAGAGTTTATTTACGAAGTGGAAAAATAATACAGGTATAGATTATGATTCTCTATTAAGGTTTGAATCGTGTACTTTTTAATAAAAATACATATTTTCGGCTTAATTAATTCATAAAGGCACCGAAAATTTAGAAAATATTTCAGCTTTCAAGTCATGAAACTTAAAATTTTCAGCGATAACATATATATATTTTTATATAATTAGTTTATATATATGCTATATTAAAGTCTTAATCGAGCACTTTTGTTTTGAAACTAATATTTTTAAAGATATTTGAGAAATAGTTGCTAAATCGGTACAAAATCTGTTCGATCCTGCCAACGAAAGTAAAACATTGTGTTGTGCAAAAAACTATCTTATTGCAACGCGCACACGGCATGGTTAAGCGCATATGAATTCTGTTTTTTGCAGCCCAGGTTGGACCTCGTCTTAACAAAAATTACCATTATTACATTTTTTAATTTTTACTCAAAAATGCATGTAATGTGGTCATTATTTTGATAACCTTGTTTGAGCAAAGTCGACTTTGCCGTTCTGTTTTCAAATAGCGGCCGACAAAGTTTTGCTGGCCGCTCTAACAGGCCGGCAAAACATTGCCGGCCGCTATTTTGACGTTTCAACATTTTAAAAATCGAATGCAAAAAGATTTTATTTAAAACACAGCTGTTTGTATTTTATAGAGATAGATTATTCCATATTTGGCTGCATAGTTCCAACTACCATTGCTTAAAAAAAACAAAGAAGTAACAAAAGCGCGGTTCAGCGAAAATTTTTGTTTTTATTTAGTGACTTTTTGGCTAAAAATGAGCTCTCAAAGCGAAAATTATTCCGATTCAATGTGTTTAACAATGCCAGACATTAAAGATGAAGCTAAATTAGTGATTGAAAATTGGATACCGCGAAACTCAAAAGTAAAAAATATAGCTTGCATATGAAAAATTTGTTGCATCAATCCGGGAAAGTCGGTGTTGAATTTTAGTAACTTCGTACTTTTCATAATTGTCATTTTAATTAAATTTCTAGTTAATTAATATATTTTTATTTAAATTACTTACTGGTTTTATTTAGATTAGATACTTGCATTTTTGAGTAAAGCACTATACAAGCCTTGGCCCACAATGACTGCTTCACTGGTCACGCTATGATTGCCTCGCGCTAGCCTAGCTACGCTCTAGGCCTTCCAGCTTGGCCATCGTTGCAGCCCTTGCTGTCCTCGCTGTGTCGGCTATCTCGACCTCCGGTCTCGGCCGACATCTCAGCTCGTCCATCAAGTGCCGCACGCTGACCGCGCTGTGTCGGCCTGGAGCTGCGCTACGCTGCGCTCTCGGCCATCATCAGCGTGACCAGCAAAGTATTCATTATAGGCCGCGGCAGTAATGTACTATAATGTAGTTTGCAACATAAACAACTGTTAGCAGTATATCAATGTGCATACTGTGTTCGCTTCAAGAAGGCTGACAACTTGGATGCTCTTACATATATATATTTTTTATGAACTTGTGTGTTGTACAGTCAGTTTGCGAACCAAATAAATAAAACATGGGTATAGTTTTCAAGTTTTCCGTGGATGCTGAATATGAAAATGACTTAAAATTTTGGATCCAAGACAGTTGACAGAAAAAAATATGAAACCCTCATTGCTATCACTATTACAGAACTATGGATATTTTTTTCACAACTAAAATTTCTATTTTTTAGGGTTCCCAAGTAAACAAGGAACCCTTATAGTTTCGTCATGTCTGTCCGTCCGTTCGTCTGTCCGCGGCTTAGCTCAGAGACTACTAGTACTAGAAATCTGTAATTTAGTACAGATATACATATTTACTACGCGGGGCGAACTGAAGAATAAAATTACGAAAAAAAAATGTTTACCTGTGGGTGCGTCCAAAGCGACGCCGACCCAGACCCCAGGCGCGAAGTGCGTGTTGCCGATGTAGGCCACCACGCCCGTGCTGCTGCTCAGCCGCAGCGACACGCTCTCCCCCACGGTCATCCAATCGGGGACCACCGCGCCTCGCCCGCACATGCTTTCTGATAACTCGTCTGGGAAAGGATAGTTTTCATCAGCAGTTTGTCCAGTGTCTAATCATAATACGCGCAGAAAAACCACTGAGTTATGCACATTAATTTTACTTATTTTAAATTAGTTTTACTTATTTTAAATTAGTTTAAGACGTAGACCTAGGGGTAGACCGCGAACGAGATGGCGAGATGACATTGAATGTTATCTGCGGGAAGTGGAAGGCGGGTATCTCTGGACAGGGAATTGTGGAAGGAGAAAGGGGGAGGCCTTGCCCAGCAGTGGGACACTTCAATAGGCTAGAGAAAAAAAAAAAAAATTAGTTTAAGCCGTTGTTTATTAATGTTTTAATGTCTGTGGCATTTCAAATAAACTTATTCTGTTCTAATCATAATATCGCTAAGCACTAGATTACTGTAGCGAGAGTACATCGTAATGATGGTCGCTGCATCGACAGGAAAACAAATCGATGGTAAAATATACTACACTAGCGCTCCGCCCCGGCTTCGCTCGGGAGATACATACATAAATTGTAGCCTATGGCATTCAGGCATACTTCCCAGTAATTCTGAACACACAAACTTCCTCATAATAATATTAGTGTGATGTGGAATTGATGGTACGCTGGATCCCCATCTCCTGGTACATACAGTCCCAACTGCCCCATTTCGTGCACCATGAAGGACCTCAACGAGGCTGTTTGTAATAAAATCTATGTTGGTTTTGTCCGTTCGCCGCCGTAATATTCTAGCGCGTGCGGTAGTTTCATATTAGGTAGCGTCGTCGCCCGCTCGGCCGGCGTCGGCAGTCGCGAGCGACCATTTTGAATTCAGTATTGTTTGGACATCGCGCGGGGAGGCTTTCGCGCCGCATGAAATTGCTCGCGTGAATGGCATGGCGGACGGCCGCCATTTGTCCTGACCTGACATATCGGTTTGATTTTAATACGCGGAGAGGTCTCGCGTCTTTTGCTTGTTAACTAGTTTGAGTTATATTTGTGAATTTCCCGTTTGTTAAATAACTATTGAACATTTGTGTTTGTGAAAAACCGTTTAGCATTTGACTGTTTCTTGTGAGATGCGAAACGTGGCTGCCTGGGGACGCCGAAATCTGTTGCCGAGTGGAACTGCTAGACGGATCAGGTATTTTTTTTCTGGGGATTGAGATCTCATGGGGGTAGGTTGGGTGATTTAGGGAACAACCCCTCTCCTCTTCCGAAGACACTCGAAGTTGGATCCGAAGATTAAAAGAAGATTCAGTTTGGTAAGTGGTTTGAATTGTAGTTATTAAATTAGGTTAGGTATATAGGGCCCCGTAGTTCCCTATATAAGCTACGGTGGTAGTAGCAGACTGCATGTATAGGTTAGGTTAGATTCTAGTCGGACAAGCGTGGTGTCGCGTGGGAGATTTTTTCCCCGGTACTTATTTTTTTATTTTCCGGTGGTTTTTTCCCCGGTGTAAAGTTCCGGTACAGAATTCTTCCCGCCGCTTCGCTTTGTCCGGATTCTCTGCGCACATTTTCTCGGTAGCAGAGCCGTAGTTTATCTTACCCCCTTCTATTTGTTCGTTTGTAAAAAATAATTAATTGCTTTGTAAAAATTATTAGATTTTTCTTAGTTTGTTTGTATAAGAATATTTGTAACCTTTTTTGTATTTGTTTGCGGTTTGTACCGTGCGTTCCGGGTTTGTGCCATTCTCATACCTACCGCGGTTCTTCGTGTAGTTGTTTGATTTTGTTGTTTTTTATTTACCTTTTTGTTATTTTTTGTTTGTGACTCTGACGCGATGGCGAAGGTCCCCAATGCTAAGGCGACACTCGCCAACGAATTGAGATGGTTTGTGACGGCCGTGGACTCCTGTCCCGGAAGGACAGGGAGGCCGCTATACTGGAAAGAGCGGATCAGCTCCGCTCACGATTGAACAACGCGGGAAGCGGCCATGGCGGCGCTTACCGAAGCCGACCTTTACCCCGGAGGTCTACGGTGAGGTCACGTGGCGGGGACCTGGACCAGATCCTGAGTCTGCAACGATGACATCGTGGAGGCGGCGGCCGCAATAAGGGCGAGACAGGCTGGCGGACCAGCCCCTCGCACACCTGTTAGACAGGAAGGACCAGCGGTTACTGGTCGGCTCCCCACCCTTCAGCTGTCCCACTTTGGGGGTAGGATGGAGGAGTGGGTGGCATATAAAAATATGTTTGAGTCCCTGGTCGTAGCACGACAGGATTTGTCGAAGGCCCAGAAGATGGCCTACCTCCTCTCCACTCTTGAGGGTGAAGCGCGGTCGCTCATCCAGCACCTCCGGGTGGAGGACGACCAGTACGACACGGCTTGGGAGTTATTGAACTCCCGCTACCAAAACTTACGTTTGTTAGCGGATGCGCACGCCGCACAGTTGATGGCCCTGCCCAAGGTGGCCAACAGGGCACAGTTGCGCCTGCAGTTGCTCACGCCCGTTACAGTGGCCTGTAACGCGCTCCGCACACTGGGGCTGCCGGTGGACCAATGGTCCTTTTGCTGGTGCACATTGTATTGGGCAAATTACCCAATGACATCCGCTCGCGATTTGAGCGCGAGAATGCGGAACGGGATAGCACCACCCTACCAACATTCACTGACTTGGTGAAGTTTTTGGAGTTTGAGGCACGGGCGGCTGAGAATACCATGACGGACTCAGCGCCATCCAGAGCGCCTGAACGTAGGCCCCAACAGGGACGGCAACCGCCACCGCGTGGAGCTGGTGTGCGGGTTGCACACACGGCAGCAGTCGCGGGGGACGCGGACTGCCTGCAATGTGGCCGGATGGGCCACAGCCTGCTGCAATGCAGGGACTGGCAGAGACTGCCAGTACAAGATCGGCGCCGCATGGCAAGGCGGCATGAACTTTGCTTTTACTGTTTGGGCAGTCACTATGCACGTGACTGTCCCAGAGCCATACCATGCAGCATGCCGTGGGCTGCACCACGTGATGCTCTGCATGAACCGGAACGGGGATGGCCCCCGGTTGTTGAGGCATGGGTCCCCTATGGGCGGGGGCGCTCCTGCGCGAAGCCCTCCACCATCGGACGGAGGACGCGGCTTCGCTCGTCGCACCCCCCCTCGGGAGGGGGTCGCGTACCGGCGCGGGTCTTGGCGGACCGGGACCACGCGCCCCAAGGTCGGGGCCAGTATGTGGCTGGCCAGGCCCGGATAGGGCCCCATGGGCGGGGGCTCCTAGATCGGACGTGAGAGTGGGGACACCCCCTCCACGCGGGTTACCAATACCCAACACATGCAGCCGCAGCGGTTTTCTCCGCCGCTGCACGAGTACCCACGGCTGGAGTACCACCCGCCGTACCATATGTATGGCCGGGCCGCGGGTTATACCCCCTCAGATGGGGATGTGCACTCGCCCGCCATATTATCCGGGTCAGTGGCGCGCCCCTGGTTTGGAGAGAGTGGGGAGCCCGTAACTAGCTTGCTCCCTTGCTGGGACAGAGCCGCGGGACGGTTCTGCTCCCTACCGCGGTGGTCCGCGTATGGGGTCGAGGGGGGAAGCCATTAATTTGAGAGCTCTGTTGGACTCAGGGGCTCAAAGCAGTTTGGTTACCACTCGAGTGGCACGCCAGTTAGGTTTAGTCGTGGAAGACTCCGCCTGTGCCACTTCTTGGAGTTGGTAGGCATTACAAGTGAAGTGCGTCTGACGGGCCAGACACTTGTCACCTTTCTCTTCGCTGAAGTCCACTCCACAATGAGTAGATCACGACTTCGGCTATGGTAATGGATACCATTGCGGGTTGGCACCCTCGACAGACATACCGCCGGGTGTGTTGTCTTTGGTTTCGGGTCTGGATTTGGCCGACCCCTTTGTCTTTTCATCCCGGCCCAGTGGACTTGCTCCTGGGCTCGGACGTATTGGGTTGGATTTTGTTGGGTACACAGAAGGCTCTGGGTTCGTCTTCACTGATGGCAGTGTCTACGATTTTTGGTTTTGCCCTGATGGGCCCTGTGTTTGATAATGGCACCGCGGGAGGAGCCACCGGTTGTCGCATCTGCGTCCTCTTGGCCAAGACCATGCAAGGTTTTGGGAGGTGGAGGAGCCACCTATGAGTTCCAGGATGGATCCGGAACACGCTGAGTGCGAAGCCCTTTTTCGATCGACCACGGAGAGGTTGCGCTCTCCGGTCGGTTTCAGTAACTAGGTTACCCTTTGTTGCCTCTCGTCCTAGCCTAGGGCAAAGTAGGGCGCTTGCGGAGAAACGACTGCTGTCCATGGAGCGACGCATGCAGCGTGACCACGTACTTCGCGATAAATATATTGAATTTATGCGCGAGTACGAGGATTTGGGTCACATGTCTCCGGCTCGAGTTGATTGGAGCTCAACTGAGCATTATTTTTTGCCCCACCACGCGGTGGTGAAGGCCTTAACAGGCAAATTGAGGACCGTCTTCGATGGGTCCGCACCCACTTCGAACGGGGTTTCGTTGAATCTGTGTTTGCATTCGGGTCCCAAATTGCATAGGGACATAATTGACATCATCTTCGAACTTTAGAAGACATCAAGTGGTTTTTGGTGCGGACATCCGGATGATGTTCCGCCAGACAGTCATACATCCTGAGGACAGGCGATTCCAGTTGATACTCTGGCGTGAGCGCCTCTGGAGGATCCTGGGTGACGGTGTATGAACTCAACACAAACACGTATGGTTTCCAGAAATCTAGTCCCTATATCGCCATCAGATCATTGCTTGAATTGGCAGAGCGGGAACGGATCTGCTTTCCCCGTGGGGCTTCCGTGCTGTCACGTGACTTGTATGTTGATGACGTGTGCACCGGAGCCCAAAGTATTGAGGAGGCCCTCCTACTGCGGGATGAATTGATTGAAATATTGAAGACAGGTGGCTACGAGCTACGTAAGTGGTTATCTAATGAGCCTAGAGTTCTAGAAGGGATCCCGGAGGATCACCAACAGAACCCTCACCTGTTTGAGGATGTGGATGATCCCAACAGGATAGCGGTGCTGGGCATGCAGTACCAGCCGCTAACCGGATATTTTTACATTCCAAGTGGACTTGGAAATACCAAAGGTCTGGACTCAAGAGAACGGTGTTGTCCGTAATAGCCCGTATGTTTGATCCAAGCGGTTGGATCAAGTCCGAGTGATATATTCTCTGCAAAGTGTCTTCTTCAGAGACTTTGGACTTTGGGGCGTCTCGTGGGACCGAGCCGCTGTTTGGCTCTCCATTGGATGATTGGCTCGAGTTGTTTTCATCGATTAAGGAAGTCAATCGGATTGCCTTGCCTCGTCGAATATTGCCACCCGGGAAATATCGAGCCAGCCTGCATGGCTTTTGTGACGCGTCGGAGCGAGGCTACGCCGCGTCAGTCTATATGCGGACAGTTGACGCCGATGGCCGGGTCAATGTCTCTGCTTTTTGTTAGGGAAACAGGGGAGTGCGACGAGGCGAAGGGGGCGTGCGACGAGCGAAGCCGCGTCCTCCGTCCGGTGGTTGAGGGCTTCGCGCAGGAGCGCCCCCGCCCATAGGGGACCCCTGCCTCAACATCCGGGTGCCATCCCCGTTGCGGTTCATGCAAAGCATCGCGTGGTGCCGCCCACGGCATGCACTGCATGGTATGGCACTGGGACAGTCACGTGCATAGTGACCGCCCAAACAATAAAAGCAAAGTTCATGCCGCTTTGCCATGCGGCGCCGATCTTGTACTGGCAGTCCCTGCCAGTCCCTGCATTGCAGCAGGCTGTGGCCCATCCGACCACATTGCAGGCAGTCCGCGTCCCTCGCGACTGCTGCCGTGTGTGCAACCCGCGCACCAGCTCCACGCGGTGGCGGTTGCCGTCCCTGTTGGGGCCTCCCTCGCCATGAGGGTTCCAAGGGCCTACGTTCAGGCGCTCTGGATGGCGCTGAGTCCGTCATGGTATTCTCAGCAGCCCGTGCCTCAAACTCCAAAAACTTCACCAAGTCAGTGAATGTTGATAGGGTGGTGCTATCCCGTTCCGCATTCTCGCGCTCAAATCGCGAGCGGATGTCATTGGGTAATTTGCCCAATACAATGTGCACCAGCAAAAAGGACCATTGGTCCACCGGCAGCCCCAGTGTGCGGAGCGCGTTACAGGCCACTGTAACGGGCGTGAGCAACTGCAGGCGCTACTGTGCCCTGTTGGCCACCTTGGGCAGGGCCATCAACTGTGCGGCGTGCGCATCCGCTAACAAACGTAAAGTTTTGATAGCGGGAGTTCAATAACTCCCAAGCCGTGTCGTACTGGTCGTCCCCTCCACCCGGAGAAGTGCTGGATGAGCGACCGCGCTTCATCCTCAAGAGTGGAGAGGAGGTAGGCCATCTCTCTGGGCTCTCTCGACAAATCCTGTCGTGCTACGACCAGGGACTCAAACATATTTTTTTATGCTACCCACTCCTCCATCCTACCCCCAAAGTGGGACAGCTGAAGGGTGGGGAGCCGACCAGTAACCGCTGGTCCTTCCTGTCTAACAGGTGTGCGAGGGGCTGGTCCGCCAGCCTGTCTCGCCCTTATTGCGGTCACCGCCTCCGCGATATCATCGTGCAGACTCAGGATCTGGTCCATGTCCGCCATGTGACCCGCGTAGGTCCTCCGGGGTAAGATCGAAAGCTTCGGTAAGCGCCGCCATGGCCGCTTCCCGCGCTAATCAATCGTGAGTGGAGGTGATCCGCTCGTAGCAGTATGGCGCCCTCCCTGTCCTTCCGGGACAGGAGTCCTCCGGCCGTCACAAACCATCTCAATTCATTGGCGAGTGTCGCTCCTAGCATTGGAGGCCTTCGCCATCGCGTCAAGTCACAAACAAAAAATAACAAAAGGTAAATAAAGAAACAACAAAATCAAACA
The DNA here is from genome assembly GCA_018467065.1 of Ephestia elutella. Taxonomy (NCBI): domain Eukaryota; kingdom Metazoa; phylum Arthropoda; class Insecta; order Lepidoptera; family Pyralidae; genus Ephestia; species Ephestia elutella. The sequence continues at coordinate 6,278,712 of CM031568.1, read as the reverse complement.
ACTTCCCATCGAAGAACCGCGGTAGGTAATGAGAATGGCAGCACAAACCCGGAAACGCACGGTACAAACTCGCAAACAAATACAAAAAAGGTTACAAATATTCTTATACAAACAAACTAAGAAAAAATCTAATAATTTTTACAAACAATTAATTATTTTTTACAAGCAAACGAACAAATAGAGGGTAGATAAACTACGCTCTGCTACTGAAAAATGTGCAGAGCAATTCATACGCTCTGCTGCCAGAAAATGTGCGCAGAGCGAATCCGGACAAACGAAGCGGCGGGAAGAATTCTGTAACGGAACTTCACCGGGAAAAAACCACCGGTAAAAATAAGTACCGGGAAAAAATCTCCACGCGGCACCACGTTTGCCCGACTAAAACCTAACTAACTTAACGCAGTCTGCTACCACCGTAGCTTATGAAGGGAGCTACAGGGCCCTATATGATAACCTAACCTATAAATTAACTACAATTGGAACACTTACCAAATTAAATCTTCTTTCTCTTTCGGATCCAAACTTGAGTGTCTTCGGGAAGGGGGAATTCCTAATCACCCTACCCTAACCCTTGAGATCTCAATTCCCCAGGACAAAATAAATAGATTTCTTCCCAGTAGTTTCACTCGGGAACAGCCAGATGTGAACAGCCAAAGCCACGTTTCACCTCTCACAAAAAAGAAAAAGTCACAATAACAGAGAGTTTTTCACAAACACAAATTCAATAGTTATTTAACAAACAGGAAATTCACAATTATCACTCAAACTAAACAACAAGCAAAAGACGCGAGACCGCTCCGCGTATTAAAATCAAACCGATATCGCCCGGGACACAGCAATGGCGGACCACACGCGACGCCATCCACGCTCGCAATGTGAGAACTCCCGAAACGCCTGGCGGCGATAACAGGAAAACGCCTGCGTTTAGTTTTCCTTTACCCAATATATTACAACATCATCATTCCAAGTGGACTTGGAAATACCAAAGGTCTGGACTAAGAGAACGGTGTTGTCCGTAATAGCCCGTATGTTTGATCCTAGCGGTTGGATCAGTCCAGTGATATTCTCTGCAAAGTGTCTTCTTCAGAGACTTTGGACTTTGGGCGTCTCGTGGGACGAGCCGCTGTTTGGCTCTCCATTGGATGATTGGCTCGAGTTGTTTTCATAGATTAAGGAAGTCAATCGGATTGCCTTGCCTCGTCGAATATTGCCCCCCGGGAAATATCGAGCCAGCCTGCATGGCTTTTGTGACGCGTCGGAGCGAGGCTACGCCGCGTCAGTCTATATGCGGACAGTTGACGCCGATGGCCGGGTCAATGTCTCGCTTTGTTAGGGAAGAGCAAGGTCGCCCCCATCAGGACTAGGCTGACTATTCCCAAGCTTGAGTTGAGTGGAGCTCACCTTCTCTCTAAATTGTTGCATCACGTTGCCAGTGAGCTGGCGGCCACGGTCGAGATACGAGACATCTTCGCCTGGTCGGATAGCCAGGTCGCGCTTGCATGGTTGCGCGCGGCCCCACATACCTCGGAGGTTTTTGTTGGAAACAGGGTTTCCAACCAAATTCAAAATATTGGAATTGATATAACATGGAGACATGTGCCGGGAGAGCTTAACCCAGCGGACTGTGCTTCCCGAGGTTGTACGGCACCAGAATTGGTGTCACACCCGCTCTGGTGGGGTCCAGAGTGGCTGATGGGATCAGAAACATCTTGGCCTGTCTGTCAGACAGATGTTACTTCTTTGAGTTTGACTGGGCTCCGTGTACATGCTGTAGTCGCTGAGACGACGTCGGAGCCGGATTGGCTACTTGCTCGGTATAGTAGCTTGGATAAGCTTCTGGGTGTTACCAGTTGGATTAAGCGTTTCATACATAATTGTAGAAACCCACAGGCAAAGCGGTTGGAGCCGATTGCAGGTGCAGAAGAGCGCCGGAGCGCATTGTTGCATTGGGTCCGTGTCGTGCAGACCTGGACGGTTTGAGTCAGAGCTTTCGTATTTTGCGCGACGGAGCGCGCTAAGTTGAAGGGCGCGGTCGCTCGTTTGAACCCGTACATCGACTCGGATGGGCTTCTTCGGGTTGGAGGCGGCTCCGGAAGGCGGATCTTCCATATGAGACTCGCCATCCTCTGTTGTTACGCCCAAAGGGCGGACCCTTGGTGAAGCCAGCTTTTTAGTGTCTGATCGACACATTCGTAACGCCCATGCTGGGTGCAATGTTTTGTTGGCTATTTTGGTAAACGCGAGTTTTGGATTTTGTCTGCCCGAAGAGCAATCCGTAGTGTCCTGGTTTCTGATGTATTGCATGTTATAGGTTGGCTGAAGGCATCCACGATGCAACCACAGATGGGTGATTTGCCCGCCGATCGAATCCGACCTTCGAGACCGTTTGCCGACGGCGTTGGAACCGATTTTGCCGGTCCCTTTTCGATCAGGAGCTTCTCCTTTCGTAATGCCGATCAATCGATATCAAATGATGGTACGCCACAACAACACGCCTCACGCTATAGACATCGAGTCGCTCACCATCGCCGATCCGCCCGGTGGAGGAGGCCGGAGTGTCGTGCAGAAGACAGCGGCGTGCGACGTCTCGACGCGGACTTGGGTCTGCTGGCGCTCGTCCGCGAGCTCCTGTTGGCGCTCGGCGATATCGTCGATGGTGGCCACAACAACACGTCACGCCATGGACATCGAGTCGTCCCTCACCATCGCTGCTGATCCGCTCGGTGGGGAGGCCGGAGTGTCGTGCAGCGTGCGCGCGGCGTGCGACGTCTCGATCGCGGACTTGGGTCTGCTGGCGCCCGTCCGCGAGCTCCGTTGGCGCCCTGGCGATATCAAATGATGGTACGCCACAACACGTCACGCTTGCGACATCGAGTCGCCTCACCATCGCCGATCCGCTCGGTGAGGAGGCCGGAGGTCGTGCGCAAAGCGCGCGGCGTGCGACGTCTCGATCGCGGACTTGGTCTGCTGGCGCCCGTCCGCGAGCCCTGTTGGCGCCCTGGCGATATCAAATGATGGTACGCTCACAACAACACGTCACGCTATGAGACATCGAGTCGCACTCACCATCGCCGATCCGCTCGGTGGAGGAGGCCCCGAGGAGTGCAGATGCGATGACGTGCGTGCGACGTCTCGATCGCGGACTTGGGTCTGCTGGCGCCCGTCCGCGAGCTCCTGTTGGCGCCTGGCGATATCAAATGATGGTACGCCGCACAACACGTCACGCTATAGACATCGAGTCGCCTCACCATCGCTGATCCGCTCGGTGAGGAGGCCGGAGTGTCGCAGGTATAGCGGCGTGCGACGTCTCGATCGCGGACTTGGGTCTGCTGGCGCCCGTCCGCGAGCTCCTGTTGGCGCCTTCGGCGATAATCCAAATGATGGTACGCCACAACAACACGTCACGCTATAGACATCGGAAGTCGCCTCACCATCGCCGCTGATCCGCTCGGTGGAGGAGGCCGGAGTGTCGTGCAGCGTGCGCGCGGCGCGACGTCTCGATCGCGGACTTGGTCTGCTGGTGCCCGTCCGCGAGCTCCTGTTGGCGCTCAAGGATATCGTCGATGAAGCCGCCAACAACACGTCACGCTATAGACATCGAGTCGCCTCACCATCGCCGATCCGCTCGGTGGAGGAGGTCGGAGGTTGGGCAGGGTGAGATAGCGGCGTGCGACGTCTCGATCGCGGACTTGGGTCTGCTGGCGCCCGTCCGCGAGCTCCTGTTGGCGCCTGGCGATATCAAACAAATGATGGTACGCCACAACAACACGTCACGCTATATAGACATCGAGTCGCCTCACCATCGCCGATCCGCTCGGTGGAGGAGGCTGAGATGTGGTCCAGCGTGCAGGCGCGCGCGGCGATGCGACGTCTCGATCGCGGACTTGGGTCTGCTGGCGCCCGTCCGCGAGCTCCTGTTGGCGCCTGGCGATATCAAATGATGGTACGCCACAACAACACGTCACGCTATAGACATCGAGTCGCCTACACCATCGCCGATCCGCTCGGTGGAGGAGGCCGGAGTGTCGTGCAGCAGCGAGGCGTGCGACGTCTCGATCGTGACTTGGGTTCGCTGGCGCCCGTCCGCGAGCTCCCGTTGGCGCCTGGCGATACCAAACGATGGTATCGCCACAACAACACGTCACGTGCTGATAGACATCGAGTCGCCTCACCACCGCCGATCCGCTCGGTGAGGAGGCCGGAGTGTCGTGCAGGGCGCGCGGCGGTGACGTCTCGATCGCGGACTTGGGTCTGCTGGCGCCCGTCCGAGCTCCTGTTGGCGCCTGGCGATATCAAATGATGGTACGCCACAACAACACGTCACGCTATAGACATCGAGTCGCCTCACCACCGCCGGGATCCGGGCTCGGTGGAGGAGGCCGGAGGTCGTGCGCGCGGCGTGCGACGTCTCGATCGCGGACTTGGGTCTGCTGGCGCCCTGTCCGCGAGCTCCTGTTGGCGCCTGGCGATATCAAATGATGGTACGCTACAACAACACGTCACGCTATAGACATCGAGTCGCCTCACCATCGCCGATCCGCTCGGTGGAGGAGGCCGGAGTGTCGTGCAGCGTGCGCGCGGCGTGCGACGTCTCGATCGCGGACTTGGGTCTGCTGGCGCCCGTCCGCGAGCTCCTGTTGGCGCCTGGCGATATCAAATGATGGTCCGCCACACAACAACACGTCACGCTATAGACATCGAGGTGTCGCCTCACCATCGCCGATCCGCTCGGTGGAGGAGGCCGGAGTGTCGTGCAGCGTGCGCGCGGCGTGCGACGTCTCGATCGCGGACTTGGGTCTGCTGGCGCCCGTCCGCGAGCTCCTGTTGGCGTTCCCTGGCGATATCAAATGATGGTACGCCACAACAACACGTCACGCTATAGACATCGAGTCGCCTCACCATCGCCGATCCGGCTCGGTGGAGGAGGCCGGAGTGTCGTGCAGCGTGCGCGCGGCGTGCGACGTCTCGATCGCGGACTTGGGTCTGGCTGGCGCCCGTCCGCGAGCTCCTGTTGGCGCCTGGCGATATCAAATGATGGTACGCCACAACAACACGTCACGCTATAGACATCGAGTCGCCCTCCACCATCGCCGATCCGCTCGGTGGAGGAGGCCGGAGTGTCGTGCATGCGTGCGCGCGGCGTGCGACGTCTCGATCGCGGACTTGGGTCTGCTGGCGCCCGTCCGCGAGCTCCTGTTGGCGCCATGGCGATATCAAATGATGGTACGCCACTAACAACACGTACACGCTATAGACATCGAGAGTCGCCTCACCATCGCCGATCCGCCTGCGGTGGAGAGGAGGCCGGAGTGTCGTGCAGCGTGCGCGCGGCGTGCGACGTCTCGATCGCGGACTTGGGTCTGCTGGCGCCCGTCCGCGAGCTCCTGTTGGCGCCTGGCGATATCAAATGATGGTACGCCACAACAACACGGCTGACGCTCGTAGAACATCGAGTCGCCTCACCATCGCCGATCCGCTCGGTGGAGGAGGCCGAGTGTCGTGCAGCGTGCGCGCGGCGTGCGACGTCTCGATCGCGGACTTGGGTCTGCTATGCACGCGCGCCCGTCCGCGAGCTCCTGTTGGCGCCTGGCGATATCAAATGATGGTACGCCACAACAACACGTCACGCTATAGACATCGAGTCGCCCTCACCATCGCCGATCCGCTCTGGTGGAGGAGGCCGGAGTGTCGTGCAGCGTGCGCGCGGCGTGCGACGTCTCGATCGCGGACTTACGGGTCTGCATGGCGCCCGTCCGCGAGCTCCTGTTGGCTGCCTGGCGATATCAAATGATGGTACTGCCACAACAACATTCGTCACGCTATAGACATCGAGTCGCCTCACCATCGCCGATCCAGCTCGGTGGAGGAGGCCGGAGTGTCGTGCAGCGTGCGACGCGGCGTGCGACGTCTCGATCGCGGACTTGGGTCTGCTGCTGGCGCCCGTCCGCGAGCTCCTGTTGGCGCCTGGCGATATCAAATGATGGTACGCCGCTATCAACAACACGTCACGCTATGAACATCGAGTCGCCTCACCATCGCCGATCCGCTCGGTGGAGGAGGCCGGAGTGTCGTGCAGCGTGCGCGCGGCGTGCGACGTCTCGATCGCGGACTTGGGTCTGCTGGCGCCCGTCCGCGAGCTCCTGTTGGCGCCTGGCGATACTCAAATGATGGTACGCCACAACAACACGTCACCGCTATAGACATCGAGTCGCCTTCACCATCGCCGATCCGCTCGGTGGAGGAGGCCGGAGTGTCGTGCAGCGTGCAGGCGCGGCGTGCGACGTCTCGATCGCGGACTTGGGTCTGCTGGCGCCCGTCCGCGAGCTCCTGTTGGCGCCTGGCGATATCAAATGATGGTACGCCACAACAACACGTCACGCTATAGACATCGAGTCGCCCTCACCATCGCCGATCCGCTCGGTGGAGGAGGCCGGAGTGTCGTGCAGCGCGTGCGCGCGGCGTGCGACGTCTCGATCGCGGACTCTGGGTCTGCTGGCGCCTCGTCCGCGAGCGCTCCTGTTAGCGCCTCGGCGGCGGACCACCTGCAGCGAATAAGATAGACAGATCAATACTTTATTGCACCATTCACAGACCCAACGCAGGCGAACCAAAGTATCGTGACAAAAGTCCTGAAAATACATAAATGAGCACAAAGGGCTTGCATCACAAATACAATTCCTTCCAGCCTTCAGAAAACCTTGGGTGCTCACGATTTATGTGAAAAGAGTCGGCAACACATAAATTGACCTTTTAAAAAAGGGTATTGTTATCTATGGACCCTTGCGGTATTTGTATACCCTTTTCGACCAAGCACCCGCATGCTCGTATACTTCATTCATTCTATTCACAAAACGGCTGGCCACATAGAACCTGTTCTGGACTGAGCCTGAAAAGTCAGTATCGATTGCTTCAAGCTGCGACGCGCATATTTTTACTCTATGGTTGACGTCTAGAATCGTTCACAGAGATGGCAATCAAGCATTCATGTATGCCTCAAGACTTCGATACTTTAAACGCCCCAGGCCGAACATTACGACAGCATGACCGCATCGATAGTATAAATGTGCTAGCTGCCGACTCTTGGCGGAAACATAGATTTAAAATAGCCTTTCGTCCACGCACATCGTATCAACTCTGCGAGAAATCAAATAACAGTATTCGTATCTCAAAAATGCATGTAATGTGGTCATTTTGATGAAACCTTGTTTGAGCAAAGTCGCAAATCCTTGTCATCAAACCTGTTTTCAAATAGCGGCCGACAAAGTTTTGCGTGATGCGCGCTCTAACAGGCCGGCAAAACATTGCCGCCAGTTTGTGACGTTTCAACATTTTAAAAATTGCGTCTAATTAAACAATTTGAGTACATTACTGCCGCGGCCTATAATGAGTACTCTGCTGGTCGCGCTGATGATGGCCGAGAGCGCAGCTCCAGGCCGACACAGCGCGGCCAGCGTGCAAGCACTTGGCATGGACGAGCTGAGATAATGGCCGAGATATATTTTACATACCTAGTCGTACACGTAGCTGTCATTATAGGTCGCGGGCCAAGGAAATTTACTGACGGTAAGACCTCAAATTCACCATCTGTCTTCGCAGAATGGTCATGGTTAGGCTACATCGCACCTGCGAAAAGATGGTGACAACATATCCCGAGAGCTGCAAGCTACCGGAGCAAGGTTGACGGCAAGCGACCGCGCAAAGGCCGCATTCCAGCGTCCCAAGCTTGAACCTGGCGACGCACTATTACGGCGGAGCTCAAGACAATCCCGAAGCGTGTAGCCAAGATCCCGAATCTTCACAAGGCCCTTGGCGTATGAAACGAAATCGACGCCGCCAAAACATGGAGATGGATGGGACGCAAATCATCATCAGAAAGAAGGTCTATTAACGTACGGGGGAATCACGACCCCGCCTTCAGCAATGAGGATAGAGTGCCAAAGTTATTGCTACATACCTTTCCAGCGGGCAGCTGAGTTCTGACGACGCCGTGGTCCGGGCCGGGGAGGCCGAGGTCGCTCTCGCCGACCGGACGACGCTCCTCGCGACTGCGCTCGCACCGACTCGTGACTCATTGCTCGGAAACTCACTCCGCAGCTCGATCTCAAACTTTCCTGTAATCGATTTCATATGTTTTACTAGCTTTTTTTAATGCGCAGCTACCAGGATCCTAACCGTGAATATCCTACGGGAACAGTGCTCTTTCCGGGATGCCAAAGATGAGTACATGTTTGTTACCTCTTCACGCTGCTCCCACCGCTACAGAATGCGAATCTTCAGGAAGATTGAGAATTCAGTGGATTGAACGCTGAAGGAGGCTAACATAGGTTACCTTTCAACCCGGAGAAAGCACTGTTTCCCGTGGGAATATTGGTTCAGTGGCGAAGCCGCGAGCAAAAGCTACTTTCTCATAAAATAACGCATCTCTTTATTTGTTTTGCTATCTTTTGTATTTTTCTTATGTGTATGTGCAATAAAGAGTTTACAAACAAACAAAGAGATACTGCGGTACTGGTTAGTTAGAGATTATCTCTGTCCATGGTGAGACAGATGTGCTATTTCAATTTGGTTAGTTAACAAGTCAGATAGCATATGTTGTGTATCAATGTTGCCTTGTAAATTACTTGGAATACAAACTATTTAGTCCATGAAAGTTCTGCAATTTGACACGATAAAAATAGCTTTAATAAAATGGTTAAATTATAAAAAAAAATAGAAAAATACAACCCTGTAATACTATACTTTGAAAGAAGACTCATGCGCACATCGCCGTTCACGTGCACGGTTTCACAACTTTTATTTTGACTCAGACACAATGGGCCATACGATTCTCCACAGAGACTATGGCCCCAAGTGGGTCCAACATCACATCCTAATATTCTTCCTTTACCTCCTCACAATCCCTCAAAAACGGATTGATTCTTCTTTTCGCGCCCGGAGTCAACACAGGCGTTTTAACTTTCTCGTATGACGTATCATCTAACTCGTTCTTTGATTCAGGCCGATTTCGTTCTTCAGCGTTCACTAAATGTCGTTCCTTAGTTCGGTGATTTCGTTCCTCAGTCCATTGCCATTGAGTTTTTTGGTTCGACTTATATGGGGTGTATAAGTCACATAGGTTTGTCAAAAAGTCTGGCGTGTCGTCTACGGACATACTTCGGATCGAGAGCGTGTCGTCGTTGGTTAAGTTCGTCGATGATACTGCTTGTGAGCCTGAAATGAAGAAAAATGAATTTACAAATATCAATAGACGTTAATATAACGTACAAGGCGGTCAAAAAGATGGCCGATGATATGAGACATGGAAATCACTTCACCGACTAAAACGATGTTATTAAATTTAAATAAATTAATAGAAATATAGCAAAAAATATCTACTCTTGTAACTGGTTATGTAAGTTTAGTTTCTAAAGTGGACAAAGGGGTAAATATTACCGTAACCACTGGATGATATTGAAGGCGAGTTTTTGCTGGGCATCCGTTCACAGGCCAATTCGTGTAGAGAATCGAGCGTCTTGGAAGTAGGGAGGAAACCGCGAGGTGTGGCTCTGGCGCGAGTACGCTGAAACAATAAAACAAATAATCATATTATTCGACTGAAAAAAGTTATATCCTGGTGAGCTTCTAAACACATACGCCAGGTACCGTATGGAACAAGCTCATTTACATGTCTTCTAAAGTACAAAATCATGATCGCGGTACGATCAGATGATACCAGCCTTAAATTAAAAAATAGTAAAGCTAGCCTCTAGCCTCATAATGAAAGAAGGCAGGGAGATTGCACCTTGTGTCTCATAAAGTACATAGCCTGATAACTTACATGTGACCGCGGTGTAGTGAGTTCATCATTTGGCGCCGATTCGGGCTCTGAATGAGAGTCGTCATCGTTCCGCCGCCCTGGCTCTTCGTGCAACGTCGTCATACGCAGCCCTAGTTTGCCACTCGCCGGAGACGCTGTAAAATCAACCGTATCTTGTTAAATAAAGAGTCTTATTTGCAATTAATGAAAATAATAAGATAACAAATTGTACAGTTAATGTAATTGGCGCTAAAATAAAAGTTTGCCATGTACCGCTTTCTACTACTACTAATTTATTATGAAAAAAGTTTGCATTTTATGTCACGGCCTCACTCGGAGAAATAGAATGACCCGTTCGTTTTTTTTTTTGCATTCTCCTAAGTATTTTAAGTAATAACTTGATGTCTTTCGCCTACTACTTTCATCTTATAAACCGTGTATCTTTTAAGTCAATGTTGCTTTAGCAAAGTGAAATCGCAGTCCAAAATTAAGAAATTCGTTAGGTATTAAAAATAGTAGTAAAAATACACCTTTTAATGACCAAATTTCTCTGAATGCGGCAGTGACAAGTATAATGAGTAAAATAACAGTGCAATTTTTATTTCGTAACAAATGATATAACAAACGGCGCCATAAGTGCGCATCATGTATTTTCGCACATATGCCACAGTCTATTCAAAATATACGCAAAATTCAACCTTAAAACTACATACGAAGTAACAAAATTATGATCATTACTAACACAAATCACTTGAGCCAATTCATGCTAAATGATGACTTAAAAAGTAACGCCGATGATATGAGCAAATAAAAATCAAATCACACGTCCATCTGTACCTCTAGTTTCGAAATAAATTGACATATTCGAAACGTATTTAAAAACCAAAAATAGAATTCTGTTAACACACCACATGTACATTGTACTGTACATATAATCTGACGGTGGACAAAGATGGGTTTGGAGATGCTTTCAAAATATGAAGTTTTTGACGTGATTCGATCCAGAATACCAAAAGGTCGATATATTAAGATCCATATCAAAGTTTACCTATCGAATACTATTATAATTCAAGGACGCATGCATTTAGCTTATAGCAATCAAAATAAGAACTTAGTGCGTTCTCAGAAAGAAAGAAAAAAATGTTTATTTGACATTCCACAAATAAGAATCTTAATCAAGAGTATTCAAAATTCCATCAAAAGAAACACAGTAATTTCGAAAATGTCAACTCAATAATAATTTACAAACAAAATTGATATAGAAACAAAACTGAAACAAGCCAAACTAGTGATCTACAATATTTTCTGTTGGACGTACACTTGTTGGGCGTCTGCAGTCGCAGTGAGTTCAGGTTCAAATTCAAGTTTAAGAACGTTGGACGAGCTGCAATAGAAACAGTTACAAACACGTCAGTACCACACAGCTTCTATTTCATCCTAGATCAATGAGGGTTTCTGCTTTTCATTATAGTCAATAAATAAAAATATACAATAAAATTGTTTCACAAATATATTTCCTAACTTGGAAAATTACTTTATACAAAAAAAATATATATCTGAAGTTTAAGAAAATTTACTACAAACGGCAGAATATCTTTCTTGATGAATTACTAAACAAAAATCAAAGTAGAAACAAAGTATATAATGCAGGTTATCAATTAATTGACATATTACAATTTTTATGTAAAATAAATCACATTATCAAGATATCTCGTGAATTCTTCATTACATACACAATTTACATTCCTACGTCACACGATACAAATCTAAACCATGCTTTCTTTTTCTATCAACATCTTTCCCATTAATACGACTGCAAGTTGCTACATTTTACATGCATTTTGACCTAATACGTACACACACAATCCTACTTTTGATATTTTACTATATCTACTTAGTTACACACTACTGTTACAGAACTGCCTTTCAAGTTTTTGAATATTGTTGAAATCGATTGTTGTATTTGTTTGTTACGTTACTAGACTCAATAGTTTATCATTGACCTCAACCTGAATCAAGTTTTTAGACAATTATCTTGACGGCTTTTAGTCAGAAGCAGTATATTACTCTTGATTTCTATTCCGAAAGCAATATTCGCCTTTGAAATCCACAGCAGATAGTAACGAAGGGGGAAGGAGAGGAATAATAAAACAGGTCATGCTCGGTTCATGCAAATGAAAATATACTTGCAAACCAACAATACATTTAACACAACGACAGAAGCTTGATGCTCGAAGCTTGCAGTTTATTTTGCACCTAACAGCCAATACATAGGGTCTAATTTTGTATCTATTTTTTCGAAATGGACTTTTGTTCAGTGAAGAGTTAGTCGTAGAAAAGGTAGCCAATAGTTTATCGTGTTATGAATTTACAGCCAATCAACGGGTTACATACAAACAGTTCGAACAATGATCACAACACATCTATTTTTGATCGTTCTCGTTGCATGAACATTCGTCTAATAATTTCGCCATACATTGCCATTCCGATTCAAGACAATATTGTCATTGTTTACCTGATAGGAACGAGCCTGAAGGTAGCGGGGTGAAGATACAGAAAATACAACGTTAGTTAAAGCCGGGACAATTTTCTTAGCCGTACATTCTTTGAGACGTTTCTATAGTGAATGGGCTCGAATTGTTTTTTAAGAGTTCTTGATTGATAAAAAAAAATATTTTTATGAGAAGTAGATTGAAGAAATAGTAAATTTGCAAAGCATAAACGTGCGGGGAACACCATTCAGATAAAAAAATTCTCAAAGAACAGCAAATGTCAAATGAGTAATTAATTCGAGTGATAAATCACTCAACAAAATATAGGGGTCATGTAATAGAGAGAGATAGATGAGAGAAGATAGATTGAGCCATAGCATTGCCACAAAGCAAGTTGAAATAAAATGTAATCGTGAAGTTATGAAGACGTGGATGTATCGTTGTGAGTCGAGATGAGCCTACATTTTTCATTTTTATAATTTGACCCAAAACCCAGTATCAACTTGGTTATTACAAACTATTCTAAGGCATCTATCGTGCATTGTTTTAATCTGTACAACTTGCTATATTGTCAAGTATCCCTATGCTACTTTGGTGCACTAATATTACTAAAATACAGTTGTCAACTGTTAACAAACTTCAACGCTCTAAGTATTTGGTTATATTCAACTTTTTTAAGTGCCGTTCAAATGCAAATTGCACGCACTAGTGCCCGGACGATACTGTAGGCATGACAAAATGTGTGATTGGTATGAATGATAGAAATCAGAAAATGAATGTATTGGAAGTATAGGAATATTGTCGCTGTATCTTATATTTATGTTGCTTACGCTGTAAAGGAAAAACTGTTGTTAAATCACGCATATAATACACTCGACATTTTGTCAATTTAATCCAGATTTATAAATGAATAGTAGTTGTATCGATTGAATATATTTTATCTCAGCAATTTTGATAATACACCATGTAACAAATCCTAAATTAAGTTTTCACACTCAAAATGACACACAATATTGACGTATAAATAGCCACCGATCCAACCACTACCCAGTACACTTGCACTCAATAAGCAACTCACCGAGTCCAAACGGTTTGGTCGGCGTGGGTATATCGGGGTCGTTGTGCGCGGGCGCCGCGTACGAGTGGCGGTGCGCGGGCCGGCGCGGCGTCTCGTCCGCGAGGTCGGCCACGCTGCCCGAGCGACCCGACCCAAGCCCGGCGAGCGATTCGAACGACGAATCCAGACGCATTATCTGAAATGTTATTCTTTCGTTGTACCGGGAAGGTAAGGACTTTTACTTTTAACAGTACAGTGAAATAAACGCTACAAATAAAAATAGTTAAACAAAAGTTTAAATATAGTTTATTACAGCTATTAGCAGCTATTATTTTCGTCTAGATGAACAGCCAGCATTCCTCATTGCCTATTTAGTAAACAAAAATTCAAGTTTATTTTTATTCTTTTCTGGGTCTAAAATTATTCTTTATTTTTTTTGTAATTAAAATTATACTTTCCAAATCAATTACCATTCAGGATATAAAAAATGAAAATCAATAAATAGATGTGCACTAAGTAAGATTGCATATACCCGATCCCTAACCTCGTTTTTAGAGGAATTCCAATGCAAACTTAAATAAAGAGAAATAGAACCATGATTTCTAAAACTACAACATAAACTTGCTGAAAAAATATTACAAAACGAAATTGCAATAAGGATACACTGTAGCAATTAAGAAAACCGTACGAAAAGCTACATTAGCGACAGTATAACTAACTACATTAATTAATATAATTATATAAATTGAAAAGTGCATAGTGCATTCGTCCCAACAGGAATAGAATTCTTACAGAGTGCTACGAGGGCAAAGTCAAGTTTTTTTGTCATGATTGAGAATATATGTTCATAACTTACGTCAGAATATTCTAAATAAAAAACAAAAGTTATCAACTCTCGTGCTGTCTCTGTCTCGCTAAAAATTTATAGACAGAAATCGCACGAGTGTCAAAAATTCTTCTATTAAATTATTTTTGAATATTCTGATAATCATCGAAACAACGACTTGTCTTAGCCCTCGATCCACAGTGCTTCCGCCATTTACAAGAAGAGACTATCACAACATCTAATAGACAGCGTAGCCATGCAAGACTCACGTTGGTTCCGTTCTTGGCCGCCTCCAGCGCCTGCGACAGCTGGCGTAGCAACACACATGTTAGCAAGCGGTTTGCGACATCTAGCTGCTATTCAGTATCAAATTTTTGATCAAAGTCATAGATAGTTTATAAATTTAGACATACATTATAAGGAATGATTAGCTTGACATATCATTCTATAAGAAATTGAGTTCGTTGATCAATCACTTCTTCCGAAAATGTGAAGTTAATAAACTTTTTACTTGATACTGAATAACAAAATCTTTGTTAATCTCCTAAGTGTTAGTGAGCTACCTATAATAGCTTTAAATAACAATGTTATTATACAATGTTTAACTAAGAGTTTTCTCAGTGACAATACGTGGTGACAACATCGAGTAGCTTGAAACTTAATATAATAATTAGCTTGTCGGATTATTTTCACACCAAAATTATGCAAGATGCGCAGAAAATAGTAAATATCTTCAGACAAAGGATATAATCAGTGATTATGTGAAGCCTTACTTCACATATCACTAATTACATTGATTTTCATGTGTATTTTATACAAAGACATCTTGCATGTTAAATTTTAGTGTAAAACTGAAGTGCAGTATTCAAAATGTATTATTTGTCCCTTAAAATTTTATTTAAGTTATTATATCAAAAAAGTTGACGGGACACTAGTGCTTGCTAACCTAGTTAACAGTGAATTAGTTTCTATGTGCTATTTTTAGTGTTTTAGTCGGACCTATTACTTAAATAAATTAAAATCCATTTCAAATAAGAGATATAAGCTAAAGCACAGAGTATTAAGAATCACAAATTAGGTCTCCATATTAAGTGACGTGACATATTATTATTATTGATGATTTTCATGTCACAAACGTAGTGAATATATTAAAATATTTCTAGTTTCTTATATAGGATTGTGAAAAATATATAAGATTGAGGTTTCGAAAAACTCAGATGTAGACATCATCATAATTATCCATGTAAATGCACTTTATTATAAACTAGCTGTGCCCCGGGGCTTCGCTCCCGTGGGAATTTCGGGTTAAAAAGTACCCAATGTGCTATTCCCGGTATTTTTCTACCCGTGTACCAAATTTCATTAAAATCAGTTCAGTGGATTTCGCGTGATTGAGTAACATTCACAAATTTACATCAAAACTTTCGTATTTATAATATTAGTAGGATAATTTGCTTTTGGGAGGTTATGCTCTTTCGAAATCGAAACCCCAGCCTAGCCTCAGAACAAACCACTGAGTGAAGTTAGCGGCGCGCTGCTCCAGCTCCTTCACGGCCACGCTCTGCCGCAGCCGGTCCAGCACAGGATCACAGAATTAATATTAGTACTACGTACAGAAAGGAAACTCCCTGCCCCTCCCGCAATATGGCACCCCCCCCCCCCCGCTCCTTCCGCACTTCTCCCCCGTTCTTGTGTAACTGTGGGACGTTCGACTATGAAAACGCACACATTGACGTGTTACTGACGTGTTCACGGATATACAGTTTCATTTGTAGTAGTAGTAGGCATATTTGACGCGCCGTTTCTATGAAGCGCCCGCCCTGTGACAGGATGCTCTCCACTGTAACCCCAGAGCAGACAACCCTCGCGAAGTTAGCGGCGCGCTCACCTGCGAGAAGTTAGGCACGGAGGCGGTCTTGCGCATGGCGATGGGCTGCCCGCGCGCCTGCTCCAGCTCCTTCACGGCCACGCTCTGCCGCAGCCGGTCCAGCGTTAAGATGCTCTCTACTGCGCTCACGCCGCGCGTATATTTCTCTGGACAATCACAGTAATATTAGTTATACATTTAGTTTTGTAAACTGTGGAGCGGTGGTGGCCGACTGGTAGGGCGCCCGCCTGCGCAATCCTGCCCGGGCTACATGAGTTTGTACACCAATCTGACTCATGTACATGTTAGTTTTCACCGAACACTTGCTTCCGGTGAAGGAAAATATCGTGAGGAAAACTGCACTCTGGTTGGTGATTAACAGCTAGTGTGTGAAATGGAGAACGCAATGGCAAACCACTCCATTAACATTAGTAGTTGTGTGTGTTTCATTCCATATGATAACCACGACCCTCAGTTATGTGGAATACGATTAAAGGAGATAAACTGTGAGACAAAAAACTTTCCCCTTCATCACTGGTGACGAATTGGAAAAAATGCTCAAAATTTACTTCCAGTGCTCAGAATCTTAATCCACAAGCTAGTGTTCAAATTAGATAAGTGCAAATACAATATTTATCTTGCAAACGTCTTCTTTAAATACATTGAAAAGTCTCGATAAAGTTTCTTCTGGAAAACGCGGTAAAACGAACGAAGATTCGGAGACACCAACCCAATTTCTCTTTTTCATTCCTATAGAACATTCATCACATCATCTGCACTTCTTAGTGATTTTATATTTTTATTGGCGAAACCCGATTCCATTAAACATTGAACCTTATTCTTTGATGATAAGATTCAAATTCAATGAAAGTTATCTCACCGATATAGGTCTCTCCATCAGCCGCACTGGCCTCCTCTCCCGTGGCCGCGATCTGCGCCAGACTCTCCCTCTCCTCTAACTCCTCCGAAGCTTTGGGGATGTTCGACACCACCTCGTAGGTGACGCCTGTATGTGTCAGCTGGTCGGTCCTGTAGATATCACTACTCGGTATAAAAGTCAGCCGTATGGTTACTTTGTAGGATCTCTTTAAATAAACAGTAACCCAATTTTCCAACATTTACGGTCTTATCTCTTGATCGCGTTGACGTATAATTTTGACTATTTTACAGCTGAAAGAGACCGTAGACGCGAGTATTTGGTATGTATTTCAACTTGATACCTATAAGCGTTCTTGAGATGTTTGACAGACGGACAACAAAGTGATTCTATAAGGATTCCGTTTTTGTTTTTTTAAGGTAAGGAACCCCTTAAAAGTAACCTTAAAGCTACGGAAAAGATTCAAATTCGCAACAAGTACAGATTTTTAAGAAGCTTAAAACATGGCGTCGATTCACACAATGCAAATTTTTTTTATAATATGCTCAACGCAAATTAGCAATGCTTTTCTGTTTTGGTGAGGCATTTTAAATTATCTGGAAATACCAAATAGGTACTTGAAAAAGATCTCAGAATTGAGCCTTACCTCACAATCTTCTTCCGTATCCTGTCCGTGAGGCTCTGTCGCTTGTAAATGTTCAGAGCAAGCCGCTTCCTAAGTATGAGATCCATCGGCGCGGGGTGGGACAATCGTACGGTCACTTTCAGTATCAGGTACACGCGTTCATTGGCTGTGAAGAAAGTTAACATTTAAATAAGACCAGTAACTGGCCATTTCAAAATACTTCCCACTTTTCATATGGGGTCGGCACAGCAAAAATTAGGGAATGAGTAGGACTACAACTTAACGCTGTTGGATTATAGAGAGTTATTTTATATCGACAATATCACTAAAGTAGCTAGTAGAGCCATCTATCTTGTGATAGGTCATGTTTATTCGAATATAGCACAGTCATTATGGTCACGAAAAGTTGTTTTACTTTAGGTTATGGGCCCAGTGGAGGAAAAAGGTGTGATTCGTCAGGAAATGGTTTTTTAAAAAACATAATCCCCGTACTGGACGGCACTGATATAATATCACAAAAAATTAATTATTTTAATACGGCTAGCAATGAACTGCGCCATTACAGCGAACTAAGTAACTAATTTATTATTACTTTTTATGTCTGCACTTTTGACGTGCCAGAGACCTGTTCCCAGAAGCGATTCATTTCCTTCCATCAACTTCTTGCAATCCTGAAAGTTAATCTTGGAATTTGTAATTTGCTATTATAGTCATAAGTCGGCCTTCTTGCTTTTGACTCACCAAATAAGCAATATAAGACAAAATATAAAATCCCATCGAGTCACTCAATATCAGGCCAGTCCCACTCAAAAAGTGTCCGAAGCAAAAACTCTGATCGGTCAAAGTTCATTGCCAGTCTAGTTTCACCCCTATGTGCATGCCAAATAAGAGCTAAATTTAAGTGAACTTTATTACGTGTCTTACTTTATTTTATCTATACAAACAACTACGTTCGGACGTTTTCGTATCGACATTACTTAGGGTGTGTGTATCTGGTTATCTTGTTCTTTTCTTTATTTCTTCACTAGCTTTTTGCCCGCGGCTTCGCCCATGTGAATTTCCCACGGGAACAGTGCTTTTTCCCGGGATAAAAAGTAGCCTATGTGCTATTCCAGGTCATTATCTACCTCTGTACCAAATTTCATCGAAATCCGTCCAGTAGATTTTGCGTGATTGAGTAACAAACATCCTCACAAACTCACAAATTCACAAACTCACAAATTCACAAACTCTCATCCAAACATTCGCATTTATAATATTAGTATGGATTTATTCAATACACTATCACATTCATACAGAAATACTCCACTGCAATAGCATACGAGGGGTGATCCAAAAGTAATGATAATCAGTTATTTCTAGTGCACACAAAAATACAAAAAAAATATCAGTCACTTGCTCAGTTACCTACTAGTTCAGAAAAAAAAACCATATAAATAGGCCACGATTTTCGGGAGCTACATTCATTTGAATACGGACTGTCAAGGAGTGAACATCAAAATGGAAAAACACGAAATCAGAGCTGTCAATAAATACCTCTGCTTGAAAAAAATGTTCACCAAAGACATACACAGCGACTTGGTGGAAATATTAGGGGACTCTCTTCTCCTCCATATTCCACAGTTGCACGCTGGGCTAAGGAGTTTAAGCTGGGAAGAACATCGACGGAAGATGAACACTGCGAAGGACGCCCATCGACGTCCCTCACCGAAGAAAACGTGAAAAAGTTGAAGAAGTTTTATTAGAAGATCGAAGAGTGATCATCAGGCATGTAAAGCCGAGGTCACAGGGATCTCATATATAAGAGCATTCAAAGAATCCTTGGTGAACGAATTGAATATGAGAAAGGTCTCCGCACGTTGGGTACCGAAAATGTTAAACGACGAGCAAAAGAAGAAACGAGTCGATATGTCAAGAGCAAATCTCGAAAAGTTTCCAAGCAGACAAGGAAAATTTTTTTGAAGTCGCCGTTTGTGACCATGGACGAGACTCCGATCCACCATTTTGATCCTGAAACAAAACAACAATCTATGACATGGAAACGATCCGACGAACCGACGCCGAAGAAATTCAAAGTGCTTTAAGCCCAGCAGGGAAGGTTGAGGCGTCTGTTTTTGGGATGCTGAAGGAATAATCATGGTGGACTACTTGGAAAAGGGGGCCACTATTACAGGCTCCTACTATGCAGAACAAATAAGAAGATTGCGGGAGGTTATTAACGAGAAAAGGCGAGGCAAACTGCGGGGCTGGAGTGCTGTTCCATCAAGACAACGCACCGGTTCACAAAGCCGCAATTGCCATGGCTGCCATTCAGGATGCGTGGGCTTTGAGTCAGTGGAACACCCCCCTATTCACCAGATCTAGCTCCCAGTGACTTCTATCTCTTTCCACGACTCCAGGAACACCTCCTGGCAAGAAATTTGACGATGATAGCGACGTGATGGCCGCGGTTGAGGACTTTTTGGAGAGTCAAGATAAAGATTTTTTTCTAAGGGAATTTTTAGGTTTAGAAAAGAGATGGACTAAATGTGTATAGACTTGCTAGGAGACTATGTTGAGAAATAAATTTATTTTTTTATTTTATTCATTGTGTTTATTATTGATTATCATTACTTTTGGATCAATTTCGTACTTAATTAATTATTATATATTTGTATTGTTAATCTAGAAAGAGTGAAAGGTAAGTCGGAAATGGAGGTGGTCTGACGAATATTGTACGCCTTTAATAAATCGGTAGCAACAACTACTGGCGAGTTGATATAAGTAATTGGAGAAATAAAGGGGGAGCAGTCAACAGCAGCAGGACGTAGTAGCTAAATAAGTAAAAAAATCTAAAGAAACATCCAAGATACCTTCAGTCATCCGGTTGGAGAGTGCACTGCGAGTCGTGTATAGAAGAGAGTCCCAGGAAGCGATAGCGAAGACACATCCTTGTCGTGATGATGCAGTATCTGTAGCTCGTAGAACTTGTTTGCCATGTTCTTTTGGCAGGATCGAGTGAAGGCCCGCAACGGTCACCTCTTCGCTTCGGATGGGTGGGTGGTCAGGTCGTCAGCTGGTAAATGTGAATTCAACTATTAGAAAATACCCACGGCTTTTTTTAGTAGTTAAGTTTTGAGAGCTACTATTGAGTTATATAAAAAATCACTTTGCAAAATTGGATATCGGTTGGCATTTAGAATTTAGCGATGGAATATAATTCGTAATATAAATATACACGCTGCAATTTTAACTCTTTCACCCTCCCTATAAGACAACGACGCTAACTTTCTCCTTTATTTGCTTCATACAACTTTGTCTTGATTACTTGAAAGATGGAAAGATGGAAGGAAATCCAACCGACAAGAGCTTCGCTCTTAAATTATATGATGATGTTGTTGATATACATTTTATTATCTCAGATGGTACAAGAAAACTATTTTTGGACATAGGAGTTACATGTAGGATAAAAACGAAAAGACCGAATTGCAGGGGTATAAAATGAAAATTACACCGATTTTGATTTTTACATTTGGAATATCGCATAATGACATATTTTTATTATTTTTTAAATGGAGAAATGATGGGCACTTACCATTTGAGATCTAAGAACAAGACGGGTATATGCTGTTCCATCCCCGCCGGCGGATTCCACGCGGCCGGCGCCCCGGGCCCCGGGAATCGGACTACCGGGGCTGGTAGTACTAACACCTGTTCAAAATATTCATAATTTAAGGCTATTTATAGCTATTACGAGGAATTTAAATAATCATTAATCAATATATATAAAACTAGCTTTTGCTCCGCGGCTGCGGCTTGCCCGCGTGGATTTCCCACGGGAACGGTGCTTTTTCCCGGGATAAAAAGTAGCCTATGTGCTATTCCAGGTCATTATCTACCTCTGTACCAAATTTCATCGAAATCCGTCCAGTAGATTTTGCGTGATTGAGTAACAAACATCCTCACAAACCCACAAACTCACAAATTCACAAACTCACATCCAAACTTTCGCATTTATAATATTAGTATGGATTCTTCCGTTACTGACTGACTGAGAGACAGACAACGCGCACAGCCAAAATTACTAGGTAGGCGTAGGTATCTGAAATTTGGCATGTAGAATTCCTTAGGGAGTATAGGGGAGCACTAAAAGAGGATTTCCCACCAATTGCAATTCCCACGGGAACAAAGTCCGCCCCCCGAAGGCCCCATGCTAGTTGTATATAAGACCATTCTTTTTTTAATTCGAAAAAAAATCATTGCCTCCACAAAGTATAAATCAGACAGTATTTATGTGAAATAACTGTAAATATAATATAATATCACTTACAGCGTTCCTTTCCTCAGTCAAGGACACCCACTGTTCGACGAGCGACTGCTCCCTCTCCATGTCTCTCCTTCCTGCTCTTCATCGACGGCGACATGTTCACCAATTTCTGTGTTAAGATGCATTACATTGAACACAGGAAAATGAAAGTAGCCTACAGAATTAATCCTTTTTATTTAAATTACAAAGATATTACGACATGTTGAGGTCATTGACCGCGAGATAGTGACCAAAGGCAAAGTGAAACATCATCCTTCATACAACTACGTGATTAACCCTACAACGTCCTAATTAACAAAACAAAGTTGTAAGATAAGAAGTGAATCAGCTAGCGAAAGTCAAAGAAAACACGCTCCGGTCGAGGTTCGATCGCGCTTTCGTCCGATTGATAGAACTACGCGGTAAAGAAATTCGCGAGGTTTGATTGAAAGGGTGAGGGTACCTCGTAATCTGCGCAGCATGCAAGTGTTGCCGCCTGCGCGCTGAGCGCATCGCTCCACCTCTCCCGGAGGACTGCCAGGTCCTGATCCTCTTGGTAGGAGTCCAGTGGTGGCACTTTGTAACCGGGACCTGAAAGAAAACAGATTTTTTGTTGTTTATAACCATCCTATTTTAAAGAAGGCTGATGTGCAGTGGACGAGATTTAGCTACAAAAAAGAAGAAAAATCCTCACTCGGTTCCAACCGTTGGGATATAAAGGGGAGGGTACACCGTTACCGCGCTCGAATTGTTTGCAAAGCCGCACTCTCACCACCAGGCGGCGCTGCTGGCCCTGCACTCAGCTGGTACCTGCCGGTCAAGCAACTAGACCCACCTGACAGTGACCGAGCCGACCTCGACGCTGACGATGTGCTGGCAGATGATGGGCAGCGTGCCCGAGTTCAGCGCCGGCCGCACTCTTACTGCCAAGCGGCGCTGCTGGCCCTGCCTCAGCTGGTACCCGCCGGTCACAACTAGACCCACCTGGACATGTGACCGAGCCGACCTCGACGCTGACGATGTGCTGGCAGATGATGGGCAGCGTGCCCGAGTTCAGCGCCGGCCGCACTCTTACTGCCAAGCGGCGCTGCTGGCCCTGCCTCAGCTGGTACCCGCCGGTCACAACTAGACCCACCTGACAGTGACCGAGCCGACCTCGACGCTGACGATGTGCTGGCAGATGATGGGCAGCGTGCCCGAAAGGTTCAGCGCCAAAGCCGCACTCTTACTGCCAAGCGGCGCTGCTGGCCCTGCCCCTCAGCTGGTACCCGCCGGTCACAACTAGACCCACCTGACAGTGACCGAGCCGACCTCGACGCTGACGATGTTGCTGGCAGAATGGTGATGGGCAGCCGGTGCCCGAGTTCAGCGCCGGCCGCACTCTTACTGCCAAGCGGCGCTGCTGCTTCCCTGCCTCAGCTGGTACCCGCCGGTCACAGCTAGACCCACCTGACAGCAGTGACCGAGCCGACCTCGACGCCTGACGATGTGCTGGCAGATGATGGGCAGCGTGCCTCGAGTTCAGCGCCGGCCGCACTCTTACTGCCAAGCGGCGCTGCTGGCCCTGCCTCAGCTGGTACCCGCCGGTCACAACTAGACCCACCTGACGGTGACCGAGCCGACCTCGACGCTGACGATGTGCTGGCAGATGATGGGCAGCGTGCCCGAGTTCAGCGCCGGCCGCACTCTTACTGCCAAGCGGCGCTGCTGGCCCTGCCTCAGCTGGTACCCGCCGGTCACAACCAGACCCACCTGACAGTGACCGAGCCGACCTCGACGCTGACGATGTGCTGGCAGATGATGGGCAGCGTGCCCGAGTTCAGCGCCGGCCGCACTCTTACTGCCAAGCGGCGCTGCTGGCCCTGCCTCAGCTGGTACCCGCCGGTCACAGCTAGACCCACCTGACAGTGACCGAGCCGACCTCGACGCTGACGATGTGCTGGCAGATGATGGGCAGCGTGCCGAGTTCAGCGCCGGCCGCACTCTTACTGCCAAGCGGCGCTGCGGGCCCTGCCTCAGCTGGTACCCGCCGGTCACAACTAGACCCACCTGACAGTGACCGAGCCGACCTCGACGCTGACGATGTGCTGGCAGATGATGGGCAGCGTGCCCGAGTTCAGCGCCGGCCGCACTCTTACTGCCAAGCGGCGCTGCTGGCCCTGCCTCAGCTGGTACCCGCCGGTCACAACTAGACCCACCTGACAGTGACCGAGCCGACCTCGACGCTGACGATGTGCTGGCAGATGATGGGCAGCGTGCCCGAGTTCAGCGCCGGCCGCACTCTTACTGCCAAGCGGCGCTGCTGGCCCTGCCTCAGCTGGTACCCGCCGGTCACAACTAGACCCACCTGACAGTGACCGAGCCGACCTCGACGCTGACGATGTGCTGGCAGATGATGGGCAGCGTGCCCGAGTTCAGCGCCGGCCGCACTCTTACTGCCAAGCGGCGCTGCTGGCCCTGCCTCAGCTGGTACCCGCCGGTCACAACTAGACCCACCTGACAGTGACCGAGCCGACCTCGACGCTGACGATGTGCTGGCAGATGATGGGCAGCGTGCCCGAGTTCAGCGCCGGGCCGCACTCTTACTGCCAAGCGGCGCTGCTGGCCCTGCCTCAGCTGGTACCCGCCGGTCACAACTAGACCCACCTGACAGTGACCGAGCCGACCTCGACGCTGACGATGTGCTGGCAGATGATGGGCAGCGTGCCCGAGTTCAGCGCCGGCCGCACTCTTACTGCCAAGCGGCGCTGCTGGCCCTGCCTCAGCTGGTACCCGCCGGTCACAACTAGACCCACCTGACAGTGACCGAGCCGACCTCGACGCTGACGATGTGCTGGCAGATGATGGGCAGCGTGCCCGAGTTCAGCGCCGGCCGCACTCTTACTGCCAAGCGGCGCTGCTGGCCCTGCCTCAGCTGGTACCCGCCGGTCACAACTAGACCCACCTGACAGTGACCGAGCCGACCTCGACGCTGACGATGTGCTGGCAGATGATGGGCAGCGTGCCCGAGTTCAGCGCCGGCCGCACTCTTACTGCCAAGCGGCGCTGCTGGCCCTGCCTCAGCTGGTACCCGCCGGTCACAACTAGACCCACCTGACAGTGACCGAGCCGACCTCGACGCTGACGATGTGCTGGCAGATGATGGGCAGCGTGCCCGAGTTCAGCGCCGGCCGCACTCTTACTGCCAAGCGGCGCTGCTGGCCCTGCCTCAGCTGGTACCCGCCGGTCACAACTAGACCCACCTGACAGTGACCGAGCCGACCTCGACGCTGACGATGTGCTGGCAGATGATGGGCAGCGTGCCCGAGTTCAGCGCCGGCCGCACTCTTACTGCCAAGCGGCGCTGCTGGCCCTGCCTCAGCTGGTACCCGCCGGTCACAACTAGACCCACCTGACAGTGACCGAGCCGACCTCGACGCTGACGATGTGCTGGCAGATGATGGGCAGCGTGCCCGAGTTCAGCGCCGGCCGCACTCTTACTGCCAAGCGGCGCTGCTGGCCCTGCCTCAGCTGGTACCCGCCGGTCACAACTAGACCCACCTGACAGTGACCGAGCCGACCTCGACGCTGACGATGTGCTGGCAGATGATGGGCAGCGTGCCCGAGTTCAGCGCCGGCCGCACTCTTACTGCCAAGCGGCGCTGCTGGCCCTGCCTCAGCTGGTACACGCCGCCGGTCACCATGTCCGCGCGGGGAAGCACCTGGTTGAAGAATACATTACATACATATATTTTGTTGAAGTTGGGGAGGATATGAAGGTATTGGGAGTGGATATAACTATGGCTAAGGATAGAAAATTGTGGAGAGAAAGGACATTTTGCGCCGACCCCAGATGATGGGATAAGAGTGCAGGTTTATGATCACGATGTTTTTCCTTCACCGGAGAGCTTCCGACAAAGTGTTTCAGTTTGGGAGATATGAAAACGTACTATATTTGATTGGTATACAAACTCATGTAGCACGGGCAGGATTCGAACCTGGGACCTTTGCTGCCACAGGCTCACTCGGCCATCACCGCTCACGCACAAAGTTGCCTTAAGCAACGTTGAAATAGACTTTTTTTACAACAGTTATTGTAAAGATAGAAAAAATTGCTACTCATTCTCCTTAGATTTATGGTTACTATTTTGAATACTATGTCGACCCTAAAAAATGGAAGCGAATCTGTGGAGCGAATATTATCATATTAGATAATCAAAGAGAAATTTAAGAAACATCGAAAGCACTATCAGGCATATTTATCTAACAATTTTCTCTAATGACTTACTTCAACGGGCGCATATTCCCCCTGATCGTTGAGCTCGTGTATCTCGACCCACAGTTCGATCTTGCGAGTCAACTCGGCCCAACGATCAGCCAACGACCTCGCTTTCGCCAACTGTTGTTGTTCAACTTCCCAGTTACCGCGCGCGCGACTGAAGCCCGCCGAACGGTGACCCCACACTTCGATGGATAACGCGCCCTCTGTGATTAAAAAGAAAAATATATTAGATGTTATACATGAGAAAAATATTAAACTTAACAAAATGTTTAAAAATGTTACAGTTAAAAGTCACCTGTTATGCTCAAGCGACTGGACGAGACACATAGGGGTATCACGCAAAACTAGCTATTGAAGACAGGCTAGGATAGAGAGTTTCAAGAGAGCTGTAAGGCCAACGCGGACACCGCTATCGTGTCGGCCGACACCAGCGGCGGCAATTCACACTACTGGCTCGGAGTGTACTGGGCAGAACTTCCGAAAGTGCGACGAGTGTATACACTCACCGGCACAGTGCTCTATGAACTCCTCAGTGAGCGGCAGCGTGTGGTCATGCTTCATATTGAAGCGGAAGGTGACGGCAGGGGTGTGGCGCGGGAGGCGGGCGGCGGCGATGGCGTGTCGGCCGTACACCAGCGGCGCCGTGCACTTTATCTACTGGCTCGGAGTGTACTGGCAGAACACGAAAGTGCGACAGTGTACACTCACCGGCACAGTGCTCGATGAACTCCCTCAGTGAGCGGCAGCGTGTAAAAAGGGTCGTGCTTCATATTGAAGCGGGAAGGTGACGGCAGGGGGTGCATGGCGCGGGGAGGCGGGCGGCGCGGGCGTGTCGGCCGACATTACCAGCGGCGGCACCACTGGACTGGCTCGAGCCGAGCCGCACAGCGTGTGCACTGGGCAGAACACGAGGTGCGACAGTGTATGCACTCACCCGGCACAGTGCTCTATGAACTCCTCAGTGAGCGGCAGCGTGTGGTCATGCTTCATATTGAAGCGGAAGGTGACGGCGGGGGTGTGGCGCGGGGAGGCGGGCGGCGCGGGTGTGTCGGCCGACACCAGCGGCGGCACCACTACTGGCTCGGAGCCGCACAGCGTGTACTGGCAGAACACGAAGTGCGACAGGGATGGAGGTAAGCCTGTCGCTTGCTTGATCACTACGCGGATTGTTACCTGATCAAATGAAAATCGTAGTATTAGTAGGGGCAGGCTTGTCACACTCCGCGGTAGGTATTGAAAACGCAAGTACGTACGGCGGCCCCGCCGGCGTGGCTAGCCAGTACGGACTTACAAGCGAGTTACGCATACGCGAACTTTTTTCGTCACTTACTTCACCGATCCGATCGCTTTATAAATGGAGAAACATAAAAATAAAAAAACAACAATCGACAAACAACCTATGCAGACATTGTAAAAATAAAATAGTTATCTGACCTACCTACATTCCTACATACTACTAAGACCTAGCCTTGGTTTATTTGAAACGTCATTTGTTCACAAAAGTAGAGTACACTATTAAACAGGCAACATACCTAACACCGGTAATTAAATACTCAGATTAAATTACACTAGTTTACATTTTTATTTTTTTATGGTCAAAGCTACTAGGTTTTTTTGATAGATCTATATATATGTGGAATATATGGGTTCTTACAATGAACTTTCCTCCTATCACGTAAGATTATATAGAGAAAAATTGTGTCAAAAATTCAAAACTATTATTTTTCCTTTAATATTTTTAAGACATCACAAATTAGTAGTTCTATAATTTTTAACATGCTTTATAGCTGTAAATATTATAACACTCTCTTCAATAATATAAAACAATTCAATTTTAAATTTTACAATTTTTATTTCCTGGAAAAACTTTTTTTTTGAAAGTTGTATTGTTAATTTCCTCCATACATTTTATGAATTTATAGTCCTTGTATGGAGAAAATAACACAACTTTTCAAAAAATGTTTTTAAGGCGAAAACAAAAATTGTAATAAATTTTAAAATTGAATTGCTGGTTATATTATTGGAAGAGTATTGTAATATTTTACACGGCTTATAAAGCATGTTAAAAATTATGGAACTACTAATTTTAGTGATGTCTCAAAATATTAGCGAAAATAATGGTTTTGAATTTTTGATGCACAATTTTCTCTAAAGATCTTGCGTGATAGGAGGAGGAAGTTCATTATGGTTATGGTACCTATATTCGCATATATAGATCTATCAAAAAAACCTAGTAACCTGGTACCTGAAATTGTGTAAACTAGTGTTATTATTTAAAAGTGGACAACCCTTACTTCGCCAGAAAAGGTAAGCGTTATGCGATATAAAAAGAGATGGAACGTTTAGGTGAATATGATAGTAGGTTATTAGCGTTGTGCGATCTGAATTGCACTTAATTGTATCGTAGTGAGAGTCGCTATTCCTTTAATTGATTTTTCGGAGTGTACCTTCTGTGCTTGTACTATTATGTATTCTGTGGTAGAGGGACATTTTCATTCATCTCTTGTTTACTATTCTTCTAGTCTAGCTGTATCTCTACTCAACGCCCTGATTGCTCAATTACCATATGTAGATATTTTTAACACTAATTTAAGATGCTTTGTAGCTGGTTATTTATTTATTTATTTATGTAACTTTAGCTCACTACGCGCCTTGGGCAACTGTCAGTGCAGTCTAAGTTCCTAAAGAAATAAATTAGTGTGTGTGTAAGCGATAGACTTAGAAAAATAGAAGAGTCGTCCATTCCTTAATGCTTTGTTTAGTGATTAAGTTTAAAAATTCGGAAGGGGCTTTATCCGTATCCTATTCCTAAATGCTGAGAGTTGGAGTTGCATATCTATTGTAGACACGAGTTATAAGTTGGGTAACGGTTAGTCATATGGCGGAATGTGTTCAGGTGCTTTGTTCATTATAATAGAACGGGGGCGATAAGTATGTCGTCAATATATGTGAGTTGTGCAGGCGGTCAGCTTGACATTCAGCCTCGCTGGACTGAGCAGTTTTTCGTTATAAGTTACTTTCTACTACGTCTCGATATTTTAATTATCTCTTATCACATGTATGCACAGACCTGTGCATGTATGCCATTCGGTTGAAATCACAGGTAACGTAGTCTATTTACTTTAATAATATTATTGATCCCTCTTGATTGATCTTCTGTGAGCCAACTAAATATAGCAATGCGTATTTTGTTGGTTCTTTTTCCATACAAGAGATGACCAGTCAGAGAGAGTTAAGAGGTTCAAGTCAGATGCCTAGTGATAATAAAGACCTTGATTAATAAGAAACCCCCGTTTGCGACACAGGAACTAACATAGTTCTCGATTGGTGATATGTATTTTTTTAAAATGGTTCTATATCGAACTCATCTACGAGAAGATGATTTGTATAGACGTAATCATAAAAATAAAATAAAAACAAGTACACAACACAATAACTCTTAAAAATATAATTTGACCTGAATATAAACGCACATTCCATATAACCTAAACTACACATACTGGTTCAAAGTCTCTGGGTTGGACTCTTTAATTTTATTTACTACTAAATAAATCTTAGAAACGGTAGGTTCAGACCTCCCAACCACACCATATATCCTGAAAAGGGCCCATTCTGTTTATAAGTGCCGCCTTGTAAGCTGACGTCACCATTATCTTGCCGGTGATCGGCCATCTCGCTAAACCGCCGCCACGCTCCGATTGACGTCATACCATCGCGGCTTAACTGTCGGCTAACATCAGAAGTGAGAGGCTTTCGGTATGAGCTGCCGGTGTAATCCATACGACCAGCCAAAATGATTGGAAGACCCTTTTTCGTAAAGAAGGCTGATCACATGAGCGCCATAGCCTGTAGCGTCAAGTTTCCCTCGGTTGTCATCAAAAATGTTGTGTTTATACCCGGCTTTGCCATTAATAGCTGACTCTCCTCTGGAGCCGAAGAGTGCCGAAAAGCTGTCCATTGTCAGAAACTCTGTGCTTATATGCTGACGTCACCAGTCTTCGGATCCGCCGACAACTGCCGCCGGTACCTTCAGATGCTCAGGATTGTAACGATACCAAGACGGATAAGTTAATTGATTTCTGTCTGGATTGGATATACTCCTGAGGCTGATACTGCCTACCGCCAAGCAAATTAATACACCAAATTGTCTTCATTTTTTTTTGCTGTGTCTTCAACGGTATACTTCGAGTATGAACTTGTTGGACTGATGGCAATTAGTCTTCCAGATCCAGTATTTAGTACTCAAGTCAAATAATCAAAAACAACCCAGGGACTTTCTTTGGTACAATTTATAGAAACAGGGACTATGTTATTCCTGAGCCATCTCCCTATCAATATTTGGGTGCATAAAGGTTATCAATCGAGCCAGATGCGTCGAGTTTATATTTCCAAGTAATATTCGACCTTATCATTATTATGCATAGAAATAAAAAGCAACAATTTTTGTCACTTCAAAACCATTTTCATCAATCATACTATTATTTTCAAAAAAGTCTACCCGATTAGATTGACCCAACCGTTTGATGGCATAAAAACTCCGATTACTAAAATTTTCTGCCAACAACGCCGGTAGATTATTGAAATTCCTAAGGTTTTAGAAAAAGAAAAGTGAAGTAAAAATTATATCATAAATTATTAACAGTAAAATTATCATATTTTTTCTCTTATACAGTAGAGTTCTATAATTGTAAATTAGCTGTAGTAAGTTTTCTCTCCGAAAACATAAAAATAAAATAAATAAAATAAAAATTCAGACTTATATAGATCTAACTTACTTGCTGTGTAGCCGAATCTGAGCGATTCGTCATCGTCTCGCATATCGCCCGAGCTGTCTGATGCGGCCTCACAGATCCTGTCCTGCGGGAACTGCCCGGCCACGCGGCTCAACTCCACCTGTATACATGAACATTACTTTTTAGTAATCAAAGTCAAAGTCAATTATTTTTATTTATATAGGCTTAAAAATAGCACTTATAAATCGTCACATTCTTGTTTTCTAGTTAGTTGACGTCATAAAATTACTTAAAGCTAAGGTTACCACCAAAAAAAAAAAACTTCTCCAGCGCGTTACAATGTCTAGACTGTTGATGCAAACTGTCAAAAAGCGCAAAGTCGAATATTTGGGACACGTGTTGCGACACGACAGATATCAGCTGCTTCAACTTCTTATAATGGGCAAAATAGAAGGCAAGAGACGTGCTGGAAGACGCAAAAAATCATGGCTGAGGAACATAAGTCAGTGGACCGGAGTCAATTATTTTTTATTTATATAGGCTTAGCGGCGAACAGATAGCACTTTGCGTATAAATGGACGTCACATTCTTGTTTTCTAGTTAGTTGAGAGTCACTTAAGTGACTTAAAGATAAGGTTACCACCAAAAAAAAAATTTCTCCCGGCGCGTTACAGTATCTAGACTGTTGATGCAAACTGTCAAAAAGCACAAAGTCGAATATTTGGGACACGTGTTACGACGCGACAGATATCAACTGCTTCAACTTACTTCAGTAGGCGGAAATAGAGAGCGAGACGTGCTGGAAGACGCAAAAAATCATGGCTGGGAACATACGCGGGTGGACCGGAGTCACCAGGGTTAAATTTCGCATAGCAGCGAACAGATAAGAGTTTGCAGAACGGCAGCCAACCTTCAGTAATGGAGGGCACTACAGAAGAAGAAGGTTACCACCGCCACCAAAGCGCAAGTGGAGAAGAGGCGGCGCAACAAACTCCACTGCTGCATTTTCTCCAAAGACGTCACTTTACAACATATGTCTTACAATTAAATGACTGTGTGTGGACGAATATACAATAATGGAAAACATCTTGAGGAAACTAACGAACTGTTTAAGTGACTAGTGTGTATACAACTGTCGCTAAGTGGCGGTAGTGGTTCTAGTGTGTAGAAGTCTAAGATCCACTTTGACCACTGAGTAAGTAAGAAGAAATAAATATACGAACATTAATCTTTATGGATTCGCATAAAGTTAGTCTACTGCCCTCCTTTGACCATATATCAAAGGTCAAGGTCAGCTGACCTGTAACCTCCCGGCGACCTCCCCCCTGTTGGCTAATGATGGGCGTGCTTGGTAGTCCAAGGGTCACGTCGTGGAACAAAGCTTCTAAGAATACATTCGCTACGCCGATCAAATTGTGATTCTCTTTGCGACTCGTAGAACGGATCCACTGCTTTCTCGGCAGGCTCCTGAGGAATAATTTAGTGTGAAATTTTTTTATTCATAGATTCCATAGGTCCCAAAAATTAAAAGCAGTAATACAAAAATATTGTTGAGCTACTGGTCCGTGGATTTGGATAATAAAAACACCCGATGACGCTGATGAGACTTTATTCAGTTCACCACACTATAGTTACACTATAATTGCAAAGAGTTTCCTCACGACGTTGTCCAAATTGTCCAAACACTATGATCAGAGTCCAGTAATTAATCGCCATGAGTCGTCACTTAGTATTTCGCACTTCGTATCACTTCGATCTTTTCTCTTAGCTCGTCTAAAGATGAACTGGACCTCGGCGCTTTGAACAACCACGCTTATATAGGCAGATAATTTCGCTCTACTAAATTCTCGAACATTCGCGGCCGAACTGTATCGAACGATCGAGTCTATTTGCTATCCCGCTCTCACATGTGCTGTCCTTTTCCTTTAGGTTGCAAGCGACTATAAACCCTATCCGTTAGGTACGTAAAGCTCATTATTGCTTGCACCGCCGATCATTTCTAGAACCGAAGAGGGTTCACGAAGCGTAAGTCTAGAACATTTCAGTTTGCAGCCTTCTTTTCTAGACGGCGCCCGTGCGTTTTCAGTAACACTGCCCCCTTCTTAGCAGATGCTCGTCCCGAGCATCATCATTACTACCGTGATATTTCGCCAGACGGTCCGATGTGGACAATTTTCATTGCTCCTCCTCGGCTGTCGTTGGATCCTGTAAGTCACATCATTTAGTCGTGTGACTCACTTTCTGCAGACCCTCCCATTTTAGTCTGTAGCTTCGGTGATTTCCCTTTTCGTCGAGTAGGGTTATGCAGCCATACTAAACTGCCTTCCTCGAAACCACCTGTATTTCAGTTCTTCTGTCGAATCTGGTTTTCATGTTCTCGCTTGACTGCAATCCATTTTCTTCTGACTAAATGATGGATGTTCCGCATCCTTTCCCGTAGATCAGAGACGTAATCTTGCACAGTTTGAGATTCCTCAATTTGGCCACTCCAGTTAGTATGTGTCTACTGGCAACCGAAGATTCTCGACCATAATTCACGAAAGCCGGAGTCGCTTTTGTACTCAAACGTCCACGCTGTTCTATTACGAGAGAGGAGGAACAGTGGAATGTACTTGTCCCAGTCTTTCTGGTGATTGTCCACTATTTTTGCCAAATGCCTCTCCAATGTCTGGTTAAATCGTTCCACCATACCGTCAGACTGAGGATGGTACGCAGTCGTTCGTGTTTTGTGCATTCCCAAGAGCTTTCTTGCATACCTCTTGAAATACTTGGGACTCAAAGGATTTCTTCCTTGCAATCTGAATGGATTTCCAGAGGCACGCCATAACGACAAATAACTTCTTCAACAATCTTGGTAGCCGCGGTTATAGCTTCCTGATTGGGTGTTGGCGAACTTACTTCAGAGCCATTTGGTAAAATAATCCATGACAACCATGAAGTACTTATTCCCCGACTCAGTCACAGGGAATGGCCCAGCTACATCGACTGCAATGCGTTCCCAAGGCGCACCAACGTTACTACAGCCTCAAATTTCCTCGACTCCGTAAGTTTGTGGACCTTTTACTGCAGCGCATATGTAGTGCATTTACGGCACCAATCTTGCACATCCTCACGACAGTGCAGCCAATAAAAACTCTCTCTCGTACTGCTTTTTGTTAGTGTCCTCTTTTGACGCCTAGATGACCTCCCGAAACGCCATCGTGTACTATACGGAGAATCTCTGGAACTTTGGATCTTGGAACAACTACTTTGTAGGTGGAACTCTCTACCTCGAAATTAGTCTTTTCCCATTTCCGGTAAAGTATGCCATTTTGTAGAATAAAAGCTGTCCCATTGCGCCCAGTATGCCTTCGTTATAGCGCTCCGTAGGTGCCCACATCGCTCCACGTTGGTTTACCGTCCCCTTGCTTCTTCCACATGATGATACTAGCGGAGGTCCTTGTCTTCTTCTTGGGCTTTCCTCATTGCATCATCTTCCCAGGATTTACAAGGAGTTGCCCGAGTAAGTTTTAGAGCTCAATTCTTTTGACTCTTGTTTGATGCAGATGCTTGCAGTCTTCTGGACATGGTCTCCTAGAAAGAGCGCTTTCTGCATTTCCGTGGGCCTTTCACTACGGTGTTCGGTATGGAAGTCATACTCCTGCAATTGTTCAATCCAACGTGCATACTTGACCTTCAGGGTTTTTAAACTGCAATAACCATTTTAATGCTGCGTGATCGGTACGCAGTAAGAACTTTCTGCCGATGAGGTATTTGTTGAAATGTTGCAGGAGGTCTTCACCACAGCCAAGAGTTCTCTCCTTGTAACGCAGTAGTTTCTTTCAGGCCTTCGATAGTGACTTGCTAGAAGTAAGCAATAACGACCTCCCTGTCTCCCTGTTTTTGCAGACAGAACTCACTCCGATTGCCCGTATTACTTGCATCAGTATCGACGTTCTGTATTGTGTGCCCTCTGGTTGTGGATATCCCAAAATAGGAGTCTCACATAGATGTTCTTTCAACTTTTCGAAGGAATCCTCGCATATGTTTCGTCCCAACAGAATGTTCGTTTATCCTCGGTCAGACGATGTAAAGGGTTTTTTGTGCAATCTCCGAAAATCCTTTCACAAACCGCCTGTAGTAAGAGCATAGGCCGGAGGAAATGCGCGTACTTCTGCTTTATCTTTTAGGAGTGAGCCACTTTTTAACGGCTTCTACCTTCTCTGGATCCAGTCTGGATGCCTTCACTGGTAATGACGTGGCCGAGGTAGCTAACGAATTTTGTTCCTGAGTAAATGACACTTCTTTTGGATTTAATTTCTTAGATTGGCTCCATGTATCTTGGCAAAGACTTGCTCCAGGTTTCTCAAGTGATGCCTCGAAATCACGGCCAACGATGATGACGTCATCCAGGTACACCAGGCAGGCTTCTCCAACCAAGCCTGCTAGGACACATTCCATCAGTCAGTTCGAAAATGGCTGGTGCGTTACATAATCCGAAGGGCATGACGTTGAACTGCCATAAACGGCTTTGCCTGTTGAGAACGCTGTCTTCCATCTTTATCCTTCGGGTGAATTTCCACCTGCCAATAACCAGATTTTCAAGTCCAAGGTTGAGAACCACTTCATGCGCACTCAGAGTATCTAATGTGTCATCGATTCGAGGGCAATGGATAACTGTCCTTCTTGGTGATGTCATTGAGCCGTCTGTAGTCTACACAGAATCGCGTACTACCATCCTTCTTCTTTACCAGCACAACAGGTGAACACCATGGACTCGAAGATGGTTCAATTATCTTATTTCTTTCCATTTCCCTCCAACAGATCTTTGGTGACCTCTTTTTCTTTCGCTATTGGTATTCGCCTTGCTCGTTGTCGGATGGGTCTCTCGATTCCCGGTGTCAATTCTGTGTTGTACCAAAGATGTTTCTTCCAATGTCTCCTTCTTGGTTGGTGAAGATATTTGAAAAGCGTAGTAGAAACTCCTTTGCTTTAAGGCTCTGGGGAGTAAGTCAAGTTGCTTTTGCAATCATCGAAGAAGCAATGTTTGACCGTAGCATTCTTCCTGTCTTTTATTTCGTCTGAGCTTGGCGTTGAACTGCATCTCTTCATCCAAAGGACTTCTTCATCTTCCTATGACATCACCTTGGCTTAAGGTAACGTCATGGTCATCCAGATTCACTACTTTGACCAACCCAGCTGTATCGTTTCCCCTAACTACAGTTCTGGCGGTCATGAGTTTCCGGGTCGTTGTCTTAGAAGCGTACTTCTTCAATCAGTACACATCTACTTGACTTGTTCTTTCGGTTAGATGGCAACTTTACCGATACTTGAGCCACCGTGCGTCTGCAGGTATGACGATGTTTCTGAGGCAGGTAACTTTGCCGTGGACTCCTCCAAGTATGAATATTTCTTACTTCACCGCACTTGAAAATTCCATTGGCAACATCTATTCTGCACTGGTTTTCTTCAAGTGAAATCCAGTCCCAATATGCAGTCGTCCACTATGTCAGCTACAATGACGTCATGATGGTACGCCGCTTCTCCCATGTACATCGTAACTGACATTCTCTCCAAAGACGGGTATTTGCTGGCCGGAGGCGGAAAGAAGCCGGCAAGTGACTTTCTCTCTTGTTTTTCATCTCGGACTTCACACTATATCTGGTCGAACTATTGTTCTAGAGGCTCCTGTGTCGATCTCGTTTATTTTACAGTCATTACCATTTATTTTACCAGCTATCGCAATGCTTTTTCCATTGCATGCCTGTGTGAGGGGGATAATGGTTGTTGGGGCTTCTTTTCGCATGCTCGCCAGCCAGTACTCGCCCCTTAGTTCTGGCTGTTACTCGTTTCCTGATTCATAGTCGACGAAGATTCTCGATTCTTTGTCAGCTCCTCAACCAGAGTCCTCGAGTTTCTTCTTTGTAGCTGCACGCATGAGTCCTTCTGTGGACAATGGAACTGCATGTGCCCTCGCTCTCCACAACTTGTAACACACATGACCCCGGAGCCCTTCTTACGTGGAGCCTTTTACCTCGTTCACTTCCTCCGTCACTTCTCGCCACTTTGTAAACCTGTCGCAAGTCGTGCCTGACAGCTTCGACTTCTAGTGCGTGGGCCAGTGCTTCCTTCAATGAGGCGTGATGGCGAAGCCTTACGGCAGCTCTTACTTCCAGGTCCTTGCAGTGCCGTCAACGAAGGCCTGCACGGTGTTGGTTTCCACCATGTTCACCTCTGCTGATGGGTACGCTTTCCTGACAAGCTTCTCTATCTCTAGAGCCCACTGCTGGAGT
Organism: Ephestia elutella; assembly: GCA_018467065.1. Classification (NCBI taxonomy): domain Eukaryota; kingdom Metazoa; phylum Arthropoda; class Insecta; order Lepidoptera; family Pyralidae; genus Ephestia; species Ephestia elutella. Next base: position 6,241,621 of record CM031568.1, on the reverse strand, counting down.
CCTTCTCCTGAGCGCTGGACTCTGTCGCGGCAGTTGAGCTCTGAAAGACATGTTCCAGATATGCCTCTCTCCATACACCGGGATTCAAGAGCCCACTCCAAAAGATCTTTAAATCCAGCGTTAGGGGTAGCCACCTCCAGAACGTCCACAGCTTTCCCTCGGAGCGAGCCAGTGAGGGCGGTTAAGCACTGGTCGTCTGTCCACCCATTGGCAGTGGCGATCGTCTGGAATTGTTGACGATATGCAGCCCAGGATAGAGGTACCATCATACGCAGGCAACTTCACGTTGGGTCCACGGACTACACCAACAGAACCACATGGTGCGACTGATACTCCAGAGGTTTCCAGACGAACAACCTTTTTTCTCTAACTCTGTAAACCCAGTCCTCGTATGTTGTCGACGTCATTCCCAAGGCTGGTGACCCTTTCCTCTATTAAATCAACATCCTTCCAGTAATTCGGATTACCACGCCGCTAACCTCGCATACTGCCGACAACACTTTTTGTTCCAGCTCCTTCTGTGCTGTAAGTTGTAGAGTCTTGCACACTTTGTACAGCAGTAAATTTTTGAGTTCAAGAGTGCCTCTTGTGCAAGTTGTTGTTTTTGCAGAGCCTTAAATTGTTGCTCTTGAGCCGTGAATTTATTCTCTGAAGCATCCTTATCAAGACCCGTCAAATCGAAGAACTGGGCGTGGCGTGTTGAGTGGGCGTGGTTTTGTGGGCGGGGCCAGTGGGCGGAGCCACGCTCGAAGTAGGCGGGGCCACAGGGGCGTGGGCCTGGTGGGGCGTGGCCAGTGGGTGGAGCCTCCCTCGGAGTAGGCGGGGCCACAGGGGGCGTGGCCTGGTCCGTAGATCCGGTGGGGGAGGCCTCAGCAGCACGCTGCGCCCGCGTCTTGACACCCTCGCTGGTGACGTCGTTACATCCCTCGGAGTCAATGGCATTATCCAAATTCCGGGCTTCTGACACCAAATGTTACGGGCTACTGGTCCGTGGATTTGGATAAAAACACCTGATGACGCTGATGAGACTTTATTCAGTTCACCACACTATAGTTACACTATAATTAAAGGGTTACAAGGGTTCCTCACGACGATTGTCCAAATTGTCCAAACACTATGATCAGAGTCCAGTAATTAATCGCCAGAGTCGTCACTTAGTATTTCGCACTTGTATCACTTCGATCTTTCTCTTAGCTCGTCTAAAGATGAACTGACCTCGGCGCTGAACAACCACGCTTATATAGGCCAGATAATTTCGCTCTTCTACTAAATTCTCGAACATTCGCGGCCGAACTGTATCGAACGATCGAGTCTATTGCTATCCCGCTCTCACACATGGCTGTCCTTTTCCTTTTAGGTTGCAAGCGACTATAAACCCTATCCGTTAGGTACGTAAAGCTCATTATTGCTTGCACCGCCGATCATTTTTCCTAGAACCGAAGAGGGTTCACGAAGCGTAAGTCTAGAACATTTCAGTTTGCGTACTTTTCTAGACGGCGCCCGTGCGTTTTCGTAACAATATGATAATTATTTTTTGGTGGTAATTAGCCAATCCGTAGCCAGTTTTGACCAAAGTCAAAACTAAACAATGTTACAGGCACGTAAGTTGACCTAAGACTTGAATGCGAAGTAACAAATTTTAAGGTGTCAATCGAAATGCGGTAAGAGGTACGTGTAACCAAGGCAACGCAGCAATTATCTGCGCGGGAAACTGTCATTTTGATTCTACTTACGTACCCAGATCAGTACGACGATTCGTCATTACGTTTGGCAAGCATGTGAACTAGACAAAATAAACTTGATGTCACGAAGACAGGACCATTTGCAGACAATGGCGAAGCTCTAAGGCCTCTGCCCCACTTGGAGACCTAAAGAGTTTGAGTGGCGTCACCTGTTCGATGACGTCATCGTCCCGCAGCAAGACACCAGCTTGTTGTCCAGCTTCTCCATCGACCACACTTGTCCTCCTAACCCGGACGTGTCACTATCTACAGTGACGTCACCTGTTCGATGACGTCATCGTCCCGCAGCAAGACACCAGCTTGTTGTCCAGCTTCTCCATCGACCACACTTGTCCTCCTAACCCGGACGTGTCACTATCTACAGTGACGTCACCTGTTCGATGACGTCATCGTCCCGCAGCAAGACACCAGCTTGTTGTCCAGCTTCTCCATCGACCACACTTGTCCTCCTCGACCCGGACGTGTCACTATCTACAGTGACGTCACCTGTTCGATGACGTCATCGTCCCGCAGCAAGACACCAGCTTGTTGTCCAGCTTCTCCATCGACCACACTTGTCCTCCTAACTCCGGACGTGTCACTATCTACAGTGACGTCACCTGTTCGATGACGTCATCGTCCCGCAGCAAGACACCAGCTTGTTGTCCAGCTTCTCCATCGACCACACTTGTCCTCCTCGACCCGGACGTGTCACTATCTACAGTGACGTCACCTGTTCGATGACGTCATCGATACTGCTGTCATGCCGTCGCCAGTCGTCGTACCCATGTCGCGCATATCCACCAGCTTGTTGTCCAGCTTCTCCATCGACCACACTTGTCCTCCTAACCCGGACGTGTCACTATCTACAGTGACGTCACCTGTTCGATGACGTCATCGTCCCGCTGCTGTCGCCGCCGCCAGTCGTCGTACATGTCGCGCATGTCCACCAGCTTGTTGTCCAGCTTCTCCATCGACCACACTTGTCCTCCTAACCCGGACGTGTCACTATCTACAGTGACGTCACCTGTTCGATGACGTCATCGTCCCGCTGCTGGCGCCGCCGCCAGTCGTGGTACCTGTCGCGCATGTCCACCAGCTTGTTGTCCAGCTTCTCCATCGACCACACTTGTCCTCCTCGACCCGGACGTGTCACTATCTACAGTGACGTCACCTGTTCGATGACGTCATCGTCCTGCTGCTGTCCGCCGCCGCCAGTCGTCGTACATGTCGCGCGCATGTCCACCAGCTTGTTGTCCAGCTTCTCCATCGACCACACTTGTCCGCCTCGACCCGGACGTGTCACTATATCTACAGTGACGTCACCTGTTCGATGACGTCATCGTCCCGCTGCTGTCGCCGCCGCCAGTCGTCGTACATGTCGCCGCATGTCCACCAGCTTGTTGTCCAGCTTCTCCATCGACCACACTTGTCCGCCTCGACCCGGACGTGTCACTATATCTACAGTGACGTCACCTGTTCGATGACGTCATCGTCCCGCTGCATGTCGCCGCCGCCAGTCGTCGTACATGTCGCGCATGTCCACCAGCTTTGTTGTCCAGCTTCTCCATCGACCAGCACTTGTCCGCCTCGACCCGGACGTGTCATCTATATCTACAGTGACGTCACTCTGTTCGATGACGTCATCGTCCCGCTGCTGTCGCCGCCGCCAGGTCGTCGTACATGTCGCGCATGTCCACCAGCTTGTTGTCCAGCTTTCTCCATCGACCACACTCTTTGTCCGCCTCGACCCGGACGGTGTCACTATACTCTACAGTGACGTCACCTGTTCGATGACGTCATCGTCCCGCTGCTGTCGCCGCCGCCAGTCGTCGTACATGTCGCGTGCATGTCCACTCAGCTTGTTGTCCAGCTTCTCCATCGACCACACTTGTCCGCCTCGACCCGGACGTGTCACTATAGTCTACAGTGACGTCACCTGTTCGATGACGTCATCGTCCCGCTGCTGTCGCCGCCGCCAGTCGCTCGTACATGTCGCGCATGTCCACCAGCTTGTTGTCCAGCTTCTCCATCGACCACACTTGTCCGCCTCGACCCGGACGTGTCACTATCTACAGTGACGTCACCTGTTCGATGACGTCATCGTCCCGCTGCTGTCGCCGCCGCCAGTCGTCGTACATGTCGCGCATGTCCACCAGCTTGTTGTCCAGCTTCTCCATCGACCACACTTGTCCGCCTCGACCCGGACGTGTCACTATATCTACAGTGACGTCACCTGTTCGATGACGTCATCGTCCCGCCGCTGTCGCCGCCGCCAGTCGTCGTACATGTCGCGCAGGTCCACCAGCTTGTTGTCCAGCTTCCTCCATCGACCACAGACTTGTCCGCCTCTGACCCGGACGTGTCACTATCTACAGTGACGTCACCTGTTCGATGACGTCATCGTCCCGCTGCTGTCGCCGCCGCCAGTCGTCGTACATGTCGCGCATGTCCACCAGCTTGTTGTCCAGCTTCTTCCATCGACCACACCTTGTCCGCCTCGACCCGGACGTTTCACCACATTATTGCCGGTTCCGATACTGTGCGCCGCGCTGTGGATTTAAGTAAAAGTCATGAATGTATATGTCGTGTTACTTTCGGAGTAAAAATAGATTGTGTCAATTTACGGGAAAAGGTACCAGTAAAGGTAGTAATTTGAATTTGACAACTGATGACAGTATTGTACTATGTGCCAGAAATAGTGAGCGGAAAAACGATAACCCTCATCATAACAACTTGTCATAAGTTCAGTACTCATAAGACTTATCAAGATACCTTGAAGTCAAGGGTCATAAGTGCAGTCATACCTCGAGGACCTTATTGTCAAGGCCCAAAGATCATATTTCCTTGTAGATTCTGACCGCACTTTTGACTCTTGACTGATTAGTCAAACTCAAGTCGTGACTATTGTCATACAACAAAATTTCCCAAAATCTCTCAAATGACTGGAAGAGATCCCTTCATGGGATAGCTCTTCCATTGTATATTTACCTTTTTATTTTATACTTTTAACTATGTATCCTTAGTACAATAAAGAAACTATAAACAAACAAGGCCGGCAACACTATTGTGATACCCCTGGTGTTGCAGTTGTCCATGGGCAGCGGTGATCGCTTACATCAGATGATGCGCTTGCTAGTTTGCCGCCATATGTAAATAAAAACATCTCTTTCTAGAACAACCAACCTTCCTATTAGGACTAAGGTTCTGCGGCGGTATCTGCAGCGTGACACTAAACCGGGTGTTCCTCCTCATCTCCTCGGCCAGGAAGTTGGCCTCCTGCACCAAAGCGTTGGCCCGCAGTATATCCGCCTTCAATCTCCCGAGCGAGCGTTTGAAAGTATCGTCCCGTTCGGCCGCCCAGCGCTCCACTCGAGCGGCGGTTGTTGGCGTACAAGCTGTCATTTTCCCTGTATTGATATTAAAAACCTAGTAAGTACTAGTATAATCGTTTTGAAATCCTAGTAGTTTGTAACCTTGAGCACAGAATTAATATATGTACTACGTACAGAAACGAAACTCCCTGCCACTCCCGCAATATGGCACCCTCCCCCCCGCACTTTTCCCCCGTTATTTTGCGGATTGGGACGCTATGACGTGTTACTGACGTGTTCACGAATGTACAGTTTCATTTGTAGTAGTAGTAGGTATATATGACGCCCCGTTTCCATGGAGTGCCTTGAGAATATCAATATCGTGTAATTTAAATTTTACGGTTAAAATTGTCTATGGAGTTATAATTTCTGAATGAATCAAGGAACACGTGTGCCATGTTTCATAAGGATCCGTTCAGATATGCGATCTCTGGCTCGGAACAAACAAACCCACATGCCGACTAAACCAATTAGGGTCAGTCTTGAAATGGAGACTTCCTCTCTTGTTAGAAAAACACCTTTTATTAAAGGTTATCTAAATATTTCCCAGAAGAAAAAAGGTACCGGTTAACTGATATCTCATTACTTACCTAACTTGAGTGGATCGTACGAATATGGTGGGTATGGCGTCGACGGCGATAATATATTTCTAAGTTGTTGAAACTGTCTCTCGTATTCTTGTCTCTGTTTTTCTAATGCCACTGAAAAAAGAAACACAGCATTATTAATTCCAGACGTAATGTACAATCACTCAGAAGTAAAGTAGTAGTAATTTAATGACGAACTACAATTTTCTAGCAAATTCCCTAAGCTTAATCCTTTATTAACAACTTTACTATGTCCTACTAAAATTATAAATGTAAAATTTCAAATGAATCGATGAGCAAACTTGATACAAGGATAGTATATTCCCTAAAGCGCAGAATACATAATAGTACAAGTACAGAAGGAACACTCCGAAAAATCAATTAAAGGAAAAGCGACTCTCGCGATGATACAATAAAGTGCAATTCAGATCGCGCAACGCTAATAACCTACAGTTATATTCACTTAAACGTTCCATCTCTTTCTATCGCATAACGCTTACCTTTTCTGGCGAAGAAAGGGTTGTCCACTTTTAAATAATAATTTAATCTGAATATTTAACTACCGTTAGGTATGTGCCTGTTTATTAGGTACTCTAATTTTGTGAACAAATGACGTTTCAAATAAACCTAGGATATTTCTGCATAGGTTGTTTGTTGATTATTGTTTTTTTTTTAATTTTTATGTTCCTCCATTTATAAAAGTTCGCGTGTGCATAACTCGCTTGTGAGGCCCTACTGGCTAGCCACGCCGGCGGGGCCGCCGTACGTACTTGCGTTTTCAATGCGGAGTGTGACAAGCCTGCCTAAACGAACTTTTTATTCAAAATACTCAAGTAAAACCACGAGGTGCACTTAAAAAAAAACAAATGCAAACCTTGTTTGTCCTCCTCGTGTTGCCTCTCCAGCCTCGAGATGGCGGTCTGTATGGGGTCGTTGCTGAGCTCATTTAGCATAATCTCGTCCCGAGCGAAGTTGTAGTCTATGGGCTGCGCTGGCGTCTGGGGCTCGGATGCTGCGGCTGAAATACATATAACTGCTGGAGATGTTCTCCTCATAATCTGTACTAATGTAACTCTAAAGTTGGAGTTTGTATATTTGTTTGTTCGGTCCGAAACTTTTTGAAAATCTTTCTGTGTACAGTTAGTTCCCATCATGTAAAAAGGCCGATGGAAGACTATGAGGAGGGGGTGAAACTTGCGCATGGGTACGACTGATTAAACCAATCGCGCGCGCCGGATGAGGCCCGCCCATTGAATTATAAATAAATATGGAAGTGTAACTCCATACAACGAACGCTCAAATCTTGGTTCCATTTACGCAAACAAATGTACTTAAATACAACAAGACACTCACACTTTCTCATAGAAAAAGCTAGTACATGATTGGGCGCGTCAAGGTCACGGGGCGGGGTCAACACACCGCGGCAGCCGGCTACCGCTCAAACAAACTGCTCAGCCGCTTGGCTTTTGAAGTCTCGGCACAGAATTAATATAAGTACTACGTAGTCTCGGCAAAGGAAAGAAAGGTTATTCCGCTGTTTTGTGTGATTTCTACACCACTTTACGACACACGATGGCCTATTTTTGCTAATTAAACTTGCGAAATTACTCGATGATACGTACAATTGACACTTATGCGTTAGGTACAAGTACAACCGTTGAACTCGCTGCGCCACGGCGAACTGAGGCGAGAGCGAGGTGGCTATTTTACGCTCCCGCCCACCAAGGTTGCTATTGCGTGGAACCATTTTTTTGGCGTTGTTAGAGTTCTATGGTATATTAGTTCGTTGGGTCCGCCCGACCCCCGATCACCGCATAGACCGATATATCGCCTACTGCGCAGCTTAACCGCCAGCGCCCTTTTTACGAGTCTGACGGGAACCACATAGGATGGCTACATGAAGAAGGTTCCGGGACCGAAGCCCCGAGGCACAGCTGAGAGTTGTATAATAAATAACTCAGCAGAGTTGAGAGATGAGAAAGTAATGACCCTGAAGAAATGTCTTTTGTCATCGTTCAACCACATTAATTTAGGAACTTTTATTGTCTTTGTGGAGTGTCTTTTTTCCCATTCGGATTAAAACCTTCGTGTAAGACATGTGCATCTTCTTCTAATCTAAAAATTCTTTGGGTTCCGTTCTGACAGCGGGCGCCTTTTCGACTGTCCTTCATATATGCAAACTCACCAGTTTGCTTCGGACAGTTGACCCTGAAGAAGTGGTGGTTCCCCCACAGTATTCTGTCGGCGTGTCCGAGTCGGATGTGTGAGACTACTGGGGTTCCGTTCACGAAGCAGCGGGCCCCGTTGATAGGCTCCATATGAAGGCTGCCACCTTCCACTAGTAACAGGCAGTGTTGCGGCTGGATGCCCAGGCCTGAGAGTTGGATGTCTGCTGAACTATCTGCGCCTACCAGGGTTCGGTCCTAGGAAAATATATTCAGTTATACTTACTATAACTGTTTCTTGTTAATTCACAAAATAAGAGTAATAAACTGTGAAATTATATTTGCGTCGAGCTTTAGCAGAGTCGATTATTTTTTTAGTTTATAATAAGGTACTTTATATATCTAAAAATGTAATCTTGTATGCTAATAAAGTATTCTTGATGTTGTTGATACATATTTTTAGATGTTTGCTTGTTATTAGAACTTAAAGAGTCACCTTGAGGTAGTATACAAGCAACTCGTTCAACGACGGATCCGCGTTCAGATTCACCAAGTAGTATTTGTTCTTCTCCACTTTGATGCCGCTGGCTTGCACGCTGATGCCCATCTTTTCTAACGCGTGTTGTCTTTCACTTTGTATTCGACCTGGAAATAAAAAAAAAACTATATTAAATATACAGAATGCAATGATTAACTGCTACATGGTAAATCAGCAGTCACATGTTAACAAATTTAAATATAATAATACTAGGTACCTACTTAGGCCGAAATAAATAGGTATCATACCGTACATGTTGCAAAAAATACAGGTATTAAAATTACTATGACAACATCCATATCACAGATTAATTAAAACCGAGCAAATAGAATTATCTTAAATAAATATGCCGGTGGCGATAGCAGTGCAGGATATTTTATTTAATAACTGTATATTCTAATTATCCTTCAACAACAGATACCTATACTTTCACCACATTCCAAAAATAATAGTCGAGGAATTTCTATGGCTGAAACGAGGTTAGTATAATTTGTCAAAAACGTGTGCAATAAAAATTAAAAAGAAATCAAATCCGTACCAGTTTCCACGAGCTTCTCCTCCCAAGTCCTGGACATCTCTTTCATGAGATGTTCGCTCTGCGCTAGTTGTTCGTGGACGTCCTCGCCCACTGGTGAGCCCTGGAAATACAAACTCATGTTTTACTCGGGATGACCTGATGGCCGCCACCGATAAGGCCGTAAAAGTGGAGGAACTCTTTTCGGGTACAAACAGTTAGATCCGTTGAATAGCATCGACATGAGAAGAAGCTCTGAGATTTGATCATTATGCATCTTCTGAGACAGGCATTTTCTGGTATACCAATACGCAAAAAGACAATGATAGTATTTTGCTTTTACTACAAGAAAAATATGTAAATCTGAATGGAACTGGAAAGAAATCAAACAGATGCTGCTATAACTATATAACTATGAAGCTATATTCGAACTTATACTTAAGGGGCTCTATACCATGAGCTATGTACTTCAGTAGTCACCCTACCAGTGTAGCGTGCGATACGTTGTTGTGTACTACCTACCATATAATTAATACAGTTTGAAAACATTTTTTGCCCATTTTCATTATTGCTTTTATTAAAATAATAACAATACATTAAATCTAGAATCGATTAAACAAGGATTGCATGATATTTTCATAGATTCGAATACAGAGCTACAAGTATGTAGTTTTCTTTTTACTCTTCATTCTTTTTCTTACCTGCCAGTACAGCAGATCGTTGATTTTTTTTATTTTTGTTTTAGAAATATGAGGCATAATTTTTACACCAGGATTTTCATGGTAAATCGAAATTAAACGAAATCGATTTCAGCCAGCCAGTATTAATAGTTACCCAAATAAAGATCCTTATTATGGGAGGTCCAGACTCATTTTGAGTCGCTGCGCCATAATAGTTTATTTATTATTTACTTTTTGAGCAAGCACCATATGAGTGATCAGTCCACTCATGCTGGGACCATTTGACTCAATTCCCCGGCCATACTAGTTAGTATTAATAGTTACCGTGGCATGTTTGAGCATCTCCTTGAGCGCCTCGACCTCTTGCCGCAACTCCCTTATAATCCTCGCGTTGGGATCTTCATTGACGACGGCGTGGTTCACTATCCTCTTGGCGCGGTCCGCGTATCGGAGGGTCGACAGAGTCTCTTCGTAGTTGTCGGCCGCTGGCGATACTGTTGCCACCTATATGAAAATAGAATGGTTTTCATTCTTGGAAAGGTTTTCTGTCATCTCTAAGCTACGAAATCGGTTATTTTTACAAAATAAGTAGGTACCATAATATATCAATCGATACTATAGCAAGCGCTCCATCCGACAAACTTTACAAATGTCAGCAGGGGAGTTTTAATTTGACAAACATTCCTATCAGTTAAGAAACTCAATGGTTGAAAAAATATTCCTCTTTAACCTCAATTTATATCAAAAACATAAAAGCCCAAAAAAAAACCTCAATTTATTTCTTTTGAGCCTCGCAGGCCAGCGGGGAAATGCTGCTAATATCCTGGGCACACTGCCTCGATGCGGCGCGTTCGAGGAGATTTCTTTACTTATAAGTTTTATAATATTGTTAATACATATGTAATTTTAATTCTGAAATTTACGGAGCCTCAGAGCTGACAACTGGCGGGAGCTGGCACAAGACCGCAAAAAATGGCGCCATCTCGTGTCGGAGGCCAAGATCCTCTTCTGGTCGCTGCGCCGCAGTAGTAAGTATAATTTTGACTTTATTTGAATAAATTTAATCATTTATTCTAATCTTTACATACCATGACAGTCTTGCTGTTGCCGCCGAGGTTGTCCTTCAGCAGCCACGTGAGCACGGAGTCCCTGTAGGGTACGAACTTGTCCTTGTTGGGCTTGGCCGACGACTGGTCCGCGAGCTTCGATATCACTAGGCCTAGGGTCGTCAGTGATCTGCAATATTACCATATTTGTATTAAAAACTAGCTTTAGCCCGCGTGAATTTCCCACGGGAACAGTGCTTTTTTCCGGGATGAACTGGTACTTCTAACTACGTGTATGCGAAATTTTAGGAAGATTAGTTCGGTAGATAAAGCATGAATAGGTAACAAACAAATAAACTCACTTTCGCATTTATTAGTTAGGATTAGGATTATTATTACGTACTGGGAGCGAAGAAAGGGTATAAAATGCGCCAACTGTTTATCTTCCCGCACAGATGGAAAAATTCAATCAAGGGATTTAAAATGAGCGACTAGGCTAGCAATGTAACTATATTATCTGAACCTCCATTCCACTACTAAGTAGCTGAGCGTGGCCTTCGAGTCCCAATAAGAGAATATTGGCTCTGTCTACGTCGATAAAGACGTGATATTGAATATATTTAGATTTTAAAGATTTTAGATTTCCATTGAGATTATTTTATGAAGATACATGTAGTTCAACAAATAGTTAACCCCAATTTCAAGGATTAATATTTATTCAGAAACAAGACCTTCGCAGAATATTAATATCGCCAATTTACAGTTAAAATGTCAATATTAATTTAGGTAGTCATAAAAGTCATGTCAGATGCCTTTGGGCGACAGGAATAAAATCTGACACCAGTATTAGTAACTAACAAATAAAAACACACTCGATAAGAAATAAAGAAGAATTTAGGTAGTGGTACAACCCAAAAACTATTAGCGTTACTAACGAACTCTACAAACGAAGAAAGAAACTAATACTATCGATCGATCTAATAGTAAGACCTGAAAACTGCGGTTATTTGAAAAAGTGTGTCATTGGATCATTCACTACACTGCCATAAGTTCTATGCTTTCATTTTTAATAGCGATCGATTGCGAAAGTAATTCTCTAAAATCTATTTCTTTCCTATAATAAGAGTATGACAATGAAAATACATAATCTTTATTTCCGACTATTTGATCAATTCAGTCACAAATATAGTGTTTTTTTATTTCAGGCTTGCCAAAGCTAACTAATCTTAACCCACATGGGTAAAGACCTACATACCAGCTTTATTTCACACGTTCGTCTTTCCAAGCGTGCCTAGTGGCAGTTAATCCAAGGACTTCCTGTGTTTAATTCCCGCAGATTGATTACGGCATCTTGTGTGAACTAATCAGGCCTGTTTATTGGTTTCCAGGAATGCGTTTACCGCGAACCCAGAGCAATGAAATTAGCGCTTCGAAGGATAAGTCAGAAGCACTATGTTTAACTTAAAGCAATCCTATTTAGATAAGATAAATCAACGCAAACCTGTTCAGATACTGATTAATCAACTGTAAAATTAACGCTTGTGTAAGCTTAATACGGCGAACTAATCATTCTCCTATTCTGTTTAGCAGATTTAAATATTCCTAGGAATCGCTCAAGCCAAGGCTGCTTTACCCGATTTCCGGACTTATAATGCTAGAATGGAAATACTAGACGTCTTGCCAGTGTTTTATGACAACGGTTATGGAGAAGATTCCTTCGTGAGATAGTCTTCACAGCCCGCTCAGATCCTGCCACGTCCACCAGAGAGAGCCTCGCCACCTTCTCCCCCGTCACTCCTATGGCCGCATAAAACATCGTCTGCGTTAGCACCAGCAAACCAGCGTGTGATCGTGAAGACTCGCTGTTTATGCTTGCGACTGTACGTCAAACTTACTTGTTGATATTGGACCCTTCCTTGAGCCGATCCCCCACCGCGCCAGTCTTCACCGCCCGCTCAGACCCTGCCAGGTCCACCAGAGACAGCCTCGCCACCTTCTCCCCCGTCACTTCCGTGGCCGCGTCACACAGCGTCTGCGTTAACACCACGCTGAAGACGGCGTGTGATCGCGAAGACAAGCTGTTCATGTTTGTGGCCACAACTGTACGTCAAACTTACTTGTTGATATTGGACCCTTCCTTCAACCGATCTCCCACCGCGCCAGTCTTCACCGCCCGCTCAGACCCTGCCAGGTCCACCAGAGACAGCCTCGCCACCTTCTCCCCCGTCACTCCCGTGGCCGCGTCACACAGCGTCTGCGTTAGCACCACGCTGAAGACGGCGTGTGATCGCGAAGACTCGCTGTTCATGTTTGTGGCCCCAACTGTACGTTAAACTTACTTGTTGATATTGGACCCTTCCTTCAACCGATCTCCCACCGCGCCAGTCTTCACCGCCCGCTCAGACCCTGCCAGGTCCACCAGAGACAGCCTCGCCACCTTCTCCCCCGTCACTCCCGTGGCCGCGTCACACAGCGTCTGCGTTAGCACTACGCTGAAGACGGCGTGTGATCGCGAAGACTCGCTGTTCATGTTTGTGGCCGCGACTGTCCGTGATTTGTTGCCTTCTGTCATTAGATTGTCGATATCCTGGAAAAAATGACAGAATATTAGTGTGTATCTGTTGTGATAAATATATTTTATATCGAATGAGTCCGATTAAAATAAACCTATTATTTAAGTTACCTTACATGATTGATAAGCTAAGTATTATGCGGAATTATTATTATATTATTATTATTAAAGTTAGATTCGTATTAGATCATAATAGATTATATATTTATCTTGTAAAATTTCGATAAGGCATGACTAAGTTAGATAAATAAAGAAGAAAGACAAACTTTACCAAAAACCAGGTCAGGTTAACCATGAACAACCAACAAACTCAACTAAAGAAACTCCAATATATCAGCAGGCATAACAGGGAGTCAAATTAATTAAATTATCACCCCAAAGGAGATGTTTGCACAGAGGATGTTTACAATGAGAATGTTTGTTTCTCTGAAAGGTCGGGACTTCCTCCGTGATTGGAGTATGTTCTTATTGGCCAGAACGAGGAAGTTAATCACATATTTGATGGAAAATTTGAAACTTATCATCGTTAGCTCAGTAAGCTATGGTAAAAGTGATCGCTTTCCATCATGTTATGAACATTCATTCAGTCTTTAATATGTGTTATAAATGAAGGATTCACTTACAAATCAATAAAATTAAACATCAAAAAATATTTTTTCTTTACTCAGACAAAAATAAAGATGAACAGGCCAAATACAAAGCGATTGATCGGGCAAATTCGTCGGCACAAAAATTCAATTTCCGAATATATTTTGTTGCTCCATCTGCTGCATTGAGGGAAGACAATGAGCATACACTTCAATAAAACAAACGTCGTATCATAACAACCAAGGAGGGAAACCGACATTGTTTTAAGCCGATTGAATCGAAATGAAAACGTTATTGAAACATCCAAAATGACAGATCGTTTCTCACGCATTATGAGCAGAACAAACACATTATTTTTGTACAGAACAAAAGACTAATTAAGTTCAAGAACAAATAGTTTCAGTGACAAACTCAGCAAAATATTCAGTCGTCGAAAGTACACAAAACCTCGTACAGAGTGAAAAATACAACGTCGAAAAACTAACATTCCACTTTTTATAATAGACCAGCTCTGCTTCGTGTTTTTAATTGAGATGTTGTGCAAACAATACGAGGTCACAGTGAAAACTTTGTAGGAAAATAAATGGATATTGGTCAATCGGGATTCTGTAGTAGAGTAACAGAAAAATCATACATCACAGTAGGTGCTTTTATTATTGAGAAAGACAAAGATTACAAAATAGATAAAGGTAAAAAAAATAGAATATCAGAACTGGTTATCGAAGCACGATCACACGGTAGAAATTGAATTTTGTATACAAAGAATCCGTCGACATCGACATTCGAGATTTCTAGTTAATACGTTTCGAGAATCGAATCACGAATAATCTTGTCTAGCTGTAGAAAATACTACTTCACAAAAACAATCTTCAAAGAGTCCGAAAAACAAAATATACGCCAAAATTTATCAATTTATTTTTTACAAAAGCTATAAATTATTTATTTTAATAGTAAAGTACGTGTTTGTTGTAGTCCACTGTATGTAAAGTTACCCAGCATGGCCTTGGCTGTACGTTAATAAATTCACCTCCAACACATTTCTGTAGTATCTTATATGATAGAACATACAATTACTTCGGTTACCTTAAAAGGATACTTATTTTTCTTATTTATACGGCTTCTGTACAGACGAGTAAGCTTCGTAATCCCACTATCATAAGTTACCACATACACATACAAAGTGTGAAATTTTCCCATATATTGGGGAAATTGCACCGTCATCTCGGTGTTACTGCGTGATCCATCATACGCCGGCTTTGAGTATTAATAACGTAGGCGAACATGCACCTCCCGGAGGCCAAGCACTGACTGGCTTTATTAAGAATTGAAACATTCCCACAGAAACCTAAAGCAGCTTTATGTGCCTGATAAATTCCATAAGCTATCCTGATGATTTATCTTTATCTGGAGGCTCAATATTCTATTCTTCGAAATTTTGATACTTTATTTAGAGCCGTCTTTGCTGCTTTGTCTTTCGATGGCAGAAGACAGGCATACATGGAAATTACTCCACCGACAAGAACGAAGTTCTTAAATTAATGATTGATTGTTTGCTGCTTTGTAATCTAGCCTATAGAATTACCTATAGAAATTGTGAATTAACTAAAGCCAAAAAATAATTACTCTATTAAAGAATAAATAAACCTAATCGAAGTCTGCAAGGGAACAAAACCACACGGAAACATGAAACATAATTATAAAATTTTACTAACAAAAACTATAAATTATACAGAAAGCGGCTCTACCTGCTTAGGTAAAGGTTCATTTCCACCATTCACTGGTAGGTAAATGCATTTTAAAATGCATATTGGCATAGACTTCACTGCATCGCGTGAATAGCATTAATAACGTTCATGAAAAGGTTAATCCTGCAGGAATTATGGTTTTGGCGCTCATTTTCGCATTCTGAAAAAGTTCTTAAGAGGACTTAGTGGTTTCACATAGCACTAGGTTTAACCTGCAATCAAAATCGATTTAGTAAAGTTTTTACTATCAAATTGCATGTATTAACTACTGTGTAATTATACTTATTTAAAAAAAATATAATGGTATATATATATATATATAACTCAAAGGTGACTGACTGACTGACTGACATAGTGATCTATCAACGCACAGCCCAAACCACTGGACCGGATCGGGCTGAAATTTGGCGTGCAGGAGTAGATGTTATGACGTAGGCATCCGCTGAGAAAGGATTAACGCAAGCGAAGCCGCGGGAGCCAGCTGGTTCTTTCGATAAAGCGGCAACACTAGATTGCTAGGTATTTTATGGAGGTACAACTACTAGACCGAGAGGTCACGGGAATTTTCGTAACGATCAGGGAAACGGATATACTTGCTTTTATGGGTTGCCAGAGTAGTCCCCCTAATGTATGAATGATGTCGGTCTGCCACGGCTCTCGGTGGTAACTTCTTCGAGCTATATAGGGCCTGGAAAGGTGCTTCATTGTTACTGCTTTGAAAAAACGATCTGAGAAATGGTTAGTTTTAGTACATATTACAAAGTATGGCATCTCCGCATGTGAAACAAGTTGGTCTGCCGGCTGTCAGTGGTTGCATTTCAGAGCTATAGAGAGCGCGCAAGTCTACTGCATAGTTACAAAAAAAAAACGATAAGAGAAATGGTTAGTTTTAGTTCCAATTGGAAGAATGGTGTATCCACAGATGAAACGAGTTGGTCTGCCGGCTGTCAGTGGTTGTATTTCAGAGCTATCACCGTTCACGTAAGTCGCTTATTTGAGGGAAAAAAAGTCTAAAAAAACATTGAAAAGCGGGAAAAATAGGCGAATTTTTCCTAGTTCATGCCAGCCGCTGTCGTATCTGCCGTATGTTTGAGCCCAACCTCAAACTTGCGCCGCGCACCACACCGCACTGTGAGGAAAAAAAAATCGCCTCTAGAGAAAAAAAGGTTTTCTTCAGAAAATCTACGTCGATTTTAAGTGGCTAAAAACTGATTATGTATTTCATTTTTGATCTTAATAAGAAGACTTTTTATTAATACTATTTTTGCTAACATTGCATTCTTTTAATAGGTACTAAAACTGACCATTTCTCTTACCGTTTTTTTTCGTAACTAAGCAGTGACTTTCGCGCCTCATAGCTCTGAAATGCAACCACCTGTTTTATTTCCCAACAGCCAGCAGACCAACTTGATTCACATGCGGAGATGCCATACATGCCATACTTTGAATAAGTAAAGGTGAAACGAGTTGGTCTGCCGGCTCTCTCTCTCTCAGCCTAAAGACGTCCACTGCTGGACAAAGGCCTCCCCCAAGGATTTTATCCATGGGGTGTTTTGCCGTAATCGCCACGCTTGGCAGGCGGGTTGGCGATCGCAGTGTGATGGCATAGTACGCGGAAAGATGCTGCTGCCCATCCTCCGGTGTTTAAATCCCTTAGTCGCCTCTTACGACACCCACGGGAAGAGATGGGTTGGTGCTATTCTAGGGCCACACCACAGGCCAAAAGGCCTGCCGGCTCTCATTGGTTGCCAATTCGAGCTTGTTGCGAAAAAAAAAATGATCAGAGAAATTGTTAGATTTATTACATGTTCAAAGTATGGCATCTCCGCATGTGAAACAAGTTGGTCTGCCGGCTGTCAGTGGTCGCATTTTCAGAGCGATGATGCGCGAGTCAGTCTGCATGAGTTACGAAAAAAAACGGTTAAGAGAAATGGTCAGTTTTAGTATCTATTGAAAGAATGGGTGTCTCCACAGGTGAAACTCAGAAGGTTGATCTACCGGCCTTCAAAACAGCTGGTATTTGCACACTTCCAAAAAAAAGGCTAACCTGGGGCCTGGAAAATTACCTTGGGAGTAAATGGCCTTCATTGTTGCAAAAAAAAAAATTATCAGAGAAATGGTTAGGTTTGAGGTTTAGGTATATATTCCAAAATATGGCATCTCCGCATGTGAAACAAGTTGGTCTGCCGGCTGTCAGTGAGTTGCCACTTTGAGCTATAGGGGCTAGAAAGGGGCTTCATTGTAGCGAGCGAAGAAGAAACGATCAGAGAAATGATTACTTTTAGTATATATATTCAAAGTATGGCATCTCCGTAGGTGAAAAAAGTTGGTCTGCCGGCTGTCAGTGGTTGCCACTTTGAGCTATAAAGGCTAGAAGGAGCTTCATTGTTGCAAAAAATAGAAAACGATCCGAGGAATGGTTAGTTTTAGTATATATTCAAAGTATGGCATCTCCGTATGTGAAACAAGTTGGTCTGCCGGCTGTCAGCGGTTGCCACTTTGAGCTACAAAGGCTAGAAGGAGCTTCATTGTTGCAAAAAATAGAAAACGATCTGAGGAATGGTTAGTTTTAGTACATATTCAAAGTATGGTATCTCCGCATGTGAAACAAGTTGGTCTGCCGGCTGTCAGTGGTTGCATTTCAGACCTATGAGGCGCGAAAGTCACTGCATAGTTACGAAATAAAACGGTAAAAGATTCTTATTGAAAGAATGGTGACTCCACAGGTGAAACAAGTTGGTCTGCCGGCCTTCAGTGGTTGCCACTTCGAGCTATACCTAGGGCCTGGAAGGGGCTTCATTGTTGAAAAAAAAAATTATCAGAGAAATGGTTAGTTTTAGTACATATTCAAAATATGGCATCTCCTCATGTAAAACAAGTTGGTCTGCCGGCTATCAGTGGTTGCCACTTTGAGCTATTAAGGCTAGAAGGAGCTTCATTGTTACAAAAAAAATGATCTGAAAATGGTTAGTTTTAGTATATATTCAAAGTATGGTATCTCCGCATGTGAAACAAGTTGGTCTGCCGGCTGTCAGTGGTTGCATTTCAGAGCTATGAGGCGCGAAAGTCACTGCTTAGTTACGAAAAAAAAACGGTAAGAGAAATGGTCAGTTTTAGTACCTATTAAAAGAATGCAATGTTAGCAAAAATAGTATTAATAAAAAGTCTTCTTATTAAGATCAAAAATGAAATACATAATCAGTTTTTACCAAAATCGACGTAGATTTTTCAGAAAACTGCTTTTTTCTCTAGAGGCGATTTTTTTCCTCACAGTGCGGTGGTGCGCGGCGCAAGTTTGAGGTTGGGTCAAACATACGCAGATACGACAGCGGCTGGCATGAACTAGAAAAATTCGCCTATTTTCCCGCTTTTCAATGTTTTTTTAGACTTTTTCCTCAAATAAGCGACTTACGTGAACGATGATAGCTCTGAAATACAACCACTGACAGCCGGCAGACCAACTCGTTTCATCTGTGGATACACCATTCTTCCAATTGGTACTAAAACTAACCATTTCTCTTATCGTTTTTGTAACTATGCAGTGACTTGCGCGCCTCATAGCTCTGAAATGCAACCACTGACAGCCGGCAGACCAACTTGTTTCACATGCGGAGATGCCATACTTTGAATATGTACTAAAACTAACCATTTCTCAGATCGTTTTTTTTTCGCAACAATGAAGCACCTTCTGGGCCCTATAGCTCGAAGAAGCTACCACTGAGAGCCGGCAGACCGACATCATTCACATTAGGGGACTACTCTACAACCCATAAAAGCAAGTCTATCCGTTTCCCTGATCGTTACGAAAATTCCCGTGACCGCTTAGACTAGACCGAGAGGTCACGGGAATTTTCGTAACGATCGAAATAGCAAAGTTTGAGGTTGGGTCAAACATACGCAGATACGACAGCGGCTGGCATGAACTAGAAAAATTCGCCTATTTTCCCGCTTTTCAATGTTTTTTTAGACTTTTTCCTCAAATAAGCGACTTACGTGAACGATGATAGCTCTGAAATACAACCACTGACAGCCGGCAGACCAACTCGTTTCATCTGTGGATACACCATTCTTCCAATTGGAACTAAAACTAACCATTTCTCAGATCAGTTTTAGTACCTATTGAAATAATGGTTTCTTTCAATAGGTACTAAAACTGTTGGTAGTTTTAGTACCTATTGAAAGAATGGTTTCTTTCAATAGGTACTAAAACTGATCATTTCTCTTACCGTTTTTTTTTTCGTAACTATGCAGTGACTTTCTCGCCTCGTAGCTCTGAAATGCAACCACTGACAGCCAGCAGACCAACTTGATTCACATGCGGAGATGCCATACATGCCATACTTTGAATAAGTAAAGGTGAAACGAGTTGGTCTGCCGGCTCTCATTGGTTGCCACTTCGAGCTTGTTGCGAAAAAAAAAATGATCAGAGAAATTGTTAGATTTATTACATGTTCAAAGTATGGCATCTCCGCATGTGAAACAAGTTGGTCTGCCGGCTGTCAGTGGTCGCATTTCAGAGCGATGATGCGAAAGTCACTGCATAGTTACGAAAAAACGGTTAAGAGAAATGGTCAGTTTTAGTAACTATTGAAAGAATGGTGTCTCCACAGGTGAAACAAGTTGGTCTACCGGCCTTCAGTATTTGCCACTTCGAGCTAACCTAGGGCCTGGAAAATTGCCTTGAGGTAAATGGCCTTCATTGTTGCAAAAAAAAAAATTATCAGAGAAATGGTTAGGTTTAGTACATATATTCAAAATATGGCATCTCCGCATGTGAAACAAGTTGGTCTGCCGGCTGTCAGTGGTTGCCACTTTGAGCTATAAGGGCTGAAAGGGGCTTCATTGTAGCGAAAAAAAAAACGATCAGAGAAATGATTAGTTTTAGTATATATTCAAAGTATGGCATCTCCGTAGGTGAAAAAAGTTGGTCTGCCGGCTGTCAGTGGTTGCCACTTTGAGCTATAAAGGCTAGAAGGAGCTTCATTGTTGCAAAAAATAGAAAACGATCCGAGGAATGGTTAGTTTTAGTATATATTCAAAGTATGGCATCTCCGTATGTGAAACAAGTTGGTCTGCCGGCTGTCAGCGGTTGCCACTTTGAGCTACAAAGGCTAGAAGGAGCTTCATTGTTGCAAAAAATAGAAAACGATCTGAGGAATGGTTAGTTTTAGTACATATTCAAAGTATGGTATCTCCGCATGTGAAACAAGTTGGTCTGCCGGCTGTCAGTGGTTGCATTTCAGACCTATGAGGCGCGAAAGTCACTGCATAGTTACGAAATAAAACGGTAAAAGAAATGGTCAGTTTTAGTTCTTATTGAAAGAATGGTGACTCCACAGGTGAAACAAGTTGGTCTGCCGGCCTTCAGTGGTTGCCACTTCGAGCTATACCTAGGGCCTGGAAGGGGCTTCATTGTTGAAAAAAAAAATTATCAGAGAAATGGTTAGTTTTAGTACATATTCAAAATATGGCATCTCCTCATGTAAAACAAGTTGGTCTGCCGGCTATCAGTGGTTGCCACTTTGAGCTATTAAGGCTAGAAGGAGCTTCATTGTTGCAAAAAATAGAAAATGATCTGAGAAATGGTTAGTTTTAGTATATATTCAAAGTATGGTATCTCCGCATGTGAAACAAGTTGGTCTGCCGGCTGTCAGTGGTTGCATTTCAGAGCTATAAGGCGCGAAAGTCACTGCTTAGTTACGAAAAAAAAAACGGTAAGAGAAATGGTCAGTTTTAGTACCTATTAAAAGAATGCAATGTTAGCAAAAATAGTATTAATAAAAAGTCTTCTTATTAAGATCAAAAATGAAATACATAATCAGTTTTTACCAAAATCGACGTAGATTTTCTGAAGAAAACCTTTTTTCTCTAGAGGCGATTTTTTCCTCACAGTGCGGTGGTGCGGCGCAAGTTTGAGGTTGGGTCAAACATACGCAGATACGACAGCGGCTGGCATGAACTAGAAAAATTCGCCTATTTTCCCGCTTTTCAATGTTTTTTTAGACTTTTTCCTCAAATAAGCGACTTACGTGAACGGTGATAGCTCTGAAATACAACCACTGACAGCCGGCAGACCAACTCGTTTCATCTGTGGATACACCATTCTTCCAATTGGAACTAAAACTAACCATTTCTCTTATCGTTTTTTTTTTTGTAACTATGCAGTGACTTGCGCGCCTCATAGCTCTGAAATGCAACCACTGACAGCCGGCAGACCAACTTGTTTCACATGCGGAGATGCCATACTTTGAATATGTACTAAAACTAACCATTTCTCAGATCGTTTTTTTTTCGCAACAATGAAGCACCTTCCAGGCCCTATAGCTCGAAGAAGCTACCACTGAGAGCCGGCAGACCGACATCATTCACATTAGGGGACTACTCTGCAACCCATAAAAGCAAGTCTATCCGTTTCCCTGATCGTTACGAAAATTCCCGTGACCGCTTAGACTATACAGCTTCTGACCAATGAAATGCAACCACAAATCCATTAGCATGAATAAGTATGCATATTCATGCTACCACAGGTATCGACACAATGTCCGCTCATCATCGAGATACCGGTCATTGATTTTTTCTCATATCTACTGCAACATTTTCCGTATATTTATCGTCGTAAAGTTTATATTATGCCACAGCACTGAGTACCAATTGTGTACTGTACAATTTGGTAACAAAAATCTTTTCAGCCTGTCCATTATGACCACGAGTCTGTCCATTATGACTGATCGTATTGAATATTCATAAGTTGAATTAATTGCAGACTATCCATAAATCAAACAGACACCAATTTGAGGCCATAGTAGATTTTACAACAAGTGCACAAAACGAATCATTTTTATCCGAGACTTTTAGCAGCCCGAGCCGAAGGCGAGGGCTGATAGTAATGTCGAGGATAAAAATCGTTTTGTGGACGAGTTATAAACTCTGCTTTTCACTTCAATTGCGAGGAAATAAATCAAATTAAAGAAATTAATAAACGCACGAAAAAACAAGAGCTGTTTCCCGCCGCTTTATTTTTTTAAAATCTTACGACATTGATAGGCTTGGGCTGCAGACCTATACAGCCTACTATTAAATTAATTTTGTAATATTATTCTTAAATTAAATAACATTCCATACTTGATTAAAATTTTAATATCTTTTATGTCTTAAAAAACACATAAGGCAAATAAATTAAAAGTAAATATTATAAAATAACAAATTCTATCTATGAACTTTTTATCGTGTTTGGCTGTATGGCTTATTTTCTTTGCCTTAATATAGATATATTTATGAGTAGATACGTTAATGCCCTTGTGCACAAAATTCGATTTTGTGCAGCCTATATCCTGCACAAATAAGCACTTTCCGAGCATGAGAAGTGAAAAATTAATATTTGATCAATAGCAAAATGATGGACCGCAAACATGAATGTGTTCAATTAGTGAAACAAGCATTTGTTTAGATAAAAACTGAGACCGGAAATTTTTCGAAAATCAGTGATTCTTTTTTGCACACGCAAAAGTTTACAAAAAACACAAATCTTTTTAAAAATGATAATTCAATCTGTTGAAAATAGCACCTGTCCTATCTCCAACGGGGCAGAAAGGGGTAGCGATAAAAATAAATTGCGGACATTACTATGAGTTCCGCGTTTTTGTCACACGACGCCCTAAAAACAGTAAACACCGATAAGAGAAAAATGACCGGGACCATACTCATCGATCACGTGGGCCCTGGATGGTTTATTTATACGAGGAATTGAGACGAAAGATCCATGTCAGACGCCTTTTTTCATGAATAATAAAAACCATGATAAATATTGAGAAGATGTTATAAGACGTAGAGCACTAATTGTATGGTTAAGTTCTGATTTTCTCTTTTGATTAAGACACATACGAGTACCTTATTATTATTGTATAATTTATCAAAAATTTGCCATACTTTATACAAATGGAATTAATAATATTCGCTTTTACATGCGGTAGAGTCGCTGTTCATTATATAAATTTTTGTTTTAATTGATAAAAGAAAGAACATCAACAAAATAACTGCAACAAACACTGGCTGAAATGACAAAAGAATGAAATGTCAACATGTGCAATAGAATGTCCATCTGCAGATTTAGCACGGCCATAATCCGTCGCATGGCATGTCCCACGCTCAGCTGCCCATCTGAATGATTGATGCAATTGAAGTTCGTTCGTCCGCCAGTCGATCACGAATACATAATTAATAGAGCGAAAAAGGTAACCTTGCATATCAATAAGGTGCTTTGGCGTGAGATTTTAAAGTACGACAGATTCAACGATAAGTAATATTTCACGAAACGTCCTTTGGGATTTTTTGCAAAATGGAAAATAATTTTCTCTGGTCCACAGACACAACTTTTCCATTAGGAGACTAAAAGAATACGTTAATAATATGCGCGCTACTTGCCGAGCTATTTGAGAACTTCGTAATTTACAATTACAAAGTTTTAATGCCTAAATTCTTGAGATAGCGAGACACAATATTTGATGTTCGGCGTTGCTTCGAAATTAAACGGCTTCGATGGAAAACGATCGGGGCTGCGTCGAAAACGAAGGAGTAATGACAGCCGTTAAGCCCCCAGGCGCGTCTAAGTTAACATAATGAACCCTTCGAATCGACCAATCTGGAGAGACTGTTTTACCCAGCTCCTACCAATTTTCTCAGCAAAATAACCACTCTTAAAGCTTCTAAAAAGATCCCTATTCATTTTCAGTCTATTGCTTTATACTGTTATGGCTGTTCCTCATTTGGGCGGTTCATTATAGGTCATAGTACCCACTATCACGATAGAACCTTCAAAATGGCCAACTAAACGATAAGGGCACTCGGCATTTTTTTCCCATCACTAATATTTTTTTAACAGAAAAAAAAACTACTACAATAATTAGTGCACAATTTCCCGTACAAACCGCAATGCCGTCGGAAACCCTTTTATTTTCTGCGTCGCAAATTAAATCTAGGGTAAAATTTGGACGTAATGAGCGTCAGAGGATCGCAATTACTCGCTGAAATTGCAAATGCCGAGCTGAGAAAACAGTCCACCGCTGACCAAGCAGATGGCAGACAAATTATAGGGGAAAATCCAGTGAGGTTTTTATTGTTATTCTTTGGTATAATAGGTATACTTAGCTCAAGCAACTTCTGTGAGAGATGAATCGCAGGCCTTTATTTTTAAAAGATAAGTACTGTAAGTTTTGTATTTGGCTAACTAGATTCCAGGTATGGAACTCCATCATTCTTTATTGTTAGGTCTGTATTCTTTTTGAACAAATCTCTCCATCTCTCCACTTGCCAAGTTCACCAGGGTGGCCTACGGGCACTAGACTTGAGAAGTTGGGTCACACAGCTCACCTGGAACGAACTGACCGCTAGCTGCGACAAGCCGTCGACGTACGGCCCCAGGACGACATGCTCGCGCACCCTCAGCGACCGCCTGGTGGTCTCCGGGTCCAACAGGTCGTGGACTCGCTCGTTGTATATCTCCATGTAGGACACCTCCACCTGCGAAAAAGATAAATTAAATTAAGATAAACTACGCTCTGCTACCAGAAAATGTGCACAGAAATGTGCAGAGCAACTACGCTCTGCTGCCAGAAAATGTGCGCAGAGCGAATCCGGACAAACGAAGCGGCGGGAAGAATTCTGTACCGGAACTTCACCGGGAAAAAACCACCGGTAAAAAATAAGTACCGGGAAGAAATCTCCACGCGGCACCACGTTTGCCCGACTAAAACCTAAATAACTTAACGCAGTCTGCTACCACCGTAGCTTATGAAGGGAGCTACAGGGCCCTATATGATAACCTAACCTATAAATTAATTACACTTAAAAAACACTTACCAAGCTAAATCTTCTTTCTCTTCGGATCCAAACTTGAGTATCTTCGGGAAGGGGGAATTCCTAATCACCCTACCTAACCCTTGAGATCTCAATTCCCCAGGACAAATAAATAGATTTCTTCCCGTAGTTTCACTCGGGAACAGCCAGATGTGAACCGCCAGCCACGTTTCACCTCTCACAAGAAAAAGTCACCATGACGGGTACACAAACACAAAGTTCAATAGTTATTTAACAAACAGGAAATTCACAAACACAACTCAAGCTAATTAGCAATCAAAGAACGCGGAACCTCTCGCGTATTAAAAATCAAACCGATATCGCATAGGAGCAATGCAATGGCGGCCGTCCGCGCGACGCCATCCACGCTAGCAGTGTGAAAACCCCGAACGCCCTCTGGCGGCAGCAACAGGAAACGCCTGCGTTTAGTTTTACCCAATATATTACAAACATCCCCCGTCCCGGTCTGAGAAGCAGACCGCTGGCTTACTCTACGGGAAGGCGGGCGAGAGAGGTCACACCTCTCCTTAAAATCGAACCGTCGACCAACACCTCAGCCACACGCGGAGTGCCATCTCCGCCAAGAATCAAACGTAATATGCGAGCTCGTCGCCAAAGCAATGAGGGCAAATTTGCCTCTTTTAACAATACTAAATCACCCTCCCTGGGAGGCTCAGTCCTGTCTGTCCACTTCACTCTTTGCTGCAGCAAATGCAAATATTCAAGCGACCAGCGACGCCAAAAGTCCTGGCTCATTTGCTGCAACATTTGAAAACGCGACAACCGATATACGCGTTCATCCTTCCACGGGTATTCGGGCAGGGCATTCAACGGCCCTCCCACCAAAAAATGACCAGGGGTGAGAGCTTCCAAGTCATTTGGATCTGGAGATAGCGGACAGAGAGGACGAGAGTTGAGGACCGCCTCAACTTTACAAAACACTGTGGCCAGCTCTTCAAAAGTTAGAGCCGTTTCTCCGATAATGCGGCGGAGGTGGGTCTTTGCGGATTTCACAGCCGCTTCAAAAATCCCTCCCCCATGGGGGCAACTTGGGGGACTAAACTTCCAGGTTATTCCCCTTTGGGCAGCAATTTGACTTAAACTAGTACAATTTTTATCAATAAACACAGAAACATCCTTAAGATAATTTACAGTTCCCTTATAGTTTGTGCCATTGTCAGACCTAATAAGGGAAGGTAGACCTCGACGCGAAACAAAGCGATCCAACGCGGCGACGAAGGCCTCCGTAGTCAGAGCCGATACCACCTCCAAATGGACAGCCTTGGTGGCCAAACAAACAAATACACACAAATAGCCCTTTACAATACGGGCATTACGAAAGGGAGAAGCCTTGATCGAAAAGGGACCGGCAAAATCGGTTCCAACGCCGTCAAACGGCCTCGAAGGTCGGATTCGATCAGCGGGCAAATCACCCATCTGTGGTTGCATCGTGGATGCCTTCAACCTGTAACATGCAATACATCGAAACAGGACACTACGGATTGCTCTTCGGGCAGACAAAATCCAAAATTCGCGTTGCAAAATAGCCAACAAAGCATTGCACCCAGCATGGAGGCGTTACGAATGTGTCGATCAGACACCAAAAGCTGCACCAAGGGTCCGCCCTTGGGCAACAACAGAGGATGGCGAGTCTCATATGGAAGATCCGCCTTCCGGAGCCTGCCTCCAACCCGAAGAAGCCCATCCGAGTCGATGTACGGGTTCAAACGAGCGACCGCGCCCTTCAACTTAGCGCGTCCGTCGCGCAAAATACGAAGCTCTGACTCAAACCGTCCGGTCTGCACGACACGGACCCAATGCAACAATGCGCTCCGGCGCTCTTCTGCATCTGCAATCGGCTCCAACCGCTTTGCCTGTGGGTTTCTACAATTATGTATGAAACGCTTAATCCAACTGGTAACACCCAGAAGCTTATCCAAACTGCTATACCGAGCAAGTAGCCAATCCGGCTCCGACGTCGTCTCAGCGACTACAGCATGTACACGAAGCCCAGTCAAACTCAAAGAAGTAACATCTGTCTGACAGACAGGCCAAGATGTTTCTGATCCCATCAGCCACTCTGGACCCCACCAGAGCGGGTGTGACACCAATTCTGGTGCCGTACAACCTCGGGAAGCACAGTCCGCTGGGTTAAGCTCTCCCGGCACATGTCTCCATGTTATATCAATTCCAATGTTCTGGATTTGGGAAACCCGATTTCCCACAAAAACCTCCAAGGTATGTGGGGCCGCGCGCAACCATGCAAGCGCGACCTGGCTATCCGACCAGGCGAAGATGTCTCGTATCTCGACCGTGGCCGCCAGCTCACAGGCAACGTGATGCAACAATTTAGAGAGAAGGTGAGCTCCACTCAACTCAAGCTTGGGAATAGTCAGCCTAGTCCTGATGGGGGCGACCTTGCTCTTCCCTAACAAAAGCGAGACATTGACCCGGCCCTCGGCGTCAACTGTCCGCATATAGACTGACGCGGCGTAGCCTCGCTCCGACGCGTCACAAAAGCCATGCAGGCTGGCTCGATATTTCCCGGGGGCAATATTCGACGAGGCAAAGGCAATCCGATTGACTTCCTTAATCGATGAAAACAACTCGAGCCAATCATCCAATGGAGAGCCAAACAGCGGCTCGTCCCACGGGACGCCCAAAGTCCAAAGTCTCTGAAGAAGACACTTTGCAGAGAATATCACTGGACTGATCCAACCGCTTGGATCAAACATACGGGCTATTACGGACAACACCGTTCTCTTAGTCCAGACTTTTGGTATTTCCAAGTCCACTTGGAATGTGAAAATATCGGTTAGCGGCTGGTACTGCATGCCCAGCACCGCTATCCTGTTGGGATCATCCACATCCTCAAACAGGTGAGGGTTCTGTTGGTGATCCTCCGGGATCCCTTCTAGAACTTTAGGCTCATTAGACAACCACTTACGTAGCTCGTAGCCACCTGTCTTCAATATTTCAATCAATTCATCCCCGCAGTAGGAGGGCCTCCTCAATACTTTGGGCTCCGGTGCACACGTCATCAACATACAAGTCACGTGACAGCACGGAAGCCCCACGGGAAAGCGGATCCGTTCCCGCTCTGCCAATTCAAGCAATGATCTGATGGCGATATAGGGACTAGATTTCAAACCATAGGTGTTTGTATTGAGTTCATACACCGTCACAGGATCCTCAGGGCGCTCACGCCAGAGTATCAACTGGAATCGCCTGTCCTCAGGATGTATGACTGTCTGGCGGAACATCATCCGGATGTCCGCACCAAAAACCACTTGATGTCTTCTAAAGTTCAAGATGATGTCAATTATGTCCCTATGCAATTTGGGACCCGAGTGCAAACACAGATTCAACGAAACCCCGTTCGAAGTGGGTGCGGACCCATCGAAGACGGTCCGCAACTTGCCCGTTGAGGCCTTCACCACCGCGTGGTGGGGCAAAAAATAATGCTCAGTTGAGCTCCAATCAACTCGAGCCGGAGACATGTGACCCAAATCCTCGTACTCGCGCATAAATTCAATATATTTATCGCGAAGTACGTGGTCACACTGCATACGTCGCTCCATGGACAGCAGTCGTTTCTCCGCAAGCGCCCTACTTTGCCCTAGGCTAGGACGAGAGGCAACAAAAGGTAACCTAGTTACAAACCGACCGGAGGG
Source organism: Ephestia elutella (assembly GCA_018467065.1). Taxonomy (NCBI): domain Eukaryota; kingdom Metazoa; phylum Arthropoda; class Insecta; order Lepidoptera; family Pyralidae; genus Ephestia; species Ephestia elutella. The sequence goes on along the minus strand of CM031568.1, from coordinate 6,212,565 downwards.
CAACCTCTCCGTGGTCGATCGAAAAAGGGCTTCGCACTCAGCGTGTTCCGGATCCACCCTGGAACTCATAGGTGGCTCCTCCACCTCCCAAAACCTTTGCATGGTCTTGGCCAAGGACGCAGATGCGACAACCGGTGGCTCCTCCGCGGTGCCATTATCAAACACAGGGCCCATCAGGGCAAAACCAAAAATCGTAGACACTGCCATCAGTGAAGACGAACCCAGAGCCTTCTGTGTACCCAACAAAATCCAACCCAATACGTCCGAGCCCAGGAGCAAGTCCACTGGGCCGGGATGAAAGACACAGGGGTCGGCCAAATCCAGACCCGAAACCAAAGACAACACACCCGGCGGTATGTCTGTCGAGGGGTGCCAACCCGCAATGGTATCCATTACCATAGCCGAAGTCGTGATCCTCATTGTGGAGGACTTCAGCGAAGAAAAGGTGACAAGTGTCTGGCCCGTCAGACACTTCACTTGTATGCCACCAACTCCAAGAAGTGGCACAGGCGAGTCTTCCACGACTAAACCTAACTGGCGTGCCACTCGAGTGGTAACCAAACTGCTTTGAGCCCCTGAGTCCAACAGAGCTCTCAAGGTGTTAATGGCTTCTCCCCCACGACCCCATACGCGGACCACCGCGGTAGGGAGCAGAACCGTCCGCGGCTCCTGTCCCAGCAAGGGAGCAAGCTAGTTACGAGGCTCCCCACTCTCTCCAAACCAGGGGCGCGCCACTGACCCCGGATAATATGGCGGGCGAGTGCACATCCCCATCTGAGGGGGGGCGCATACCCCGCGGCCCGGCCCATACATATGGTACGGCGGGTGGTACTCCAGCCAAGTGGGTACTCGTGCAGCGGCGGAGAAAACCGCTGCGGCTGCATCGTGGTGGGTAGTGGTAACCCGCGTGGAGGGGGTGTCCCCCACTCGTCCGATCTAGGGCCCCCGCCCATGGGGGCCCTATCCGGGGCCTGGCCAGCTACATACTGGCCATGACCTTGGGGCGCGTGGTCCCGGTCCGCCAAGACCCGCGCAGGTACGCGACCCCCCTCCCGAGGGGGGGTGCGACGAAGCAAGCCGCGTCCTCCGTCCGGTGGTGGAGGGCTTCGCGCAGGAGCGCCCCCGCCCATAGGGGACCCCTGCCTCAACATCCGGGTGCCATCCCCGTTGCGGTTCATGCAAAGCATCGCGTGGTGCCGCCCACGGCATGCACTGCATGGTATGGCACTGGGACAATCACGTGCATAGTGACCGCCCAAACAATAAAAGCAAAGTTCATGCCGCTTTGCCATGCGGCGCCGATCTTGTACTGGCAGTCCCTGCCAGTCCCTGCATTGTACGGCAGGCTGTAGCCCATCCGACCACATTGCAGGCAGTCCGCGTCCCTCGCGACTGCTGCCGTGTGTACAACCCGCGCACCAGCTCCACGCGGTGGCGGTTGCCGTCCCCTGTTGGGGCACCCTCATCCCTCGCCATGAGGGGTTCAGGGCTACGTTCAGGCGCTCTGGATGGCGCTGAGTCCATCCATGGTATTCTCAGCCGCCCGTGCCTCAAACTCCAAAAACTTCATGTTGGTGGTGTGCCGCCAAGTCAGTGAATATTTGGAAGCGAAGGTGGTGCAATATCCCGTTGCGCGGTGCGATTCTCCGTGGCTCGAACAATTACTTTAGAGAGAGCCGGATGTAGTAATTTGCCACCCAGGATAGAGCCTCGTACTTTTGAGCACAAGGACCTCTTGTCTAGTAAGCCCCAGTGTGCGGAGCGCGTGGGATATCAGGCCACCGTAATACAATATGGTTGGGATGAGCAATATGCAGCATTTTATTGGCCTTGCTAGCCGCTGAAGGCAGGGCCATCAACTGTGCAGCGGCGTGCGCATACCGCTAACAATCTGGATAAGTTTTTGCCGCAATTAAAAGTTCAAAATTAACATAAACCAAATATAAGGTATCCTGCTGGTCGTCCGTCCACACGGAGCGTCTGCTGCGCACTTAGAACGTTGACCGCGCTTCATCCTCATTATGATCCGTTGAGGTTCGAGCCATCTGGTGCTGGTCGCGTCATCAAAAGCGGCGCGGCGCTCCTGCGACCAGGGACTCAAAACATATTTTGCGGATATATGCTACCCACTCCTCCGAGGTTTGCGCTGAGCAACTACAGGGACATCGGATCGGAGGCGGCGATGCGGCCAGTAACCGCTGTGTCCTTGGGGTCGCCTTGGGGTCTAACGACGGGGCCTGCGCCGTGGCATGCGGTCCACGGTCCTGGGGAAACTCGCCCCTCTGGCGATGGGGGGTCACACTCCAGGAAGCGTCAAATTCATATGGCCGGGCGGGCACGTGGATCTGGTCCATGTTCCCGACAACTTCGTGGCGGCGAATATCCCCTGTGTCCTTGCGCGTATCGCGGATTTTAAAAATAAAGCTAAAGGTTAAAACTATAGTCGCCATGACGGGAAGCGGAAGCTGAGGGCGGCGGAAGTAAAACCCTCAAAAAATTAAGTGGAGGTGATCCGCTCTTAGCAGTATGGCGGCTACCTGTCCATTTCCGACAGGAAAGATCCTCTCCACCGTCGATTTGACCGTCTCAATTCGTTGTCGAGTGTCGCTCCTCAGCATTAAGCCTTCGCCAACGCACGTCAAACCAACTTTTTAATATTCTTTAAAAGAACTAATGTTTAAATAAGGTATTTATTCGTTGAATATTATAATAATCTAAGTCGACGATATTAAAGGAGAATAATTAAAATTCTACAACAATCCTACCATGATTTCTTATTTTTTTATGATAATTGTTAGGACCCAAGACGGAACGTGTGTCACTAGCTGTCAATGTCAGACGTCCAACTCTGTAGATCTCAGTTGACAGTCTAATCTAATCATGGAATGTTTTGTTATGAATGTTTAGTTTTCAGAATAATAATTCGTAAGTACACAAAACTACGCGTCAGAGTTATTGCTACCAATGGTTTCGCAGAGCGAATCCGGACTCAAACGAAGCGGCGGGAAGAATTCTGTACCCTGGAACTTAATAAGTATTGTAAAAACAAAAAATAAGTACCGGGAAGAAATTCACGCGGCACCACGTGTGCCTGTCACTAAAACCTAAATAACTTAATTTACCACCGTCTGCTTATGAAACTAATGGGCCCTATTTGATAACCTAACTCTATAAATTAATTACACTTAAAAACACTTAAAAAACACTTTTAAGCCTAAATCTTCTTTCGCTTCGGATCCAATACGCCATAGGAATTCCTAATCATCCCAATATATCTCAACTAATTCCCAGGACAAATAAAATATGTTTCACATGCAACAGCCAGATGTGAACAGCCAGCCCACGTTAGGAGTTCACAAATAAAAGTTCTGTAGTTATCACTACAATACCCCCCTTTTCGGCAAAGAGGTTAAGTTCCACAAGAACGCGGAATTAGCCTCGCGTCAAAGAACGCGGAACCGGTATTAAAACATTCACCTATCCTACGGCAATATATTTCTGAATATAACCCCGAACTATGCGTTTAGTTTTACCCAATATATTACAAACAATATTTCTAAATATAAAACTATCAGCTATATATGAAACTAACTCATGCTATTTCATATATTAAACTAAAATGTATGTCCTAGAGTTCTAAAACTAACTCAATTTATGTTGAGTGTCAGGAATACAGCGTCTGGCCAGACCGCTGCAATTCCCCTGCATTAAAAGAATCATACTTGGATTTCTAATGAGATAATCGCAAGTAGCATACTAATAATAAAGAATTATCTAAAGTAATATAGTTCTTACTTATGTATAATAAGAAAAACTATTTGAGATTTAATTAAAATATATGTAATCTAGCATTCCTACATAATTTACTAGTTAGTAATTAAATTGTAAACCTAATAAAGTCTTGAAACTAATGGAGAGCTCTCACATAAATTGACATTTAAAATGTATAGCCGTTGGGCTGACATTGTATAAGGAAAAAACTTATTTTCCTTTTTTTCTCAAAAATTAAGGAGTATTAATCCATATCCTTATGTTTACTCTGGCGCCTAGAGTGTGTAGTTACAAAAGAAATTGGTTTTCATGAAAACGCTTGACAAAAAAATTTCACATGTGAGTCATGTTATATGTGAAAAATGAGGCCTCTAATTGGTTATACCAATCCAAAATAACAAAGTTCAAGATAAGAAAGTTGCTAGCTAGGGGACACACCTTGTGAGACTTTTATTATGTCCTTGACATGATATTTTCCAACTTTACCGGTTTCTATCTCCTGAAGGTCGTAAACAACATCCGAATGCTTCCTGACAACTTTACATCACAAAGCGCGGTGCTAGTTTAGCGGAGAAGAAATGAGCTGAACGACTGGTCATTTGAAGGTATTAACGAATTTGGAATGCCGCCTCTTTTCGGCAACATGCCATCCGTCATTATCTCCCGACCTTTAGCTAACAAAAATGGTGTGTGCCCGGTGGCAACATTAATAATGCTATTCAAAGATAGCTACCACTAAATAAGTCAGAAAACATTTCAGTACTTTATGTTCTGAAGTGTTTCGACTACGCCTAAAATCATCAATTCTAAGAAAAAATCTGTGACGTCTGAGTCACCAGAAAATTTTAAATTCCACGACCTCAAATGGTCCTCCTTTAATATGTGAATAACGCGTTCATCATCTTCCCTAGTCTCCGTAACATAGGTAGTCCTACCCATTGAGTTGGCTTGACGTACTAAACCGGGAGCTCCTAGTTGAGACAATGTGGGTTGTAACGCTTTAAGTGTGGAAGGGCCGGGTGGGTGGGTGTCAATTGCACCTCCCCGTGGTCGTGTATTAACAAATGAGGAAGTAGTAGTGGTAGGTGGTTTGTTTGCCTCCCCACTTACTTCGTGATATTGCTCTTCCCTTTCGCCGTCCGACATGTTGACAAAAATGTGAGGTTATATGTGTCAGGGTATGTAATAGGTTATAATAATTGATAAATTTCTAAATATATACAGGTTACTCCCTGTCAATAAAAATAAATTAGCTCTCAAATTGAGATTAAATAGGAATTATGGCTGAGCGCTATGCTTTTTATTCATAGCGAAGCCCAAATAAAATATTAATTATTATATTATTAATTATAATATTATTTAGTAATATTATAATAATTACTATGAATTGTATTAAATGTATGCTTACAACCCTGTCGCATATAAACCTAACAAACACTAAAGTATAATAACTTTACAGTCAATGATATCACCAAAATTTCAAAATAACAAGTGAGCGAGTTTAAAAAATTTAAAAACTATTTTTTAGAAAAACTGCCACTCTCACAGGACTCAAAGGCTCAAAAATATAGTTGTTCGGGCGCCATTGTCGTGTATAAAAAATAAAAAAAATAAAAAGTGTATTGTTGGGCGGTGTGCGCAGGGGTCCCCAACTATTTGAAGCGAAGACGGGCAATATCCCTGCGCAGTGCGATTATACACGAACAATTACTTTAGAGAGAGCCGGATGTAATGCTCAGGATAGAGCCTCGTACTTTTGAAGTACAAGGACCTCTTGTCTAGTAAGCCTTAGGTCCTGGGAGTCATGGGCAGGGTGATATCATTAATACAATATGGTTGGGATAGAATATAGCATTTTATTCCATAAACACACTAGCCGCTGAGGGCGGGCACATGTTATACTAATACCAAAATCTGATAAGTCTTTGCCGCAATTAAAAGTTAAAATTAACATAAACCAAATATAAGGTACCTGGCCAGGTCCGTACACAAACGTCTGTGCGCACTTAGAACGTTGTCCCGTTCACCGTTTTATGATCCGTTGGGTTCGAGCACTGGTCTGGTCGCGTCCTCAAAGCGACGCGGCGCTCCTGCGACGCTCCGTTGTATGCGAGATAGTAGACGCTGGCTGGACCTTCCGAGATTTGCGCTGTGCCACGACAGGGACATCGGATCGAAGGCGGCGACGCGGCCTTTGGAAATAAGGTTAGGATCCGTGTGTTGCACCTTGGGGTCGCCGACGACGGGGCCTGCGCCGTGGCATGCGGTCCACGGTCCGGGGACACCGCACCCTCTGGTGATGGGAGGACACTCCAGGAAGCGCCAATTCATACGGCCGGGCGGGCACGTGGATATCAACAGCTCATCCTCCTGACAACTTCGTGGCGGCAAATATCCCCTGTGTCCTTGCGCGTATCGCGGATTTTAAAGCTAAAGGTTAAACTATAGTCCCATGACGGGGTGCCGAGGGCGGCGAAAGTGAAAAACCCCAAAAAATTAATAATTGCTCAAGCCATGTTACATGTCGTAGCGGCCACCCAGGAAGAGCAAGATCCCTCCACTTGATTTGACATTCCGCCTCGTCGCGCTCCATTTCGCTTAATTCGGACGCACGTCAAACCAACTTTTAATATTCTTTAAAAGAACTAATGTTTAAATAAGGTATTTATTCGTTGAATATTATAATAATCTAAGTCGACGATATTAAAGGAGAATAATTAAAATTCTACAACAATCCAGCCATGATTTCTTATTTGTTTATGATAAGAAAGGTTGGTTAGGAACTGATACGGAACGTGTGTCACCAGCTGTCAATGTCAGACGTCCAACTCTGCAGATTTTGTTGACAGTCTAATTTAATCATAGAATGTTTTGTTATGAATGTTTAGTTTTTGATATAATTCCGTAAGTACACAAAATCGCGTCGAGTTATTGCTACCAATGGTTTCGGCGTGACTCAAAGAACGTTTTGATGTGCGGGTCTCCCTGTTTTCTTAATAAGTATTGTAAAAACAACATATGAAATTTGTGTACCGGTGTGTCACTTTCCCAATTCAATTTGTCTGGAGACTAATGGATTTGAATGCCTGCTATTGTGATGCGTCGAGAGCCTATCATGCAGGTAATACGCCACAGGAATAATATCCCAATATATCAACTATTTCACCTAAAATATGACATGCAAGGTTGACCAGTTAGAAGTTCAAAATAATTCTGTATCTAAGAACAATGGATTCAACTTATTCGGTGCCATAAATGGGTTTATAACGTATTTCCCCAAAAGACTGAGTATTTAATGAATATTTTTTCGTGTAAACAAACTTGTGTATGCTTTCAAACCGCAATAATATAATAAATGCAAAAGTGACTTTGTTTATTTGTATTTTTATACGCTTCCACTAGCTGACAAAAACTTCCTAAAGAAGCTTTTACATGTTTTGAAGACTGACGTGCTAAAACAAGGGTACAAACAGTGATGTTACGGAAAATTCCGCGGTCGCACAGCCTAACCTGTTAATAATGTTGACAAATTTTTTAATAAGTAAGTTGTTTGTATAGGCACTGTCAAACATGAAAAAAATTATAACGAAATATAAACATTTCATTTACTAATCGTTGAAAATTGTTATTAATGACATTTGTAATATCAAAAGTCTTGCATTTGACTAACATCAATTAACTATTCTAATATTTATATCTATAAATAAAGTGTTTCTTATATGTTACACAAGCTTTATTCACTAACTAATCCAAATTGTTATTCTTTGAATACACTAGAATTGATGATATTAATACTTCTTAGAAAAGTAATCCTAATTAATCTTAGGGGCGAAACGTGGGCAAAAGCAGATATAAAATAAGTTGTTTCAGTTTATCAGTACGGTATCGTGCTTGGTGGTCCTCGACCCTTTAACTATTCACGAAACCGCATAGTTTTCAAAATAACATCAAGACAGAAATAGTACCAATAAAATTTATCCACTATGTCTGCTTAGATACAGTACACTTCTTTCATTTACGCTAGGTACTTATTTATTTAACTGAAGGCTTTTGTTCAAACCTTCTGCCGCGTGAATTTCCTCGCCGCCAAAGCACTTTAATTAGGGATGAAAGGTTACCCTATGGTATAGCGAAAAAGTGCTTTTCTCAGATTCTACGGATGGTAAAAACGTATACAAATTATTTGTTTATTAATATTGTTGATTAATAAAGTTCATTACTAATAATCTGATGTTTTTGCGATCATTGGTTTCGATTCATGAGAAAAGGATAAATATGTATTTTAATTGTATTTCATTCAAGAACTACTTTCGTCATAGCATAATGCAACATAATTTCTAAGCACGGACCACTTGTGGGGAAAATTGTAATATTGGACTCATGCGGTCATGTAAACAAGCCACAGTATAAATAAAAATTGCTCTAAACACCAAGTTAGGTTCAAACTCTAACTTGTATGAGGCGAAAATTGAATGGCAATTGTAATAACGTGCGTTTCATTTCGATAATTTTTTGTTTGTTTCAACAATGGTGGAATCCCATTTAAGTGCACATTTGGTATTATTCGAATGGTAGGTAAGTCTCTTGTTGGGTGGAGACACCATCGCGGGTATGATAATATGACGCATTGATCTTACAGCATTATACAGAGTGTAACAGAAAGTGTAGTAGCGCGAATTTTCGGAAATGAGCTTCTCTGATGCGATGCCATAAAGTCTACAAGAACCATACTTACACGAAGGATACATGTAGACTCATGTATATCAACATCCATTGGGGTCACTGAAGGCTCAAGCCCTTCTTAGTCTTTAATTTAATAATCAAAGACCAACTTTTTCACTCTAAATTTAGCTATTCATCTGCAATATCTTTGAACTATTTAAAACTAATATTTCCATATAATTCATTAGCACCTACAATTGAATAATTACTGTTTAACATTTACACGTAAAATAAACGGTCAGTAAATAATGAAAAAGTTTCTATGAAATGTTGTATAACTTTTGCGGTAAATACTTTAACTTTTTAAGAACTACTAGCTTTTCGCCCGCAGCTTCAACCATTTGTGAAGTTACATGGATGTGCGTTTATAAACGCAATACTGGAAGTTTTTATTATGATCTATACAAAGGTTCGCTCTTGCTTGGTGCCAGTTTACGGCCTTTTTTTGGAACACCTGTGATACAACCATGTACAAACAGCTCCACAAATGGCCTTATCAGCGTCGTCACTTGATGGACGAGCTCGCGTAAGGAACATCCGCGGCAGTTGGGCTGTTAACGATGGCCAGCTGAAGGCTCACTATCTAGCTCGATGCCTGCGTGACCGCAACAGCCAGTTTAATAATTGTCTAGTCTTTACGTCAAAAATGAAGGGAACATCTAAATATCAGCAAGTCATTTAAATAAAAATATATATTCTAATTAATTCGAAATTTACTAAAATGATTCAACACAGTAAACAGTTACAAAATTCAAAATAATCGACTTCGCGGATTGATGCGGCAAATTTCATATGTATATTTTTGTCACTTTGATTTTCATCAGGTTTGTTTTCAATCACAATTGGTTTTCCGTTGGCGGTGTTAAATGGAATCGATAAATTTTCGCTATACTCATTTTTAGCCAAAAACGTCACTAAATAAAAACAAAAATCTGCTTTTGTTACTTCTTTTTTCTTTATTTAAAAAATGTAGTAAATATACAGCCAAAGATGTGTATCTTTTTGAAAATAAAAGCAGCTGTGTTTGTGAGAATAAAACGTGCATCCCCAATTTTTGTAGCACGTCAAAATCAGCGCCGGCAATTGGTTGCTCAGGTTATAGAGTGGCCAGCAAAGTCACCTTTTTCTTATTAGAAAACAGAACGGCAGTCGCCTTTTTCACCGAAATAATTAATTTGATTTTTATTCTGTCATTTCAACGCACCATAATTACAATTTATCCCATATGTAAAATGTAAAGTATAAAAATACTATAACTTGGTACATTTAGTAGATTGTTAGCAGTAAAAAATATACAAATATATGGAAATGATTTAACTCATGATAAAACATGTTTAAATCGACGTTTTCTAATTGTAAAACAATGCATTTATTCAAATAATACAACTCAAAGTTCTATAAATGTCAGGTTTCAGACTTATTTTTGGGCCCACGGAATATATTTGTTTTTATTTTTTTTTTTATTTATAGTGACTTCTTCATTAATAAACATAAGCGGTCACGGAATTTTCGTAACGATCAGGGAAACGGATACTTGCTTATGGGTTATAGAGTAGTCACGTGAATGATTTTCTTCTGCCGGCTCTCAGTAGCTTTCTTCGGAGCTATAGGGCCTGAAGGCAGCTTTCATTGTTGCGAACAAAATGATCTGTTAAGTTTTAGTTAATAAATAGTATGGCATCTCTCAGAGCCAAACAATGTTGCCGTGGCTGTCAGTGGCTGCATTTCAGAGCTATGAGGCGCGCAAGTCACGCGTTACAAAAAACGTAAGAGAAATGGTTAGTTTTAGTACATTTGGAAGAATGGTGTATCCACAGATGAAACGAGTTGGTCTGCCGGCTGTCAGTGGTTGTATTTCAGAGCTATCATCGTTCTGTAAGTCGCTTATTTAAGCAAAAAAAAATTAAAGCGGGAAAATAGTTTTTCTAGTTCATGCCAGCCGCTGTCGTATCTGTGTATGTTTGACCCAACCTCAAACTTGCGCCGCGCACCACCGCACTGTGGGAAAAAATCGTCTAGAGAAAAAGGTTTTCAGAAAATCTACGTCAATTTTGGAAAAACTGATTATGTATTTCATTTTGATTCTTAATGAAGACTTTAGTTAATACTATTTTTGCTAACATTGCATTCTTTTAATAGGTAACAAAACTGACCATTTCTCTTACCGTTTTTTTTTCGTAAGTCAGTGACTTTCGCGATAGCTCAAATGCAACCACTGACAGCCGGCGACCAACTTGTTTCACATGCGGAGATGCCATACTTTGAATATGTACTAAAACTAACCATTCCTCAGATCGTTTTCTATTTTTTGCAACAATGAAGCCCTTCTAGCCTTGACAGCTCAAAGTGGCAACCACTGACAGCCGGCAGACCAACTGGTTTCACATGAGGAGATGCCATATTTTGAATATGTACTAAAACTAACCATTTCTCTGATTTTTTTTTTTCAACAATGAAGGACTTTTAGCCCTTAATAGCAACCACTGAAACTTGTTTCACATGCGGAGATGCCATATTTTGAATTAGGTACTAAAACTGACCATTTCTCTTACCGTTTTTTTTTTCGTAACTATGCAGTGACTTTCGCGCCTCATAGCTCTGAAATGCAACCACTCACAGCCGGCAGACCAACTTGTTTCACATGCGGAGATGCCATACTTTGAATATGTACTAAAACTAACCATTCCTCAGATCGTTTTCTATTTTTTGCAACAATGAAGCTCCTTCTAGCCTTAATAGCTCAAAGTGGCAACCACTGATAGCCGGCAGACCAACTTGTTTCACATGAGGAGATGCCATATTTTGAATATGTACTAAAACTAACCATTTCTCTGATAATTTTTTATTTTTTGCAATAATGAAGCCCCTTCCCAGGGCCCTTAGGTATAGCTCGAAGTGGCAACCACTGAAGGCCGGCAGACCAACTTGTTTCACCTGTGGAGACACCATTCTTTCAATAAGAACTAAAACAGACCATTTCTTTTACCGTTTTATTTCGTAACTATGCAGTGACTTTCGCGCCTTATAGCTCTGAAATGCAACCACTGACAGCCGGCAGACCAACTCGTTTCACATGCGGAGATGCCATACTTTGAATATGACTAAAACTAACCATTCCTCAGATCGTTTTCTATTTTTTGCAACAATGAAGCTCCTTCTAGCATTAATAGCTCAAAGTGGCAACCACTGATAGCCGGCAGACCAACTTGTTTCACATGAGGAGATGCCATATTTTGAATATGTACTAAAACTAACCATTTCTCTGATAATTTTTTTTTTAACAATGAAGCCCTTTCCTGTCTAGGTATAGGCTCGCTGAAGTGGCAACCACTGAAGGCCGGCAGACCAACTTGTTTCACCTGTGGAGACACCATTCTTCAATAAGAACTAAAACTGACCATTTCTTTTACCGTTTTATTTCGTAATCGTAACTATGAAGGAATTTCCGCGCCTCATAGCTCTGAAATGCAACCACTGACAGCCGGTAGACCAACTCGTTTCACACATGCGGAGATGCCATACTTTGAATATGTACTAAAACTAACCATTCCTCGGATCGTTTTCTATTTTTTTGCAACAATGAAGCTCCTTCTAGCCTTAATAGCCTTCAAAAGTGGCAACCACTGACAGCCGGCAGACCAACTTGTTTCACATACGGAGAGTGCCATACTTTGAATATGTACTAAAACTAATAATTTCTCTGAGCATTTTTTTTCGCAACAATGATTCCAGGCTCTAGAGCTCGAAGTGGTAACCACTCGAAAGCCGGCAGACAGACTTCGTTAACCTGTGGAGACACCATTCTTCCAATAGGTACTAAAACTGACCATTTCTTCTTTACGGTTTTTTTTTTCGTAACTATGCAGTAACTTTCGCGCCTCAAGTTTCCTAGTAATGCAACCACTGATAAGCCGGCAGACCAACTTGTTTCACATGCGGTGATGCCATACTTTGAATATGTACTAAAACTAACCATTTCTCGGGACTGATCGTTTTCTATTTTTTGCAACAATGAAGCTCTTTCAGCCTTTCTAAGGGTCCTTAAGTATAGCTTCAAAAGTGGCAAACACCAGATAGCCGGCGGACCAACTTGTTTTCACATGCGGAGATGCCATATTTTGAATATGCGTACTAAAACTAACCATTTCTCTGATATTTTTTTTTAAACAATAAAGGCCGGCAGACCAACCCGTTTCACCTGTGGAGAGAACATATCTTTCTTCAATAGGTACTAAAACTGACCATTTTCTTTATTACCGTTTTTTTTCGTAACTATGCAGTGACTTTCGCGCCTCATAGTTTTCTGAAATGCAATAACCACTCGACAGCAGTTAGCAGACCAACTTGTTTCAGTTTTACGTGCGGAGATGCGCCACTTTGTTGCAATATATATACTAAAACTGTTCATTTATCTGATAATTTTTTTCGCAACAATAAAGTGCCGATTCCAGGCTCTAGCCAGGTATAAGCTCGAAGTGGCAAACCACTGGAAGGCCGGCAGACCAACTTGTTTCAATTCGTGGAGACACTCTCATTCTTTCAATAGGTACTTAAACTGACCATTTCTCTCTTACCGTTTTTTTTTTTTCGTAACTATGCAGTGACTTTCTCGCCTCATAGCTCTGAAATGTAAACCACTGACAGCCAGCAGATTAATTCCTGTTGTTTTACATGCGGAGACAAAATGCCATACTTTGAATATATATTAAAAATTCAACTAAATGTTCTCTATCGTTTCTAATGTTTTTTATTCGCAACACTGATGAGCAGCCCAACTTTCCAGCCCCTATAGCTCAAAGTGGCAACCACTAACAGCCGGAAAAGACCAACTCGTTGGTCACATGCCGGCTGTCACATGCGGAGATGCCATACTTTGAATAAGCTATAAGTAAAGGTGAAATGAGTTTATCAGAGAAAAAAATTCAGAGAAATGGTTAGTTTTAGTACATATTCAAACTATGGCATCTCCGCATGTGAAACAAGTTGGTCTGCCGGGCTGTCAGTGGTTGCATCAGTTTCAGAGCGATGCGCGCGAAGAAGTTACTGCATATTTACGAAAAAAAACGGTTAGAGAAATGGTCAGTTTTAGTATCTATTGAAAGAATGGTGTCTCCACAGGTGAAACAAGTTGGTCTGCCGGCCTTCAGTGTTTGCCACTTCGAGCTATATCTAGGGCCTGGAAAATTGCCTTGAGGAAAATGGCCTTCATTGTTGCAAAAAATATTATCAGAGAAATGGTTAGGTTTAGTACATATATTCAAAATATGGCATCTCCGCATGTGAAACAAGTTGGTCTGCCGGCTGTCAGTGGTTGCCACTTTGAGCTATAGGGGCTGAAAGGGGCTTCATTGTAGCGAAAAATAAAACGATCAGAGAAATGGTTAGTTTTAGTATATATTCAAAGTATGGCATCTCCGAATGTGAAAAAAGTCGGTCTGCCGGCTGTCAGTGGTTGCCACTTTGAGCTATAAAGGCTAGAAGGAGCTTCATTGTTTAAAAAAAATAGAAAACGATCCGTGAAATGGTTAGTTTTAGTATATATTCAAAGTATGGCATCTCCGTATGTGAAAGTCAAGTTGGTCTGCTGGCTGTCAGCGGTTGCCACTTTGAGCTTTTATAGGCTTAGAAGAAGCTTCATTGTTTCCAAAAATAGAAAATTAGATGTATGGAGGAATGGTTAGTTTTAGTACATATTCAAAGTATGGTATCTCCGCATGTGTGAAACGAGTTGGTCTGCCGGCTGTTAGTGGTTGCATTTCAGAGCTATGAGGCGAGAAAGTCACTGCATAGTTACGAACAAAACGGCTAAAAGAAATGGTCAGTTTTAGTTCTTATTGAAAGAATGGTGTCTCCACAGGTGAAACAAGTTGGTCTGCCGGCCTTCAGTGGTTGCCACTTCGAGCTATACTTAGTGCCTGGATGGGGCATCATTGTTAAAAAAAAAAATATCAGAGAAATGGTTAGTTTTAGTACATATTCAAAATATGGCATCTCCTCATGTGAAACAAGTTGGTCTGCCGGCTATCAGTGGTTGCCACTTTGAGCTATTAAGGCTAGAAGGAGCTTCATTGTTGCAAAAAATAGAAAACGATCTGAGGAATGGCAATTTAGGAATTAGGAATTAGGATTTAGGAATTTAGGAATAGGATTTGAGGAATTTTAGTACATATTCAAAGTATGGCATCTCCGCATGTGAAACGAGTTGGTCTGCCGGCTGTCAGTGGTTGCATTTCAGAGCTATAAGGCGCGAAAGTTACCGCATTAGTTGACGAAATAAAAACGGTAAAAGAAATGGTCATTTTTAGTTCTTATTGAAAGAATGGTGTCTCCACAGGTGAAACAAGTTGGTCTGCCGGCCTTCAGTGGTTGCCACTTCGAGCTATACCTAGGGCCTGGATGGGGCATCATTGTTAAAAAAAAAAATTATCAGAGAAATGGTTAGTTTTAGTACATATTCAAAATATGGCATCTCCTCATGTGAAACAAGTTGGTCTGCCGGCTATCAGTGGTTGCCATTTTGAGCTATTAAGGCTAGAAGGAGCTTCATTGTTGCAAAAAATAAAAAACGATCTGAGGAATGGTTAGTTTTAGTACATATTCAAAGTATGGCATCTCCGCATGTGAAACAAGTTGGTCTGCCGGCTGTGAGTGGTTGCATTTCAGAGCTATGAGGCGCGAAAGTCACTGCTTAGTTACGAAAAAAAACGGTAAGAGAAATTGTCAGTTTTAGTACCTATTAAAAGAATGCAATGTTAGCAAAAATAGTATTAATAAAAAGTCTTCTTATTAAGATCAAAAATGAAATATATAATCAGTTTTTACCAAAATCGACGTAGATTTTCTGAAGAAAACCTTTTTTTCTCTAGAGGCGATTTTTTTCCCCACAGTGCGGTGGTGCGCGGCGCAAGTTTGAGGTTGGGTCAAACATACGCAGATACGACAGCGGCTGGCATGAACTAGAAGAATTCGCCTATTTTCCCGCTTTTCAATGTTTTTTTAGACTTTTTCCTTAAATAAGCGACTTACGTGAACGATGATAGCTCTGAAATACAACCACTGACAGCCGGCAGACCAACTCGTTTCATCTTGTGGATACACCATTCTTCCAATTGTGGTACTAAAACTAACCATTTCGCTTATCGTTTTTTTTTTTGTAACTATGCAGTGACTTGCGCGCCTCATAGCTCTGAAATGCAACCACTGACAGCCGGCAGACCAACTTGTTTCACATGCGGAGATGCCATACTTTGAATATGTACTAAAACTAACCATTTCTCAGATCGTTTTTTTTTCGCAACAATGAAGCACCTTCCAGGCCCTATAGCTCGAAGAAGCTACCACTGAGAGCCGGCAGACCGACATCATTCACATTAGGGGACTACTCTACAACCCATAAAAGCAAGTCTATCCGTTTCCCTGATCGTTACGAAAATTCCCGTGACCTCTCGGTCTAATAAGGATACCACGCAAAACTAATGTCTATTGACAGAAAGTTTCAAGAGATCTGTAAGGGCAACGTAGGACACCGCTATACAAAATAAGTGTACACTCACCGGCACAGTGCTCGATGAACTCCTCAGTGAGCGGCAGCGTGTGGTCATGCTTCATATTGAAGCGGAAGGTGACGGCGGGGGTGTGGCGCGGGGAGGCGGGCGGCGCGGGCGTGTCGGCCGACACCAGCGGCGGCACCACTACTGGCTCGGAGCCGCACAGCGTGTACTGGCAGAACACGAGGTGCGACAGTGTACACTCACCGGCACAGTGCTCTATGAACTCCTCAGTGAGCGGCAGCGTGTGGTCATGCTTCATATTGAAGCGGAAGGTGACGGCGGGGGTGTGGCGCGGGGAGGCGGGCGGCGCGGGCGTGTCGGCCGACACCAGCGGCGGCACCACTACTGGCTCGGAGCCGCACAGCGTGTACTGGCAGAACACGAGGTGCGACAGTGTACACTCACCGGCACAGTGCTCTATGAACTCCTCAGTGAGCGGCAGCGTGTGGTCGTGCTTCATATTGAAGCGGAAGGTGACGGCGGGGGTGTGGCGCGGGGAGGCGGGCGGCGCGGGCGTGTCGGCCGACACCAGCGGCGGCACCACTACTGGCTCGGAGCCGCACAGCGTGTACTGGCAGAACACGAAGTGCGACAGAGATGGAGGTAAGCCTGTCGCTTGCTTGATCACTACGCGGATTGTTACCTGATCAAATGAAAATCGTAGTATTAATAGTGAGAAATTTTTATTCATCTCTTATTTACTGATGATGATGATGTGTTCGGCCTCGGCGACTGTTTCATTTAATTGCTTGGGTAGCTCCTTAAATCAGCTTTGTAGTGTCTTGTTTTGTTGTATTCTTATAACTAGCTGTATCTCTACTCAACGCCCTAATTGCTGAATTACCATATGTAGATATTTTTAACACTAATTTAAGACGCTTTGTAGATGTTTGTATGCATTATTTATCTATTTATTAATGTAACTTTAGCTCATTGCACCCTTTGGGCAACTGTCAGTGCAGTGAGGTCCTAATTATAAAGAAATAAATTAATTAATGTGTGTGAGCGACAGACTTAAAAAATAGAAGAGTCGTCATTATTAATCCTTTGTTTAAGTGATCGAGTTAAAATTCCAGAACTTTATCCATGTCCTATTCCTAAGTGCTTTAAGTTGGAGATTTCTTTTGTAGACACGAGTTGGGTAGCGGTTAGTCATGTGGCGGAATGTGTTCAGGTGCTTTGTTCATTATAATAGAACGGAGGCGATAAATATGTCGTCAATATATGTGAGTTGTGCGGGTCAGCTTGACATTCAGCCTCGCTGGCCTGGGCGGTTTTTCGTTATAAGTAACTTTCTAGACTTTCTACTACGTCACGATATTTTAATTATCTCTTATCATATTATGCCATTCGGTTGAAATCACAGGTAACGTAGTCTATTTACTTTAATATTATTATTGATCCCTCTTGATTGATCTTCGGTGAGCCAACTAAATATAGCAATGCGTATTTTGTTGGTTCTTTTTCTAAACAAGAGATGACAGTCGAGAGAGTTAAGAGTTAAGTCAGATGCCTAGTGATAATAAAGACCTTGATTAATAAGAAACCCCCGTTTGCGATACAGGAACTAAAATAGTTCTCGATTGGTGTAATGTATTTTTTTAAATGCTTCTATATCGAACTCATCTACAAGAAAATGATTTGTATAGACATAATCATAAAAATAAAATAAAAACAAATATCTATAACTCTTAAAAATATAATTTGACCTGAATATAAACGCACATTCCATATAACCTAAACAACACATACTGGTTCAAAGTCTCTGGGTTGGACTTTTAATTTTATTTTCACTAAATAAATCTTAGAAACGGTAGTTCAGACCTCCCAACACACCATAATCCTGAAAACGGCCCATTCTGTTATAAGTGCCTTGTAAGCTGACGTCACCATTCTTGCCGATCGGCCATCTCGCTCCCGCCGCCGCTCCGATTGACGTCATACCATGTAACTGTCGGCTAACATCAAGTGAGGCTTTCGTATGAGCGCCGGTGTAATCCATACGACCGCCAAAATGATTGGAAGACCCGTAAGGGCTGATCACATGAGCGCCATAGCCTGTAGCGTCAAGTTTCCCTCGGTTGTCATCAAAAATGTTGTGTTTATACCCGGCTTTGCCAAATGCTGACTCTCCTCTGGAGCCGAGAGTGCCGAAAAGCTGTCCATTATCAGGAAACTCTGCTGATTGTATGTGACGTCACCAGTCTTCGGATCCGCCGACTAACTGCCGCCGGTACCTTCAGATGCTCGGAAATTGTGATACCAAGACGGATAGTTATTGATTTCGTCTGGTTGGATATACTCCTGGGCTGATACTGCTACCGCCAAGCAAATTAATACACAAATTGTCTTCATTTTTTTGCTGCGTCTTCGACGGTATACTTCGAGTGAACTTGTTGGACTGATGGCTTAGTCTTCCCGAATCCAGTATTTATACTAAAGTAATCAAAAACAACCCAGGGACTTTCTTTGGTACAATTATAAAACAGGGACTATGTTATTCCCCTGAGCCATCTCCCTATCAATGTTTGGGTGCATAGGTTATCAATCGACAGATGCGTCGGTTTATATTTCAAGTAATATTCGACCTTATCATTATTATGCATAGAAATAAAAACAACAATTTTTGTCTTCCAAACCATTTTATCAATCATACTATTATTTTCAAAAAAGTCCCCGATTAGATTGACCCAACCGTTTGATGGCATAAAACTCCGATTATAAAATTTTCTGCCAACAACCCCGGTAGATAATTGAAATTTCTAAGGTTTTAATTCAGGTTCCAATCGGACGTCCGATTAGGTTCAAAGACTCCTGTAAGCAACGGCATGGAAAGCTTTGCCATTGCAACGTGCAGCTGGAAAGTCTCGCCGAGATGAGACCTAAATGGCGCCACTCTCTTAAAACGGGGATGTCAAAGCATGACAAAGTCTGGTTGCATAACTTAAAACAGAAAAGACTTCGAAGAAATGCAGCTCCCGTTTCCGACTCACGTTTCACGTGCAACAAATGCGGTAAAAAATGCCGTGCCGCTTCCTCCGGTTTATTCAGTCACGAGCGAAGATGCGGCAAATCCACCAACTAAAATTGAAGGACAACTTTGACTACGACACAGCCGCTGCAAAATGAAATGGGCGATTTAAATTGAATTTATTTAAATTTAATGTGATTAAATTTATATAAATGTTTTCTTTTTCTTCCTGCCATAACTTGGGCCTTTTTAAGCACCTTTTTCATATAAATATATATTTTTTTTATATTCATAAGTGTAAAATGTATGTAAAAACGAGTAGGTGTAAAGTGTTATTCATGTTAAATTGATTCACCAATATCGGCTAAATTATTGTCAAGTAAAGGGAAACCTATTATTGGCTTTATTACTGTAAAATAATTGTTGTAATTAAGTAAATTATTATGCTGTTGGTTTCCTTAATAAATAAAATAAATAAATAAATAAATAAATAAAAATTATATCATAATTATTAAGTAATTATCATATTTTTTTCTTATACAGTAAGTTCTATAATTGTAAATTAGCTGTAAGTTTTCCGAAAACATAAAAATAAAATAAATAAAATAAAAATTCAGACTTATATAGATCACTTACTTGCTGTGTAGCCGAGTCTGAGCATTCGTCATCGTCTCGCATATCGCCCGAGCTGTCTGACGCAGCTTCACAGATCCTGTCCTGCGGGAACTGCCCGGCCACGCGGCTCAACTCCACCTGTACACATGAACATTACTTTTTAGTAATCAAAGTCAATTATTTTTATTTATATAGGCTTAAAAATAGCACTTATAAATCGTCACATTCTTGTTTTCTAGTTAGTTGACGTCATAAAATTACTTAAAGCTAAGGTTACCACCGCCACCAAAGAGCAAGTGGAGAAGAGGAGAAAGCAAACTCCACTGCTGCATTTTCTCCAAAGACGTCACTTTACAACATATGTCTTACAATTAAATGACTGTGTGTGTGGACGAATATACAATAATGGAAAACATCTTGAGGAAACTAACGAACTGTTTAAGTGACTAGTGTGTATACAACTGTCGCTAGGTGGCAGGTTCTAGTGTGTAGAAGTGCCAAGGTCCACTTTGGCCACTGAGTAATTATAAAGAAATAAATATACGAACATTAATATTTATGGATTCGCAGTAAGTCTACTGACTCATTGACCATACCTATATCAAAGGTCAAGGTCACTGACCTGTAACCTCCCGGCGACCTCCCCCTGTTGGCTGATGATGGGCGTGTGGTAGTCCAGGGTCACGTCGTGGAACAAAGCTTCTAAGAATACATTCGCTACGCCGATCAAATTGTGATTCTCTTGCGACTCGTAGAACGGATCCACTGCTTTCTCGGCAGGCTCCTGTGGAATAATTAGGTGTGAAATTTCATTCATAATTTCATAGACTAAATAGTAACAAAAATATGATAATATTTTTTTGGTAATTAGCCAATCCGTAGCCAGTTTTGACCAAAGTCAAAACTAAGCAATGTACCCCGGCACGCAAGTTACATAAGACTTTGAATGCGCAGTAACAAATTTTAAGGTGTCAATCGAAATGCGGTAAGAAACGTGTAACCAAGGCAATGTAGGAAATATCTGCGCGGGAAACTGTCATTTTGTTTCAACTTACGTACCCGGATCAGCACGACGATTCGTCATAACGTTTGGCAAGCATGTGAACTAGACATTAGAAACTTGCCGTCACGAAGACAGGACCATTTGCAGACAATGGCGAAGCTCTATGACCTGTGCCCCACTTGGAGACCTAGAAGACCTTGAGTGATGTCATCTGTTCGGAAACTTTACGTCATGAAGACAGATCTGTAGACAATGGCGAAGCTCTATAGATAGCCTGTGCTCCACCTGTCCTCCTTGACCCGGACGTGTCACTATCTACAGTGACGTCACCTGTTCGATGACGTCATCGTCCCGCAGCAAGACACCAGCTTGTTATCCAGCTTCTCCATCGACCACACTTGTCCTCCTCGACCCGGACGTGTCACTATCTACAGTGACGTCACCTGTTCGATGACGTCATCGTCCCGCAGCAAGACACCAGCTTGTTGTCCAGCTTCTCCATCGACCACACTTGTCCTCCTAACCCGGACGTGTCACTATATCTACAGTGACGTCACCTGTTCGATGACGTCATCGTCCCGCAGCAAGACACCAGCTTGTTGTCCAGCTTCTCCATCGACCACACTTGTCCGCCTCGACCCGGACGTGTCACTATATCTACAGTGACGTCACCTGTTCGATGACGTCATCGGCTTGTTGTCCAGCTTCTCCATCGACCACACTTGTCCTCCTAACCCGGACGTGTCACTATCTACAGTGACGTCACCTGTTCGATGACGTCATCGCCGCCCTACAATGTCGTACATGTCGCGCATGTCCACCAGCTTGTTGTCCAGCTTCTCCATCGACCACACTTGTCCCTCCGGACGTGTCACTATATATCTGGTGACGTCACCTGTTCGGTGACGTCACCTTCTCCATCGACCACACTTGTCCGCCTCGACCGGACGTGTCACTATATCTACAGTGACGTCACCTGTTCGATGACGTCATCGTCCCGCTGCTGTCGCCGTCGCCAGTCGTCGTACATGTCGCGCAAGACACCAGCTTGTTGTCCAGCTTCTCCATCGACCACACTTGTCCGCCTCGACCCGGACGTGTCACTATATCTACAGTGACGTCACCTGTTCGATGACGTCCGTCGCCAGTCGTCGTACATGTCGCGCATGTCCACCAGCTTGTTGTCCAGCTTCTCCATCGACCACACTTGTCCGCCTCGACCCGGACGTGTCACTATATCTACAGTGACGTCACCTGTTCGATGACGTCATCGTCCCGCTGCTGTCGCCGTCGCCAGTCGTCGTACATGTCGCGCATGTCCACCAGCTTGTTGTCCAGCTTCTCCATCGACCACACTTGTCCGCCTCGACCCGGACGTGTCACTATCTACAGTGACGTCACCTGTTCGATGACGTCATCGTCCCGCCGCAAGACACCAGCTTGTGTCACTATCTACAGTGACGTCACCTGTTCGATGACGTCGCATGATCGCGCATGTCCACCAGCTTGTTGTCCAGCTTCTCCATCGACCACACTTGTCCTCGACCCGGACGTGTCCACTATATCTGGTGACGTCACCTGTTCGATGACGTCATCGTCGCTGCGCCAGTCGTCGTACATGTCGCATGTCCACCAGCTTGTTGTCCAGCTTCTCCATCGACCACACTTGTCCGCCTCGACCCGGACGTGTCACTATATCTACAGTGACGTCACCTGTTCGATGACGTCATCGTCCCGCTGCTGTCGCCGCCGCCAGTCGTCGTACATGTCGCGCATGTCCACCAGCTTGTTGTCCAGCTTCTCCATCGACCACACTTGTCCGCCTCGACCCGGACGTGTCACTATATCTACAGTGACGTCACCTGTTCGATGACGTCATCGTCCCGCTGCTGTCGCCGCCGCCAGTCGTCGTACATGTCGCGCATGTCCACCAGCTTGTTGTCCAGCTTCTCCATCGACCACACTTGTCCGCCTCGACCCGGACGTGTCACTATCTACAGTGACGTCACCTGTTCGATGACGTCATCGTCCCGCTGCTGTCGCCGCCGCCAGTCGTCGTACATGTCGCGCATGTCCACCAGCTTGTTGTCCAGCTTCTCCATCGACCACACTTGTCCGCCTCGACCCGGACGTGTCACTATCTACAGTGACGTCACCTGTTCGATGACGTCATCGTCCCGCTGCTGTCGCCGCCGCCAGTCGTCGTACATGTCGCGCATGTCCACCAGCTTGTTGTCCAGCTTCTCCATCGACCACACTTGTCCGCCTCGACCCGGACGTTTCACCATTATTGCCGGTTCCGATACGAAGGCGCCGCGCTGTGGATTTAAGTAAAAGTTATGAATGTATGTCGTGTTACTTTCGCAGTAAAAATAGATTGTGTCAATTTACGGGATAAGGTACCTACCAGTAAAGGTAGTAATTTGAATTTGACAACTGATGACAGTATTGTACTATGTGCCAGAAATAGTGAGCGGAAAAACGATAACCCTCATAACAACTTTTCATAAGCTCAGTACTCATAAGACTTATCAAGGTGCCTTGAAGTCAAGGGTCATAAGTGCAGTCATACCTCGCGGACCTTATTGCCAAGGCCGAAAGATCATATTTCCTTGTAGATTCTGACCGCATTTTTGACTCTCGACTGATTAGACAATCAAGTCATGACAATATACAAAAAAATCTCCCAAAATCTCTCAAATGACTGGAAGAGATCCCTTCATGGGATAGCTCTTCCATTGTATATTTACCTTTTTATTTTATACTTTTAACTATGTATCCTTAGTACAATAAAGAAACTATAAACAAACAACACTATTGTGATACCCCTGGTGTTGCAGTTGTCCATGGGCAGCGGTGATCGCTTACATCAGATGATCCGCTTGCTAGTTTGCCGCCATATGTAAATAAAAACATCTCTTTCTAGAACAACCAACCTTCCTATTAGGACTAAGGTTCTGCGGCGGTATCTGCAGCGTGACACTAAACCGGGTGTTCCTCCTCATCTCCTCGGCCAGGAAGTTGGCCTCCTGCACCAAAGCGTTGGCCCGCAGTATATCCGCCTTCAATCTCCCGAGCGAGCGTTTGAAAGTATCGTCCCGTTCGGCCGCCCAGCGCTCCACTCGAGCGGCGGTTGTTGGCGTACAAGCTGTCATTTTCCCTGTATTGATATTAAAAACCTAGTAAGTACTAGTAGTTTGTAACCTTGAGCACAGGATTAATATATGTACTACGTACAGAAACGAAACTCCCTGCCACTCCCGCAATATGGCACCCTCCCCCCCGCACTTTTCCCCCGTTATTTTGCGGATTGGGACGCTATGACGTGTTACTGACGTGTTCACGAATGTACAGTTTCATTTGTAGTAGTAGTAGGTATATATGACGCCCCGTTTCTATGGAGTGCCCTCCCTGTGCCTTAAGAATAACAATATTGTGTAATTTAAATTTTACAGTTAAAATTGTCTATGGAGTTCTAATTTCTGAATAAATCAAGGAACACGTCATCAGAATCCGTTCAGAAATGCGATCTTTGGCTCGGAACAAACAAAACATGCCGGCTAAACCAATAAGGGTCAGTCTTGAAATGGAGACTTCCTCTCTTGTTAGAAAAACACCTTTTATTAAAGGTTATCTAAATATTTCCCAGAAGAAAAAAGGTACGGGTTAACTGATATCTCATTACTTACCTAACTTGAGTGGATCGTACGAATATGGTGGGTATGGCGTCGATGGCGATAATATATTTCTAAGTTGTTGAAACTGTCTCTCATATTCTTGTCTTTGTTTCTCCAATGCCACTGAAAAAAGAAGCACAGCATTATTAATTCTTCTTCAGCGTGTCGACTCGGCGGGTCAAATTTGTACTCAGCCTTCGAACAGGCTTCTTGGGTGGCCCTGATTTAATGACGAACTCCGTTGGGAAGGTCTTTATCTCAGCCATTGAGTCAAAGATCGTCCAGTACTGGACAAAGGCTTGCCAGACTGTTGCCCATTAAATTATTAATCCAGACGTAATGTACATTTCAATAAGAAGTACAATAGTAGGTAAAAATTAAACGACTATGGACAAATTTCTAAGTCCACCTTTTGTACTCTTTTGTATATGTGTACAATAAAGTTTAAATAACTAGCAAATTCCGCAAATCTTAATCCTTGACAAATTTACTATGTCCTAGATTAATTATAAATGTAAAATTTCAAATGAATCGATAAGAAAACTTGATACAATAATAGTATATTTCCTAGACATTAAAATTAACTAACTTTTTATTTCGAAATTCTCAGGTGAAACCACGAGGTACACTTAAAAAGAAAACAAATGCAAACCTTGTTTGTCCTCCTCGTGTTGCCTCTCCAGCCTCGAGATGGCGGTCTGTATGGGGTCGTTGCTGAGCTCATTCAACATAATCTCGTCCCGAGCGAAGTTGTAGTCTATGGGCTGCGCTGGCGTCTGGGGCTCGGATGCTGCGGCTGAAATACATATAACTGTTGAGATAAAACTCCACATAATCTGTACTAATGTAATAAAGTTGGAGAGTTTATATATTTGTTTGCTCGGTCCGAAACTTTTTTGAAACATCTTTCTGTGTACAGTTCCCATCATGTAAAAAGGCCGATGGAAGACAGAGGAGGGGAACTTGCGCATGGGTACGACTGACGAACCAATCGCGCGCGCCGGATGAGGCCCGCCCGACCCCCGATCACCGCATAGACCGATATATCGCCTACTGCGCAGCTTAACCGCCAGCGGACTTTTTACGTGACGGGAACTATATGATGGCTACATGAGGAAAGTGGGAGCGAAGCCCCGAGGCACAGCTAGAGTTGTATAATAAATAAAAGAGACAACTACAGAGTTGAAATGAGAAAATATTGGCTGAAAATGTTTTAAAAAAATTCAACGTTCAACCAATTAATTTAGGAACTTTTATTGTCTTTGTGGAGTGTCTTTTTTCCCATTGATTAAATCCTTCGTGTAAGACATGTGCCTCTTCTTTTAATGAATATTTTTTTGGGTTCCTTCCCTTTTCCACTGTCTTTCATATATACAAACTCACCAGTTTGCTTCGGACAGTTGACCCTGAAGAAGTGATGGTTCCCCCACAGTATCCTGTCGGCGTGTCCGAGCCGGATGTGTGCGACGACCAGGGTTCCGTTCACGAAGCTGCGGGCCCCGTTGAGAGGCTTCATAGTTTACAACTCACCAGTTTGCTTCGGACAGTTGACCCTGAAGAAGTGGTGGTTCCCCCACAGTATCCTGTCGGCGTGTCCGAGTCGGATGTGTGAGACTACTGGGGTTCCGTTCACGAAGCAGCGGGCCCCGTTGAGAGGCTCCATAGTTTACAACTCACCAGTTTGCTTCGGACAGTTGACCCTGAAGAAATGGTGGTTCCCCCACAGTATCCTGTCGGCGTGTCCGAGTCGGATGTGTGAGACTACTGGGGTTCCGTTCACGAAGCAGCGGGCGCCGTTGAGAGGCTCCAAGTACAGTCTGCCACCATCCACTTAGTTACTCACCAGTTTGTTTTGGACAGTTGACCCGGAAGAAGTGGTGGTTCCCCCACAGTATTCTGTCGGCGTGTCCGAGTCGGATGTGTGAGACAACTGGGGTTCCGTTCACGAAGCAGCGGGCGCCGTTGATAGGCTCCATAGTCTGCCACCTTACAACTCACCAGTTTGCTTCGGACAGTTGACCCTGAAGAAGTGGTGGTTCCCCCACAGTATCCTGTCGGCGTGTCCGAGTCGGATGTGTGAGACTACTGGGGTTCCGTTCACGAAGCAGCGGGCCCCGTTGATAGGCTCCATGTGAAGGCTGCCCCCTTCCACTAGTAACAGGCAGTGTTGCGGCTGGATGCCCAGGCCTGAGAGTTGGATGTCTGCTGAACTATCTGCGCCTACCAGGGTTCGGTCCTGGGAAAAAATATTCAGTTATACTTACTATAACTTTTTCTTGTTAATTCACAAAATAAGAGTAATAAACTGTGAAGTTATATTTGCGTCGAGCTTTAGCCGAGTCGAGCGAATAAACTAGAAATCTTAAAATGAAATGATATTCTTTTTTTTAGTTATAAGTTAATTTATGTATCTAAAAATGTAATATTGTGTGCTAATAAAGTATTCTTGATGTTGTTGGTACATATTTTTAGATGTTTGCTTGTGATTAGAACTTAAAGAGTCACCTTGAGGTAGTATACAAGTAACTCGTTCAACGACGGATCCGCGTTCAGATTCACCAAGTAGTACTTGTTCTTCTCCACTTTGATGCCGCTGGCTTGCACGCTGATGCCCATCTTTTCTAAGGCGTGTTGTCTTTCACTTTGTATTCGACCTGGAAATAAAAGTAATTATAAAGTATACAGAACGCAATGATTAACTACTAAATGGGAAAAACAACAACAGCAACAGTTATAATAATACAACTAGGCCGAAATAATTATCGCACATGTTGCAAAAAATACAGGTAGGTATTAAATTTACCATGACAACGTCCATATCACAGATTAATTAAAACCGAGCAAATAGAATTATCTTAAATAAATATGCCGGTGGCGATAGCAGTGCAGAATATTTTATTTAATAACTGTATATTCTAATTATCCTTCAACAACAGATATCTATACTTTCACGACATTCCAAAAATAAACTATGCCCAGCCGAGGAATTCATGTGGCTGAAATGATGATGGCGGCATAATCTGTTCAAAACGTGTGCAATAAAAATTAAAAAGAAATCAAATCCGTACCAGTTTCCACGAGCTTCTCCTCCCAAGTCCTGGACATCTCTTTCATGAGATGTTCGCTCTGCGCTAGTTGTTCGTGGACGTCCTCGCCCACTGGTGAGCCCTGGAAATACAAACTCATGTTTTACTCGGGATGACCTGATGGCCGCCACCGATAAGGCCGTAAAAGTGGAGGAACTCTTTTCGGGTACAACTTGATTAGATCCGTTGGAATGGCATCGACACGCCAAGAAGAAGCTCTGAGATTTGATCATTATGCATCTTCTGAGACAGGCATTTTCTGGTATACCAATACGCAAAAAGACAATGATAGTATTTTGCTTTTACTACAAGAAAAATATGTAAATCTGAATGAAACTGGAAAGAAATCAAACAGATGCTGCTAAACTATGAAGCGATATTCGAACTTATACTTAAGGAGCTCTATACCATGAGCTATGGACTTCAGTAGTCACCCGACCACTGTAGCGTGCGATACGTTGTTGTGTACTACCTACCATATAATTAATACAGTTTGAAAACATTTTTTGCCCATTTTCATTATTGCTTTTATTAAAATAATAACAATTCATTAAATCTAGAATCGATTGAACAAGGATTGCATGATATTTTCACAGATTCGAATATAGAGCTATGTAATTTCCTTTTTACTCTTCATTCTTTTTATTACCTGCCAGTACAGCAGATCGTGGATTTTTTTATTTTTGTTCTAAAAATATTAGGCATAATTTTTACACCAGGATTTTCATGGTAAATCGAAATTAAACGAAATCGATTTCAGCCAGTATTAGTAGTTACCCAAATGAAGATCCTTATTATCGGAGGTCCAGACTCATTTTGGATCGCTGGGCCATAATAGTTTATTTATTATTTACTTTTTGAGCAAGCACCATATGAGTGATCAGTCCACTCATGCTGGGACCATTTGACTCAATTCCCCGGCCATACTAGTTAGTATTAATAATTACCGTGGCATGTTTGAGCATCTCCTTGAGCGCCTCGACCTCTTGCCGCAACTCTCGTATAATCCTCGCGTTGGGATCTTCATTGACGACGGCGTGGTTCACTATCCTCTTGGCGCGGTCCGCGTATCGCAGGGTCGACAGAGTCTCTTCGTAGTTGTCGGCCGCTGGCGATACTGTTGCCACCTATATGAAAATGTAAAAGTTTTCATTCTTGGAAAGGTTTTCTGTCATCTCTATGCTACGAAATCGGTAGTTTTTACAAAATAAGAGGTACCAATATATTTTAATCAATACACTAGTAAGCGCTCCATCCGACAAACTTTAACTACAAATGTCGGCAGCAGAGTTTTAATTTGACAATCATTTCCATCAGTTTAGAAACTCAATAATGGTTGAAAATGTTCAAGTACATCAATTTATTCATCTTTAACCTCAATTTATATCAAATAGATAAAAGCCCGAAAAAGAATAAAGAGAAAAAAATAACCTCAATTTATTTCTTTTTAACCTCGCAGTCCAGCAGGGAAATGCTGCTAATATCCTGAGCACATTGCCTCGATGCGGCGCGTTCTCGATCTATTTCTTTGTTTTATAATGTTGTAAATGTATAATTTTAACTGCATTTGAATAAATTTAATAATTTATTCTTATCCTTACATACCATCACAGTCTTGCTGTTGCCGCCGAGGTTGTCTTTCAGCAGCCACGTGAGCACGGAGTCCCTGTAGGGCACGAACTTGTCCTTGTTGGGCTTGGTCGAAGACTGGTCTGCGAGCTTCGATATCACCAGGCCAAGGGTCGTCAGTGATCTGCAATATTACCATATTTGTATTAAAAACTAGCTTTTTCCCGCGTGAATTTCCCACAGGAACAGTGCTTTTTCCCGGGATGAACTGGTACTTCTAACTACGTGTATGCGAAATTTTAGGAAGATTGGTTCAGTAGATAAAGCGTGAATAGGTAACAAACAAATAAACTCACTTTTGCATTTATTAGTTAGGATTAGGATTATTATTACGTACTGGGAGCGAAGAAAGGGTATAAAATGCGCCAACTGTTTATCTTCCCGCACAGATGGAAAAATTCACTCAAGGGATTTAAAATGAGCGACTAGGCTAGCAATGTAACTATATTATCTGAACCTCCATTCCACTACTAAGTAGCTGAGCGTGGCCTTCGAGTCCCAATAAGAGAATATTGGCTCTGTCTACGTCGATAAAAACGTGATATTGAATATATTTAGAGATTTTAGATTTCCATTGAGATTATTTTATGAAGATACATGTAGTTCAACAAATAGTTAACCCCAATTTCAAGGATTAATGTTTATTCATAAATAAGACCTTCGCAGAATATTAATATCGCCAATTTACAGTGTAAAATGTCAATATTAATTTAGGTAGTCGTAAGTCATGTCAGATGCCTTTGGGCGACTGGGATAAAATCGGACACCAGTATTAGTAACTAACAAATAAAAACACACTCGATAAGAAATAAAGAAGAATTTAGGTAGTGGTACAACCCAAAAACTATTAGCGTTACTAACGAACTCTACAAACGAAGAAAGAAACTATACTATCGATCGATCTAATAGTAAGACCTGAAAAAGGACACTGCGGTTATTTGAAAAAGTGTGTCATTGGATCATTCACTACACTGCCATAAGTTCTATGCTTTCATTTTTAATAGCGATCGATTGCGAAAGTAATTCTCTAAAATCTATTTCTATCCTATAATAAGAGTATGAACATGAAAATACATAATCTTTATTTCCGACTATTTGATCAATTCGGTCACAAATGTAGTGTTATTTTTATTTCAGGCTAGCCAAAACTAATCTTAACCCACATGGGTAAGGACCCACATACCAGCTTTATTTCACACGTTCGCCTTTCCAAGCGTGCCTAGTGGCAGTTAATCCAAGGATTTCCTGTGTTTAATCCCCGCAGATTGATTACGGCATCTTGTGTGAACTAATTAGGCCTGTTTTATTGGTTTCCAGGAATGCGTTCAACGCGAACCCAGAGCAATCAAATTAGCGCTTCGAAGGAATCAGAATCACTATGTGTAACTTAAAGCAATCGTATTGAAATAAGTGTAGGATAAATCAACGCAAACCTGTTCAGATTACTGATTAATCAACTGTAAAATTAACGCTTGTGTAAGCTTAATACGGCGAACTAATCATTCTCCTATTCTGTTTAGCAGATTTAAATCTTCCTAGGAATCGCTCAAGCCAAGGTTGCTTTACCCGTATTCCGGAAATGTAATGCTGGCATGGAAATACTAGACGTCTTAACAGTGTTTTATAACGACGGTAATAGAGAAGATTCTTCGTGAGATAAGTCGGCCTTTGAAAAATCTATTTTCCTGTATGTAAAGTATAGAGTATGTTTTGTACAATAAAAAATAGCTATAATAAACAAAACTACTCGTAAAGAGCTCCCCCGTAACTCCTGTAGCCGCGTCACACAGTCAACACTTGTTATGTTAACGCAGATGCTGTTGATGATGTACACTGAAAACCGCGTACGAGTATGACCGCGAAGACTAGCTGTTCATGTTTGTGGCCGCGAATGTACGTGATTTATTGCCTTCTGTCAAGAAAACCGGCACAACGTGTTAAATCGACTTACTTGTTGATATTGGACCCTTCCTTGAGCCGATCCCCCACCGCGCCAGTCTTCACCGCCCGCTCAGACCCTGCCAGGTCCACCAGAGACAGCCTCGCCACCTTCTCCCCCGTCACTCCCGTGGCCGCGTCACACAGCGTCTGCGTTAGCACCACGCTGAAGACGGCGTGTGATCGCGAAGACTCGCTGTTCATGTTTGTGGCCGCGACTGTACGTGATTTGTTGCCTTCTGTCATTAGATTGTCGATATCCTGGAATAAATGACAGAATATTAGTGTGTATCTGTCGTGATAAATATATTTCATATTCAAATGAGTCCGATTAAAATAAACCTATTATTTAAGTTACCTTACATGATTGATAAGCTAAGTATTATGCGGAATTATTATTCTATTATTATTATTAAAGTTAGATTCGTATTAGATCATAATAGATTATATATTAATCTTGTAAAAATGCTATAAGACATGACTAAGTTAAATAAATAAAGAAGAAAAATAAACTTTACCAAAAACCAGGTCAGGGTAACCATGAACAACCAACAAACTCAACTAAAGAAACTCCAATATATCAGCAGGCATAACAGGGAGTCAAATTAATTAAATTATCACCCCAAAGGAGATGTTTGCACAGAGGATGTTTACAATGAGAATGTTTGTTTCTCTGAAAGGTCGGGACTTCCTCCGTGATTGGAGTATGTTCTTATTGGCCAGAACGAGGAAGTTAATCACATATTTGATGGAAAATTTGAAACTCATCATCGTTAGCTCAGTAAGCTATGGTAAAAGTGATCGCTTTTCATCATGTTTGCTTTTCATTCATTCAGTCTTTAATATGTGTTATAAATGAAGGATTCACTTACAAATCAATAAAATTAAACATCAAAAAATATTTTTTTCTGTACTCAGACAAAAATAAAGATGAACAGACCAAATACAAAGCGATTGATCGGGCAAATTCGTCGGCACAAAAATTCAATTTCCGAATATATTTTGTTGCTCCATCTGCTGCATTGGGGAAAGACAATGAGCATACACTTCAATAAAACAAACGTCGTATCATAACAACCAAGAAGGGAAACCGACATTGCTTTATACCGATTGAATCGAAATGAAAACGTTATTGAAATATCCAAAATTGACAGATCGTTTCTCACGCTGTATGAGCAGAACAAACACATTATTTTTGTACAGAACAAAAGACTAATTAAGTTCAAGAACAAATAGTTTCAGTGACGAATTCTGAAAAATATTCAGTCGTCGAAAGTGCACAAAACCTCGTACAGAGTGAAAAATACAACGGCGAAAAACAAACATTTCACTTTTTATGATGGACCAGCTCTGCTTCGTGTTTTTGATTGAGATGTTATGCAAACAATACGAGGTCATAGTGAAAACTTTGTAGGAAAATAAATGGATATTGGTCAATCGGGACTGTGTAAAGTAACAGAAAAATCATACATCACAGTACGTACTTTTATTATTGAGAAAGATAAAGATATCACAATAGATAAACGTAAAAAAAAATTTTGAATATCAGCCCTGGTTATCGAAGCACGATCACACGGTAGAAATTGAATTTTGTATACAAAAGAACCCGTCAACATCGACATTCGGGATTTCTAGTTGATACGATTCGAGAATCGAGTCACGAATAATCTAGTCTAGCTGCAGAAAATACTACTTCACAAAAACAATCTTCAAAGAGTCCGAAAAACGAAATATACGCCAAAATTTATCAATTTATTTTTTAAATACGTGTTTGTTGTAGTCCACTGCATTTAAAGTTACCATGCATGGCCTTGGCTATACGTTAATAAATTCACCCCAACACATTTCTGTAGTATCTTATATGATAGAACAGAAAATTACTTCGGTTACCTTAAAAGTATATTTATCTTATTTAGTACCCGGCTTCTATACAGACGAGCAAGCTTCGTAATCCCACTATCATAAGTTACCACAAACACATACAAAGTGTGGAATTTTCCCATATATTGGGGAAATTGCACCGTCATCTCGGTGTTACTGCGTGATCCATCATACGCCGGCTTTGAGTATTAATAACGTAGGCGAACATACCTCGGAGGCAAGCACTGACTGGCTTTATTGAAATTGAAACATTTCTCCAGAAACCTAAGCCTTTATGTGCCTAATAAATTCCATAAGCTATCTGATGATTAATCTTTATCTGGGGCTCAATATTCTAGTCTTCGAAATTTTGATACTTTATTTAGAGCCGTCTTTG
This sequence comes from Ephestia elutella, assembly GCA_018467065.1. Lineage (NCBI taxonomy): Eukaryota > Metazoa > Arthropoda > Insecta > Lepidoptera > Pyralidae > Ephestia > Ephestia elutella. The sequence continues at coordinate 6,179,346 of CM031568.1, read as the reverse complement.
CTGCTTTGTCTTTCGATGGCAGAAGACAGGCATACATGGAAATTACTCCACCGACAAGATCAAAGTTCTTAAATTTATTGATTGATTGTTTGCTGCTTTGCAATCTAGCTAACCTATAGAAATTGTAAATTAACTAAAGCCAATAAAATAATTACTCTATTAACAAATAAATAAATCTAATCGAAGACTGCAATGGAAGAAAACCACACGGAAACATGAAACTTAAGTATAAAATTTAACTAACAAAAACTATAAATTATACAAAAGCGACTCTACCTGCTTAGGTAAAATCATATTTCTTTCACTGGTAGGTAAATGCATTAAAAATGCATATTGGCATGAACGCTGCATCGCGTGAATAGCATTAATAACGTTCATGAAAGGTTAATTCGCAGGAATTATGGATTTGGCTCATTTCGCATTCTGAAAAAAGTTCTTAAGAGGACTTAGTGGTTTCGCATGGCATGGGTTTAACCAGCAATCAAATCGATTTCGTCAGAAAGTTTTTACTATCAAATTGCATGGATTAACTACTGTGTAATTATACTTATTAAAAAAATAATAATATAATGGTATCTATATATATAGATAAACTCAAAGGTGACTGACTGACTGACTGACATAGTGATCTATCAACGCACAGCCCAAACCACTGGACGGATCGGGCTGAAATTTGGCGTGCAGGTAGATGTTATGACGTAGGCATCCGCTAAGAAAGGATTAACGCGAGCGAAGCCGCGGGCGGCAGCTAGTTCTTTCGATAAAGCGGCAACACTAAATTGCTAGGTATTTTATGGAGATACAACTACAGCTTCTGACCAATGAAACGCAACCACAAATCCATTAGCATGAATAAGTATGCATATTCATGCTACCACAGGTATCGTCACAATGTCTGCTCATCATCGAGATACCGGTCATTGATTTTTTCTCATATCTACTGCAACATTTTCCGTATATTTATCGTCGTAAAAGTTTATATTATGCCACAGCACTGAGTACCAATTGTGTACTGTACAATTTGGTAACAAAAATCTTTTCAGCCTGTCCATTATGACCACGAGCCTGTCCATTATGACTGATCGTATTGAATATTCATAAGTTGAATTAATTGCACACTATCCATAAATCAAACAGACACCAATTTGAGGCCAAATTAATATTTGATCAATAGCAAAATGATGGACCGCAAACATTTGATAAATTCGATAAAAACTGAGACCGGAAATTTTTCGAAAATCAGTGATTCTTTTTTGCATACGCAAAAGTTTACAAAAAACACGAATCTTTTAAAAAATGTTAATTCAATCTGTTGAAAATAGCACCTGTCCTATCTCCAGCGGGGCAGAAAAGGGTAGCGATAAAAATAAATTGCGGACATTACTATGAGTTCCGCGTTTTTGTCACACGACGCCCTAAAAACAGTAAACACCGATAAGAGAAAAATTACCGGGACCATACTCATCGATCACGTTGGCCCTGGAAGGTTTATTTATACGAGGAATTGAGACGAAAGATCCATGTCAGACGCCTTTTTTCATGAATAATAAAAACCGTGATAAATATTGAGAAGATGTTATAAGACGTAGAGCACTAATTGTATGGTTAAGTTCTGATTTTCTCTTTTGATTAAGACACATACGAGTACCTTATTATTGTTGTAGAATTTATCAAAAATTTGCCATATTTAATACAAATGGAATATTAATAGTCGCTTTTACATGCGGTAGAGTCGCTGTTCATTATATAAATTTTTGTTTAAATTGATAATAGAAAGAACATCAACAAAATAACTGCAACAAACACTGGCTGAAATGACAAAAGAATGAAATGTCAACATGTGCAATAGAATGTCCATCTGCAGAATTTGCACCATATTGCAGGCCATAATCCGTCGCATGGCATGTCCCACGCTCAGCTGCCCATCTGAATGATTGATGCAATTGAAGTTCGTTCGTCCGCCAGTCGATCACGAATACATTAGCCCGGGAAGTAGTGTCATCCAATGTATGGAACCTGCAAATTTTGGTATCGGAAGAATTCACTTGGCACAGGTGTTATATACATGAAGTTAAGCTAATTTAGCCCGGTAGCCATCCACCCCCCCCTGGTGGGTAGGTAGGGGGGGCATTCAAAGGTACACGCCGCCGCGCTTTAGTTAAAAAATCATATCAGCTTCTATTTACCTACCACCTCGAGTTTGGTGTCATTTTCTAGTAAATCAGGCATGAGGAATTCATTTTTGAGACATTTAGTATATAGTTTAATAGAAAAAAAAGGAAAATATTGACGAAAATATCAAAATCGGTTTGTTATTTTTTTTATTCAACTGTCAATATTTTTGAAAATCCTGAATTTTGTGCAAATAAAAAAATACTATATTAAAGGATATTTATCTAGCTTTTAAAAAATATATACTTTAATATATAAAGTTATCATAGATGTTTCTGAAAAAAAATCGGACATGGTACGCGGCGGTGTGCCTAGAACTTTTACAGTAGTCTAGTTTCTCATAATTTTGTTGATATATTAATTTGGTTTTACATGCAAAAATATACAGAATATGTAATTTTTACTTTTAGTTATTGACTGTCTCTTATGGTCTGATGAATAAATAATAGTATTTTTAGGGTTCCGAAGTAAACATGGAACCCTTATAGTTTCGTCATGTCTGTCCGTTTGGCTGTCCGTCCGTCTGTCTGAGACTCTTAGCTCAGAGACTATTAATGCTATCAAGTTGTAATTTGGTATAGATATACATATTAATTACACGGATAGAAAATGTAGAATAAAAATCATGAAAAAAAAATTTTTTAGGGCGGTTCCCCTACGGCTAAAGAGGGGATGAATTTTTTTTATCTCAATTATACCATCGTGTGGGGTATCATTTGATAGGTTTTTCAAAAATATTATGAGTGTGTAAACATCATATTTTGGATTTAGGGATCCGTTTGTGAAATATTTGTCTTTAAAGTGCAAAATTCTTGTTAAGAGTCAAGTGTCCTCCTCTTCGAATAGGAAAATAGTTGTCGGTGGATACGGGAAAAAGTCAATGATACGTAGTAAAGATAATGAATTTAAAAGGAAAACTATCACTATTATGTAGGCTTTTACACTTTAACTTACTAATAAACGATAAACTTACAAAATCGATTTTAGTATGAAAAATATCATTTGTAGGAACATATTTCATTGAATTTGATGGTATGGTATATATACATTGTATTATAGTCATTAGTTCAATAAAACTGGGAGTAGGCAGGCAGGCACCTTCGGAACTCTACAATGGTGCTCCGATACGGACTTTGACCAATTATTTTATTATATTACCGACATTTTCCACCACAGTGGCATAATTTGGTTCATTTTAATTGAATTTTGACAGCTGCACCTAACAATCGCACCGTGGCTTGCACCGAATCAGTTCACGACAAGCGGTAACAGCAACTGGTGCAATAGTCCACTTTGGTTTCCATTTATTTAATTCCATTTCCTACTCCCAAATCCGCAAGTGCGCTGTTCTCTAAAAAGACTGACAGCTAAAGAATGTTCCGCCGATGGAAGCTGTTCTCGGCTGCATCTCCTAAGAGCTGTTTACCAGGGTGTGCATGTAGAGTGTGCTGTGTATTGTGGACTCCTACTTGTCAGAAAGGCACGTCGAGTACCCAGGGAAAGACGGATGGCGATGCTGGGAAATGTCATGTGGCGTTCCGCATCCCATGTCCTATGTTTTTATCGTCCTAGACATGCACCGCCAGAAAATGCGAGCATAGTGGTAGGTGGGGTCAATATCGCTATTGGTGGAACTATGGAAGTACCTCGCCTGAATGAACCCTAGTAAACTATGAAGCCTAATCCTGGATGCCAAATGTGAAGTTCTCCGATCATTTCAAGAATATGTCTCCGAAACTCTTGAAATCGGCATCTGCGTCGTCCAGGATAACTGCCTAATAGGACTCCAATACTACCCGCGCGACGCCTCTATACTGGTGTCGTACGGTCGATGTGGCATTATATGGAGTCCTGATATGCGCAGATGATTTAAAAAAGGAGAGCATAGTGTTGTTGGGCGTAGACCCTAAAGGGCTATCTGTACAATACGAGGATATCGCACAGTTTCTGCAGACGCTGCTTGTATTCTTGTTGGGTCCTTGCCACGGGATCTAGAGTGGCAAAAATTCTTTCTGGGGCTTTTTTATGGCGTGAAGAAAACCACGCCCTAGGTCACAATAAAGCATAGATATTCAGCGAGACTATGATGCCAAAGAAAGAAGAGGCAGAGCAACAAACGAGAAGCTCTGTCGGCCGGGCCGAAGAAGAAGGGCCTATGGCCATCTTATGCCTCTTTTGATAATGGCTGGCGATGGACTCCGGTAATCGGTCCATCGTCCGCGTTTTTAAGAGGCTATTATTTAAGGCAGGCGGAGTACTTATACTCGATGAAGGGTGACATTTGAAGGTCACTGCCGTGGCTGGAGAGTGTGGAAGATTGGTGGTAACTCCACCGTTCCCACCTCTTCAGTATTGGTATGTAGAGGCACCGGGGTGTTTTTATTGGGTCCAAGTCTCACATGCCGCTTCACTGCTCAACTGTCGAGAAGTGAAGTGGTATACGAAGGTATTTTCACATAGCATTTTCATCACATTGACAAAATTTTGCACTTTAAAGTCAAATATTTCACAAACGGATCCCTAAATCAAAATATGATGTTCACACACTCATAATATTTTTGAAAAACCTATCAAATGATATCCCAATTAATGATGGTATAATCGAGATAAAAAAAATTCATCCCCTCTTTAGCCGTAGGGGAACCGCCCTAAAAAATTTTTTTTTTCATGATTTTATTCTACATTTCTATCCGTGTAATTAATATGTATATCTATACCAAATTACAACTTGATAGCATTAATAGTCTCTGAGCTAAGTCTCCAGACAGACGGACGGACAGCCAAACGGACATGATATGACGAAACTATAAGGGTTCCATGTTTACTTCGGAACCCTAAAAATACTATTATTTATTCATCAGACCATAAGAGACAGTCAATAACTAAGTAAAGTACATATTCTGTATATTTTGCATATAAAAACAAATTAATATGTCAACAAAAGGATGAGAAACTAGACTACTGTAAAAGTTCCTAGGCGCCGCCGCGTACCATGTCCGATTTTTTTCAGAAACATCTATGATAACTTTATATATTAAAGTATATATTTTTTAAAAGCTAGATAAATATCCTTTAATGTAGTATTTTTTTATTTGCACAAAATTCAGGATTTTCAAAAATATTGACAGTTGAATAAAAAAAATAACATACCGATTTTGATATTTTCGTCAATATTTTCCTTTTTTTCTATTAAACTATATACTAAATGTCTCAAAAATGAATTCCTCATGCCTGATTTACTAGAAAATGACACCAAACTCGAGGTGGTAGGTAAATAGAAGCTGATATGATTTTTTAACTAAAGCGCGGCGGCGTGTACCTTTGAATGCCCCCCCTACCTACCCATCAGGGGGGGGTAGATGGCTACCGGGCTAAATTAGCTTAACTTCAGGTATATAACACCTGTGCCAAGTGAATTCTTCCGATACCAAAATTTGCACGTCATGACACTACTTCCCGGGCTACATAATTAATAGGGCGAAAAAGGTAACCTTGCATATCAATAAGGTGCTTTGGCGTGAGATTTTAAAGTACGACAGATTCAACGATAAGTAATATTTCACGAAACGTCCTTTGGGATTTTTTGCATAATGGAAAATAATTTTCTCTGGTCCACAGACACAACTTTTCCATTAGGGGTCTAAAAGAATACGTTAATAATATGAGCGCTACTTGCCGAGCTATTTGAGAACTTCGTAATTTATAATTACAAAGTTTTAATGCCTAAATTCTTGAGATAGCGAGACACAATATTTGATGTTCGGCGTTGCTTCGAAATTAAACGGCTTCGATGGAAAACGATCGGGGCTGCGTCGAAAACGAAGGAGTAATGACAGCCGTTAAGCCCCCAGGCGCGTCTAAGTTAACATAATGAACCCTTCGAATCGACCAATCTGGAGAGACTGTTTTACCCAGCTCCTACCAATTTTCTCAGCAAAATAACCACTCTTAAAGCTTCTAAAAAGATCCCTATTCATTTTCAGTCTATTGCTTTATACTGTTATGGCTGTTCCTCACTTGGGCGGTTCATTATAGGTCAAAGTACCCACTATCACGATAGAACCTTCAAAATGGCCAACTAAATTATAAGAGCACTCGACATTTTTTTCCCATCACTAATATTTTTTTAACAGAAAAAAAACTACTACAATAATTGGTGCACAATTTCCCGTACAAACCGCAATGCCATCGGAAAGTGTCTTTAAACCCTTTTATTTTCTGCGTCGCAAATTAAATCTAGGGTAAAATTTGGACGTAATGAGCGTCAGAGGATCGCAATTACTCGCTGAAATTGCAAATGCCGAGCTGAGAAAACAGTCCACCGCTGACCAAGCAGATGGCAGACAAATTATAGGAGAAAATCCAGTGAGGTTTTTATTGTTATTCTTTGGTATAATAGGTATACTTAGCTCAAGCAACTTCTGTGAGAGATGAATCGCAGGCCTTTATTTTTAAAAGATAAGTACTGTAAGTTTTGTATTTGGCTAACTAGATTCCAGGTATGGAACTCCATCATTCTTTATTGTTGGGTCTATTCTTTTTTGAACAAATCTCTCCATCTCTCCACTTGCCAAGTTCACCAGGGTGGCCTACGGGCACTAGACTTGCGAAGTTGAGTCACACAGCTCACCTGGAACGAACTGACCGCTAGCTGCGACAAGCCGTCGACGTACGGCCCCAGGACGACATGCTCGCGCACCCTCAGCGACCGCCTGGTGGTCTCCGGGTCCAACAGGTCGTGGACTCGCTCGTTGTATATCTCCATGTAGGACACCTCCACCTGCGAAAAAGGTAAATTACAATTTACAGGAACTTTAGGCAGTTTTATCCTAACCCCTAAGTGAGCGTCGAAAGCAGCAAGGCAACGCGCCGCGACACATGTAATGCCTTGTAGCACAGCATCGCATCACGTAGTACAGCGTTCTGTCGCTCACCAAAGACGCCGGGTAAGTGGGTATGAAGTAAGTTTTGATAGTACAACAGACTCTATTTTATTGGACGTATTGGAGGAAGTTAGGGAAGGCCAGTAGTGGAACACAAATAGGTAGGAAAAATAAGTACCTTGTATGTGAGCGCGGGCGGCGACTGTTGCTTGGCGATCCGTTCGAACAGCGCGTTGCAGAGTCTGGGGATGATGCCGCCTTCATCACCCCCCGACGTACCCATCATCGTGTACGATTTGCCTGACCCTGAAACAAATAATGAACAACTTCTAATAAAATACTACTTTAACTTACAGCCGTCAGCAAAACTTCTAGGACTACAAAATAAATGAGATTTTATGTCCTATTTCTAGGAACCTAGACGCTAAACTGTAAAAATACGCACTCAGTCTCTGGAACTGGATACAAACAGACGACGAAAGTCCAAATGTGCCGTCAAAAATACTATGTACTGTATATATCATTAATATAACAGCTACTACTGATTCGATTTGGTTTTCTGATTTTGAAGTTTCAAACTGACTGTTTTGCAGTTAATTTTAAATTCTGGAAAAATTTACTCGTTAATTTTCTATTTTTGCTAGTTAAGTCACCCTATTTCGCTAACATGTACTACGTCTCCTAATGAGAGAGCCCTATAAGTTTACAAGGAAAGTTATAAAAAGTTAAATTAAATTTGCGAGCTCAGTTGCACCAACCGTTTCAGTAATAAGACCGTGGAGCATTAAAATTTAATTACACCGTGTCCGAATAATTGCGATTAATTTCCAGGCAAAATTACATCTAATAAAAAGAGGAACAAGGGGTAAGATTCACTCGAAAATAACGTTACTTGATGCTCGTTTATTAATCTTATCTCATAATATAAATTAAGTAGCTATGTTATTAATTAACATAAAGTCTGATGTCAATTGACATTATTTAAAAATTATGAAAACAATAATAATAATATCATATTTCATAAACAGAAGATTTTTCCACATGGTGCACATTAACAGTTATATATTCGTTTAATATATCAGTGGCAGGCAAACAATAAAATATTTTTTTACCGTTCCAATGTGTTAAAAAACTGTTTCATTCATTGTTTTCCTTCCGTTTCCTCATACACGTAATAACTGGATTGTTGTTTCACAGTTATAAAATAATAACAGTCCGATCAAGATTTCTAAATGAAGTTTATTTTATTAAAAGTACCTTTAGCAATACACACATACAGTTGGAAACGCTTCAAATACAAACACAGATTTCATATGAAAATAGCGCTCCAATCAGTTATTATTCCGCGAACATCAAACAGCCAGCACTGGGTCAAAATCAATGTTTGTGACCAACACGACCGCATCGAGAGAGCTCAAATGAAAATAATTGCTTTGAAATTCGAATAATAGCATCATTTTCATTGTTATAAACTCGCAATTAATAATATTTTGTCAACAGCAGAATCTACACCAACGCAAGTAATTTCACCCAATGTAATTTGAAAGCCGGCCACATTTCCAAGAAAGGGATAGAAAAACAAAGGCCGCATTAACGTGACCTTTGTTCTGCTAAGTTTTTCTTAACGACCTTTAAACCTTTACAGAAGGCTTCTACCTAAGCACAAGTATGATCAAAGCAAAGATACTGTAAGCAAAGTACCTAAATGTTTTGTTTAAATTTTCAATTACTGTATTTTTAACAGCAATAAAAAGGACACGAGCTAGATGACTAGATCTGCATTATAAAATGACTGAAATGAAGAATAAGAAAACAAATGCTTAGTTTTGTCATGGGTTAAAGTGAACAAAGCGGGAGGAAAGCCCTGGAACAACAGCTGGACGAACATAATGCCACAAGGACCTTTGGACAAAGGTTTTACAAAGAAAAACCATAACAGCCTTTTTGATAAGAAATATGGTTCAAGTGGATCCACCGAAATATCGGTCGTTACAAATGTAATGCAAATAAAATGTTCCTCGAGAGCCAAGAATACACATTCAATATCGTAGTTATATCGAAACAATGGCACGAGATGGCAATGCTCGATTTATGGCTTTATTATACAATGGGAAACACCTGATACCCGGTTACTACACTGTAAAATGTGGCCCACGCGATCCATAGAGATAAAAAATAAAATAACGAGACTATTTCCTACGATTTTCAGTCAAGACATGTAAAACTGAAGACAGAAACCAGATGGCAATGGCAGAGAAATATTAACAAATCGATCTATACTGAGTAGAGTGATTCGTTATAGCACAAACATGCTTTTAAGTAAATGAAAAGCTGAAACCCTGCAGAAATAAAAGGGTTATAGAAACTACAAAATGTTTGAAACTGTTTTAAGCAAGAAATAATAAAATAAACGAAGACTACTTTCGACTAGATGAACAGTTACAACATTTTAATTAAAATTCACAGAATAAAAAAATATGGAGTTTATCTAACACCAGTAGTGTGAGTTTATTACTTGTACCAGTCTTGTTTAGTAATAAAAGGACGTGTACTGTACATCGCATTATGAATGAGTAACAATGTTACTGCTTTTTCTCAGACTCGTAAAAATGAAGTATGCTCTACATTTCTTGGGAAAGAATTCGTAATGAGCACAGGTACGCTTCCTGAGAATGTATTTATTCACGTATTTTAGGTAAGAATGACAAACTTTACTACCAAAGACTTTTAATTTAATTATTTATCAAATTAGAAGTGGATTATTCAATAGATATACCGACATGTTTTGATATAATAAAACTGTATATCAAAGGGCGATTTGTGATGACGACCAAAATATAGTATAACCACAATTAAGAACTGTGGCAAATGAAACAGTTAAAAATGTCTTAATGTCTTGAAACTGGTAGATTTAAGTATCATGTCAAAATAAAGGGTCAACTATCTAAATCAGAAAATCATGCAAAATTCAAGAAAACATAATTTGTATCGCGTGCAACAACAAAATATTGTCTCCAGTTTGATTTATGTAAACATGTCACAATCGATGTTACGTGGCCATATCGAAACTCCAACTACTCATGAAATACAGTATAGCAACTTTTGAGAAATCCCAGCTCTGCGTCAACTTTACTGGCAACTGTGCGCTCGATGTGGAAGCTTGAAAAATTTATAGCTTTTCGGTGGACTAACCCGCATGGACATAAAACTATTTCGCAAACTAAGATTGGTGCATATATGTGAATTTTTTAGTTTTCTTTAGTTCATTCTTTTGCAATCTTTAAGAAGTAAGGACTGACTTAAACTGTTTCATTACTTCGATTATTGAATTTAAGCAAAAAATTCTTTAGTGTTAAAAAACTTTAAATTTTCTTTAGCTTCCAAATAGTTTATTTCTCGACCTCTTTATATAATTTCCTGCACAAAGATATAAAATCTCTATAAAGTCCTGTCCAAACAGGAATAGAAGTAAACAGAAACCTTTAAAAGACACGATAGACTTGACATGTAATGATGACAATGAACAAACAACATTTATGTACATGACGAAACCGCCAAGTTAATCCATTTCGTCGAAAAAATTGGCATTGCTCCAGCATCCATAGCCAGGGCATTGCGCCGGCATACTACGAAGTTTGTACAAATGGTTTTGCTTAACTCTTCAAGGAGGAATGGACTGGTGCTGAATAAATTGATTTCATTGCTCGTCGTATCTTGCGGCCGGTCCATTATATATGGTATAAGTATACGTAATAAGAGCTTAATGAAATTAAAAAAAAAAATAATTAAATAGTTAATTGTTCATGCTTGCTGCGAAACCAGATTTTTGTAAACTTTACAATTGCAAGTCGGAGAGGAAGAAAAATACAGAGCTATGTTATGTGAGACACGGAAAGGTAGTCTGTCCTTTTAACTTGGAACAATTTAATATTCTAATCTATGTATCTCAGGTTAGCTATGAAAGTTGCAGACGTCACGTCAACATGACTGGACGGATGCTCAGCGTTGGCAAACAGCCAGCTCGTGACGTCATTTCCGAGGCTACATTGGTACTCGAATAAGCTAAGCTTGCCTACTAGAGTTTGAGTGGCACTGAATAAAAAAAAACTAAGCTGAAAATTATTTTCCACTTGTTAGTCTTTTGAAAAGAATTATAATTTTCTGTTATCATGACTTGAACAACTACAAAGTAACGAAAGAACGAAAATAAATGCGGATATAACATTTTACGAGCGAAATTAATTCGAAAATCCATCACCTTCATTTTACAAAATAAACAGAGCCGTGTCACCTCTGACAATTAACGAACGCAAACACTAGATAGTTAAAAGTTGGTACAAGGGTGTAAGTAAGAAAAAACAAGCGGATTAATCTACAGCTGGTCACGGCCTATTTACAGAATAACACCCGTATTCACAAACAATACTTGCGCAAGTCGACATGCGAAGTGAGGCATTTTACAGTGCGTTACCGATGGCAAGCCTTTCTATTGGACGAGCAGAGTGACGTTTGTCCCTCAAGTATCATTTATGAATAGGTTTTTGAGTCCCTGTGAGCTGACAGGCACTATGAACCTTCCAAGTAACGTTTGTGAATACGGGTGTCAATCTCTTATTCATTCCTTGAAGAACTGCAGGTACTTCTGTTATTATTTTCGCTACCAAAGCAACATGAAAGACTAAACTTCTTATGGTCTGTCTAAAAGCCTTAACGCCAACAAACTAGGTGTTCGATAGACCAAAACTCCCGCAAAGTAAGTGCAAATCTTCTTCTTTTCGAGTCGGAATGGCTACATTGAATTAGACCAGTATGTGGCGACGGCAATTGCATTGTAGTTGGCCTCGTTAAGATCCTCCATAATGCAGGAAGTTGGGTAGTTGGGACATGCCACAAAGCCATAAAGTGAACATTAAAAAGCTGAATTATTTTTTTTATAGACTAGAGTAGAGCAGGGGTTGTTCCCGGTTGGTACATCAAGACTTTAGCTTAAGTATTGATGTAAAAATCAATTCTTCCGCTTCAGTTAACAACTCACGCCATAAAAGACTGCACAGAAGTGCACAGAGCTCACCTGTTTTAGGTCACCGGACAGTCTTTGTTCCTGCACTCCGCGTTACATAACCACATGATCAAACACGGCAAGAAGCCATTAGCCAATTCAATTAGTTTCAACTTCAAACAAAAATATGTTAAACTATGAAAGAGATCTATAAATCAGGTTGATTGGAGCAGTCCCACTGGTAGTGTCCGATAAAGAGTTGACGCTGAAATCACAACACTCAGCTCATAATATTCAAAATTCAAAAATACTTTATTGAAAATTGGCCATCACAGGTACTATTTCTCATCAAAAACCAATTAATCTCAAAGCCAACCAACCAAAACCAATTAATTAATCTCAAAGCTACACAGTACTAGAATTTCGAAACGACCACTGCGGAGAAGAAACTCAATAAACAGTTTCATATTAAAAAGAAAATCGCGATATTTATATGAGAGTAGAGCAGTCACTCCTGGTGGCGTTCAAGAGTTGACGCACCGGTCAACATCGCAAAGCTCAGCTGTATTATGAGACACTCGCGATCCGACCCACGACGTTTGTATCTGTTTGAACATTTTAGTGAGCAGACATAAACAAATCGATCTCTGTCAGGCTATAATATTAGACGGGTTATTCGGAACACCAAATAATCTCTATCATAACATTGCAGATAACAATACCGATCCTCTAACACAGGGCATAGAAATTACTTTAGCATGAAACACAAATTGATTTCGTCTCGACACGAGACATGTCAAGTACCAATATACCAGTCCCCTGCGGGATACCACGAATATCAGTGATGAACAAATAACCCTATTGGCTCTAACATTTAAATAAACAAAAACAAAAGCTACGATCTCGTAAAGCAAGACTGATATATTAAAAAATGCAAAATTTTAATACAAATTGAAAAATCATCTGAACAATCTCAATTAATAAATGGAGCAATTCAATCAACTTCGTTGGTTCTGAAAACGTTGAAATCCAAATATTCCGTTACCATAAAATCATTTGTAGCATGCATCGTAGAGTTCGTAGCGCAGACAGAACAACGGCGTAGCACGTGTCGTAGCGTTGTGCTACGAAACTCATTCCATTTAGTAACTAAATTGAATAAATTTTACTGAGCTTCGTAGCACAGCGCTACGACACGTACGCTATGGCACGTATTATTATAACATCATCAAATTTTAGTTAATCGTAAACTTTGATGATGTTATAATCTAGACTGGATTTTATAGTCTGTTAAAAAGTTATATTCACTGTTGTTTTATTATCCATTACATAAAGTAATATCTCATACAGTCAATAATAAAAATGTATAGAGAAACTTCTCAATGCAGTCAAATTCAAGGCGCTTGTAATGCAGATGGAGGCTATCGTGCACATTTGCATGTATATTTGAAATTCTCAGAAACACATGGTAGAACTATAAATAATATATTCGTTTGGGACTGCTAACGTTATTATTTGCATCATAGACATATTTTTAATCAACCTCCTGTAATGTGTAATATGTAAAAGATGACCACAAAAATCCAAAGAAAGTGAAATTTCTGATTTATAGATAGGCGATGTCAAATAACGTCAAAAATGTACAGATTTATGAACAGTAGTCAGCTGTGTAAATTAAGGAATTTCATATCGTTCTATAATAATCTTACTAAACATATATTTGTGAATGTGCTTCATATTATAATATTTTTCACGTCAATCTCCAAAAAGGTTCCTCATACCGTCCAATAAACGTCCGTGTTTGCATATGACTTCATTTTGTCACTCGCTCGTTTGTGTATCTAATAAAATATACATCTGAAACCTACCGAATTAACTCATCTGATATGCAGATTCATATTCCTTTTCGTCTGTTAGTAAAACCTTACATAATTATAATTGAGAAACGTTTTATATTTCATTGTATGATCAGAATATACGACAGATCCAAACTTTAACTAAGTTTGATTCCTCACAGGACCGTTTATTCATTTATACATTTCACATTTCCAAATATGTTCCATCCACCAAAAGAAGCAAAGTTACCTGGCGATTTTATGTAAATCCCTGCGTAAATATCCCACGGGGTCTTCCCACAAAGCCTTATTGTGAGAAGGCAGAAACTGAGGCTCAGTTGGAAGCCTTCTTTGTTCCTACACGCGCCGTCATTAAGATAAACTTTGAATTATAGTGGGGATTTTTCATAACAATTGTGATCCTTCGCCTTTTGAAACAATGACTACAGTTAAATGTGTATTGTCTTCGTTGAGGCACATCATTAATTTTGCTTTTCACTTTGATGATACTGAAAAAGAAACTTAAGCACTAGAGAAGAGTCGAAAAGCTATATTTTGATACAAATTCGGCTATTGAATAATCTTGTGTTAAAAGTACAAGAATGTTTCAATAACATCGGAAATATGTTGGAAATTTGACTATTTATGCAGCATTAAAATTCGAATGTACGAGTATGTCTACAAGGAACAAGTTATGAACCATCCTTATCCTAACTAATATTATAAAAAAGAAAGTGAGTTTGTTTGTTTGTTGGTTTCTTTGTTTGTTACCTCTTCACGCTTTACCTACTGAACCAGACTGAACTTTCTGAAATTTCGCATACACATAGTTAGAAGTACGGAGAAGGACATAGGGTACCTTTCATCCCGAGAAAAGACACGGTTCCCGTGGGAAATTCACGCGGGCGAAGCCGCGGGCGAAAGCTAGTTGACAATAAAGGAACTTTTTTATGACCAATACAAACGTGAGCCATCGATATATTATGTACTAGTTGTATTTCGATGTCGTGAGCTAACATAATTGAACTTATAATGACTTTCACGGTATTATAACGATTAAACAAAAATAGTACACAATCAATACACCTGTAATGCATTATTATTACTTTACTCAAATAGAATGGCTGAAGAAAACTGTTTACTTATATAAATTAGCATATACTTCCCGTGTATACGAAAACAAATCCAGTTATTAATTTCTTCTTTGACTTTAAATTCAAATCTACCAAGCGGCGATTGAAAAGGTTTACATATCCCAACAAATAAATTAAGAAAAATACTAAAGAAATTATAACCAATAAGCCCACTATTCAGCTAAGCGTGGCTTCGTCTGACGACTCCTGGATCTGACTACCCCGTAAGGTATAAAGACGTAATATTGTACTTATCTGTACTAAAGAAGTTTAGAAGTCGCAACAAGTAGTCTTCACGAAGTTATGATCGTTGTCGTCGTATCATAAATCCAGCTGAATGAACATCAGGACAGACTGATGCCATGAAACAGCACTAAACATCGGCACACCGAGTAACGAGTTATTGCTCGCATCGATTCTCGTATTGCGAGATATCGATACCAACGATTGTGTACTTTGATGTCGCTGCCGTCCAAGCGTTATTGCTTTTGTGGCAATTTAACGTTCCGTAGGTTCCATTATTCTGACGTTTGATAAATGTAGCTGGCAAATACTTTCTCAGTCACTGTTTCAGATAATATTACCATGTTTTGATAATTTCCAGTTCGAGTCTCCTGAAAATTTTTTAATTACCTACTTTTAGTGAACAAACTCTTTTATTATTTTGTTTTTTTTTTTTTTTAATAAATTCAATAGAGAGAATATTTTCAAATGGTTAGCTGGGAGAAAATGCTTTTAGCATTAAGTTTGCGCTTTGTTCATAAGTATTTTTACTTGGGTCAATAAAGTTTTACAAATAAATAAAAGCACTAAATTTCTCGACATGACCGACGCGTACCGGATTCTCTTTTTCTTTTTCTCTTGAGAGTAAAGCGAGGCCAGCTCGCTTTTGTAGATTTAAGAATGAATTATGCACAACTTAGAGCTAGGACTTCATAGAACGTGATTAATATTACAAGGAAACTTTTAGATTGCCTGGAATATTTAAATAAGGTATAGAAATGATGGAAAGTTGTAGATCTACGCTAAAATATAAGTCGATTTTAGCATAGATCCAGGAACTGAAAAGCGATACAATCATTCAAAGATCCTTTTTTTTCTAGACCACATAAACCTTACATCCTAAAGCTACTTTAGATGCGCTATATCAATCATAGTTTACTGTCTGATTTTCAAATATAAACAATATTCTATAAAAATAATTTCACCCAGAACAAGAGAGGAGGGAAACCTTTTCATCAGCCATGCCCCCATTGCTATAAGCTAATAACAAACAAAATCATATCACCACTTCAAATATCTGCATAAATAAAGTAAACTTAACTTGGCCGTGTACAAGAATGGCGCATTTTATTCATACCGTGCCACATTCATGAACCACAATGTGAAATGCGGGGTTTAATCCAGCTTTTGTTGTGACGTCGAACATAGAAACTAACCACAATTGAACGAGTGCAAACTTTTTTTATTTAGCAAAGCGAAATATGTCGCGTGTGAATGGTATGGTAAAAACTGAAAAACTATTTTTTATTAAAAAAAATGAATAGAATTTAGCGTGCACGCAACAAAGTATTTATTGGAGGCTGAAATAATAAGTAACAAGCTAATTATTTAAAAATAAAAAACACGACTGACATCTTACATAGCCTATGTCATTCGGGCTAATGCAAGGAATCTAACAATACCTCTCACATCAAAATCTGTTAAGCCGTTCAGGACTTATGGTGGAATAAAGAAATTACATACATACATACATACATGAACCCTGAAAACATAACACTCCTTTTTTGGTCAGTCGTGTAAAAAGACCTCTCTGACCTCTCTCTGACGTTTCAATTAATTTAACTTATATGCCTCTCCTCTCTGATATAAAGTGGTCTAGTAGTATTAAGATTAGATAGACTGAAAATAAATGGTTCTCAAAACAAAATAGCAAAGAATTTGACAAAGAAGAAAAAATATTTCGTGCAAAACCAATATTCAGGAATTTCAAAGTGGAATGGTTCCAAATGAATCTAGTTAAACATTCGCTCGTGTGCGCTACCTTTCGGCTATAGAGTACGACTAGGGTCACCAGGTGGCACTGAAAAGTACTAACAAATCACAATAAATGCCTTTTTACCATGTAATACATAATACATACTACACAGCAGAGTAGTTTAATGAGCGCACTAGCACCCGCTAAAAACCATAAGGTATTCCTCTCATGCCATGCCACTATCAAGTAGGCGGGAATAGTTAAGTTTCCCATCTTTCTCCAAAAATAACAACATTTTGGCTCTAGAAAGGGTACATAGAGCAACCATGTGAACATATACAAAGGGCGCTATAAAATTTGACATACAGACCCTAAGATTTTGCTTAGAACATACTTTAAAAAAATCTACTTTGAAAGCGTAGAACCGCCAGAAATATACACAGTCTGAACTAAATTTATGTCCAGTTAAATAGTGGGTAAAAGATTTATCTTATGATTGCCGAGACACTGCCGTGCAACAAGTATTTCAGGGTTTTTATTATGCACTGTCTAAAAATGCAGACGTCTGGCAACCCTAAGTGCGACTCGGCTTCTATAAATATTCAAATCAAGACCGCTACGCTACGAACAGTTGAATGTTGAAGGAACGTTGGTGGAGGTGAAATAAATCGCCACAGTTTTCACCAACCGCACATGTTCAAGGATAACCTTGCTAACTACGTTGAAAAACCGAAGCTTCTTCTGGGGTAGTTTTCAACAAGATCAAAATACTCGATAATTTCATTATGTGTGCAAATATTATATGTCACCAAACTCATCAATTATGAGAATTCCTGAAACATATCACTAATAACGAAACAAAAAAATGTGGATTTACAGTAAAGACAATAACCTCGTTACAAATGAAAGGCAATTTTTATTTTAGGGCCATCAGAAGATAATATAATCGTATTACTTTCGCGCGTCATTGAACTAACTAGATTTCCATTTGCTTGAGCGGTTCGGAGATAATGGATGGATAATGCTTGCATTTCACAAATCTCATGAGATTGTTATTTTGTTTATATATCCTAACTAATATTATAAATGCGAAAGTGAGTTTGTTTGTTTGTTGGTTTGTTTGTTTGTTACCTCTTCACGCATTATCTACTGAACCAATCTTCCTGAAATTTTGCATACACATAGCTGGAAGTACGGAGAAGGACATAGGGTACCTTTCATCCCGTGAAAAAGCACTGTTCCCGTGGGAAATTCACGCTGGCGAAGCCGCGGGCAAAAGCTAGTTATATATAAATAGTAAAAGTGTTAATACATCGCTGCTGTTTCAAATACTAAAACATCGAATTATATAGCCCCTAACATTGAATCGGCAGTAGTACTACATAGAGTACAAATACATAAAACGGAAATCCAAGGATGACATTGAACATGGAAATGCACTCGTGTAGCGGCCGACAAGCGTGTGACGTCATGAACAGTTGCATATAATGTTTATGTAATTGTAACCGCAGGATCTTACATCATGTTACATTACAACACTTTTATTTTTAACATTATACGAGTCATTTGAATACTGAATGTTTGTAATATATTGGGTAAAACTAAACGCAGGCGTTTCCTGTTATCGCCGCCAGGCGTTTTGGGGTTCTCACACTGCTAGCGTGGATGGCGTCGCGTGTGGTCCGCCATTGCATTGTCCAGGGCGATATCGGTTTGATTTTAATACGCGGAGCGGTCTCGCGTCTTTTGCTTGTTGTTTAGTTTGAGTGATAATTGTGAATTTCCTGTTTGTTAAATAACTATTGAATTTGTGTTTGTGAAAAACTCTGTTATTGTGACTTTTTCTTGTGAGAGGTGAAACGTGGCTGGCTGTTCACATCTGGCTGTTCCCGAGTGAAACTACGGGAAGAAATCTATTTAGTTGTTCTGGGGAATTGAGATCTCAAGGGTTAGGTAGGGTGATTAGGAATTCCCCCTTCCCGAAGACACTCAAGTTTGGATCCGAAGAGAAAGAAGATTTAATTTGGTAAGTGTTCAATTGTAGTTAATTTATAGGTTAGGTTATCATATAGGGCCCTGTAGCTCCCTTCATAAGCTACGGTGGTAGCAGACTGCGTTAAGTTAGTTAGGTTTTAGTCGGGCAAACGTGGTGCCGCGTGGAGATTTTTTCCCGGTACTTATTTTTACCGGTGGTTTTTTCCCGGTGAAGTTCCGGTACAGAATTCTTCCCGCCGCTTCGTTTGTCCGGATTCTCTCTGCCACATTTTCTGGCAGCAGAGCGTAGTTGCTCTGCACATTTTCTGGTAGCAGAGCGTAGTTTATCTACCCTCTATTTGTTCGTTTGTAAAAAATAATTAATTGTTTGTAAAAATTATTAGATCTTTCTTAGTTTGTTTGTATAAGAATATTTGTAACCTTTTTTGTATTTGTTTGCGGTTTGTACCGTGCGTTCCGGGTTTGTGCCATTCTCATACCTACCGCGGTTCTTCGTGTAGTTGCTTGATTTTGTTGTTTTTTATTTACCTTTTGTTATTTTTTGTTTGTGACTTGACGCGATGGCGAAGGCCTCCAATGCTAGGGCGACACTCGCCAACGAATTGAGATGGTTTGTGACGGTTGGAGGACTCCTGTCCCGGAAGGACAGGGAGGGCGCCATACTGCTAAGAGCGGATCACCTCCACTCACGATTGATTAGCGCGGAAGCGGCCATGGTGGTGCTTACCGAAGCCGAACTTGCCCCGGAGGCCTACGCAGCTCACATGGCGGACATGGACCAGATCCTGAGTCTGCACGATGATATCGCGGAGGCGGTGACCGCAATAAGGGCGAGACAGGCTGGCGGACCAGCCCCTCGCACACCTGTTAGACAGGAAGGACCAGCGGTTACTGGTCGGCTCCCCACCCTTCAGCTGTCCCACTTTGGGGGTAGGATGGAGGAGTGGGTAGCATATAAAAATATGTTTGAGTCCCTGGTCGTAGCACGACAGGATTTGTCGAAGGCCCAGAAGATGGCCTACCTCCTCTCCACTCTTGAGGATGAAGCGCGGTCGCTCATCCAGCACCTCCGGGTGGAGGACGACCAGTACGATACGGCTTGGGAGTTATTGAACTCCCGCTACCAAAACTTACGTTTGTTAGCGGATGCGCACGCCGCACAGTTGATGGCCCTGCCCAAGGTGGCCAACAGGGCACAGTTGCGCCTGCAGTTGCTCACGCCCGTTACAGTGGCCTGTAACGCGCTCCGCACACTGGGGCTGCCGGTGGACCAATGGTCCTTTTTGCTGGTGCACATTGTATTGGGCAAATTACCCAATGACATCCGCTCGCGATTTGAGCGCGAGAATGCGGAACGGGACAGCACCACCCTACCAACATTCACTGACTTGGTGAAGTTTTTGGAGTTTGAGGCACGGGCCGCTGAGAATACCATGACGGACTCAGCGCCATCCAGAGCGCCTGAACGTAGGCCCTTGGAACCCTCATGGAGAGGTAAGCCCCAACAGGGACGGCAACCGCCACCGCGTGGAGCTGGTGTGCGGGTTGCACACACGGCAGCAGTCGCGGGGGACGCGGACTGCCTGCAATGTGGCCGGATGGGCCACAGCCTGCTGCAATGCAGGGACTGGCAGAGGCTGCCGGTACAAGATCGGCGCCGCATGGCAAGGCGGCATGAACTTTGCTTCTACTGTTTGGGCAGTCACTATGCACGTGACTGTCCCAGGGCCTTACCATGCAGTGCATGCCGTGGGCTGCACCACGTGATGCTCTGCATGAACCGGAACGGGGATGGCCCCCGGTTGTTGAGGCAGGGGTCCCCTATGGGCGGGGGCGCTCCTGCGCGAAGCCCTCCACCATCGGACGGAGGACGCGGCTTCGCTCGTCGCACCCCCTCGGGGGTCGCGTACCGGCGCGGGTCTTGGCGGACCGGGACCACGCGCCCCAAGGTCATGGCCAGTATGTAGCTGGCCAGGCCCCGGATAGGGCACCCATGGGCGGGGGCCCTAGATCGGACGTGAGAGTGGGGACACCCCCCTCCACGCGGGTTACCAATGCCCAACACATGCAGCCGCAGCGGTTTTCTCCGCCGCTGCACGAGTACCCACGGCTGGAGTACCACCCGCCGTACCATATGTATGGCCGGGCCGCGGGTTCTGCCCCCCCTCAGATGGGGATGTGCACTCGCCCGCCATATTATCCGGGTCAGTGGCGCGCCCCTGGTTTGGAGAGAGTGGGGAGCCCGTAACTGGCTTGCTCCCTTGCTGGGACAGAGCCGCGGACGGTTCTGCTCCCTACCGCGGTGGTCCGCGTATGGGGTCGCTGGGGGGAAGCCATGACGTTGAGAGCTCTGTTGGACTCAGGGGCTCAAAGCAGTTTGGTTACCACTCGAGTGGCCCGCCAGTTAGGTTTAGTCGTGGAAGACTCGCCTGTGCCACTTCTTGGAGTTGGTGGCATACAAGTGAAGTGTCTGACGGGCCAGACACTTGTCACCTTTTCTTCGCTGAAGTCCTCCACAATGAGGATCACGACTTCGGCTATGCGTAATGGATACCATTGCGGGTTGGCACCCCTCGACAGACATACCGCCGGGTGTGTTGTCTTTGAGTTTCCGGATCTGGATTTGGCCGACCCCTTTGTCTTTCATCCCGGCCCAGTGGACTTGCTCCTGGGCTCGAGACGTATTGGGTTGGATTTTGTTGGGTACACAGAAGGCTCTGGGTTCGTCTTCACTGATGGCAGTGTCTACGATTTTTGGTTTTGCCCTGATGGGCCCTGTGTTTGATAATGGCACCGTGGAGGAGCCACCGGTTGTCGCATCTGCGTCCTTGGCCAAGACCATGCAAAGGTTTTGGAAGGTGGAGGAGCCACCTATGAGTTCCAGGATGGATCCGGAACACGCTGAGT
Source organism: Ephestia elutella (assembly GCA_018467065.1). Classification (NCBI taxonomy): domain Eukaryota; kingdom Metazoa; phylum Arthropoda; class Insecta; order Lepidoptera; family Pyralidae; genus Ephestia; species Ephestia elutella. The sequence goes on along the minus strand of CM031568.1, from coordinate 6,157,444 downwards.
GCGAAGCCCTTTTTCGATCGACCACGGAGAGGTTGCCCTCCGGTCGGTTTGTAACTAGGTTACCTTTTGTTGCCTCTCGTCCTAGCCTAGGGCAAAGTATGGCGCTTGCGGAGAAACGACTGCTGTCCATGGAGCGACGCATGCAGCGTGACCACGTACTTCGCGATAAATATATTGAATTTATGCGCGAGTACGAGGATTTGGGTCACATGTCTCCGTCTCGAGTTGATTGGAGCTCAACTGAGCATTATTTTTTGCCCCACCACGCGGTGGTGAAGGCCTCAACGGGCAAGTTGCGGACTGTCTTCGATGGGTCCGCACCCACTTCGAACGGAGTTTCGTTGAATCTGTGTTTGCATTCAGGTCCCAAATTGCATAGGGACATAATTGACATCATCTTGAACTTTAGAAGACATCAAGTGGTTTTTGGTGCGGACATCCGGATGATGTTCCGCCAGACAGTCATACATCCTGAGGACAGGCGATTCCAGTTGATACTCTGGCGTGAGCGCCCTGAGGATCCTGTGACGGTGTATGAACTCAACACAAACACGTATGGTTTGAAATCTAGTCCCTATATCGCCATCAGATCATTGCTTGAATTGGCAGAGCGGGAACGGATCCGCTTTCCCCGTGGGGCTTCCGTGCTGTCACGTGACTTGTATGTTGATGACGTGTGCACCGGAGCCCAAAGTATTGAGGAGGCCCTCCTACTGCGGGATGAATTGATCGAAATATTGAAGACAGGTGGCTACGAGCTACGTAAGTGGTTGTCTAATGAGCCTAAAGTTCTAGAAGGGATCCCGGAGGATCACCAACAGAACCCTCACCCGTTTGAGGATGTGGATGATCCCAACAGGATAGCGGTGCTGGGCATGCAGTACCAGCCGCTAACCGATATTTTCACATTCCAAGTGGACTTGGAAATACCAAAGGTCTGGACTAAGAGAACGGTGTTGTCCGTAATAGCCCGTATGTTTGATCCAAGCGGTTGGATCAGTCCAGTGATATTCTCTGCAAAGTGTCTTCTTCAGAGACTTTGGACTTTGGGCGTCTCGTGGGACGAGCCGCTGTTTGGCTCTCCATTGGATGATTGGCTCGAGTTGTTTTCATCGATTAAGGAAGTCAATCGGATTGCCTTGCCTCGTCGAATATTGCCACCCGGGAAATATCGAGCCAGCCTGCATGGCTTTTGTGACGCGTCGGAGCGAGGCTACGCCGCGTCAGTCTATATGCGGACAGTTGACGCCGATGGCCGGGTCAATGTCTCGCTTTTGTTAGGGAAGAGCAAGGTCGCCCCCATCAGGACTAGGCTGACTATTCCCAAGCTTGAGTTGAGTGGAGCTCACCTTTCTCTCTAAATTGTTGCATCACGTTGCATGTGAGCTGGCGGCCACGGTCGAGATACGGGACATCTTCGCCTGGTCGGATAGCCAGGTCGCGCTTGCATGGTTGCGCGCGGCCCCACATACCTTGGAGGTTTTTGTGGGAAATCGGGTTTCCCAAATCCAGAATATCGGAATTGATATAACATGGAGACATGTGCCGGGAGAGCTTAACCCAGCGGACTGTGCTTCCCGAGGTTGTACGGCACCAGAATTGGTGTCACACCCGCTCTGGTGGGGTCCAGAGTGGCTGATGGGATCAGAAACTTCTTGGCCTGTCTGTCAGACAGATGTTACTTCTTTGAGTTTGACTGGGCTCCGTGTACATGCTGTAGTCGCTGAGACGACGTCGGAGCCGGATTGGCTACTTGCTCGGTATAGCAGTTTGGATAAGCTTCTGGGTGTTACCAGTTGGATTAAGCGTTTCATACATAATTGTAGAAACCCACAGGCAAAGCGGTTGGAGCCGATTGCAGGTGCAGAAGAGCGCCGGAGCGCATTGTTGCATTGGGTCCGTGTCGTGCAGACCGGACGGTTTGAGTCAGAGCTTCATATTTTGCGCGAAGCACGCGCTAAGTTGAAGGGCGCGGTCGCTCGTTTGAACCCGTACATCGACTCGGATGGGCTTCTTCGGGTTGGAGGCAGGCTCCGGAAGGCGGATCTTCCATATGAGACTCGCCATCCTCTGTTGTTGCCCAAGGGCGGACCCTTGGTGCAGCTTTTGGTGTCTGATCGACACATTCGTAACGCCCATGCTGGGTGCAATGCTTTGTTGGCTATTTTGCAACGCGAGTTTTGGATTTTGTCAGCCCGAAGAGCAATCCGTAGTGTCCTGTTTCGATGTATTGCATGTTATAGGTTGAAGGCATCCACGATGCAACCACAGATGGGTGATTTGCCCGCTGATCGAATCCGACCTTCGAGACCGTTTGACGGCGTTGGAACCGATTTTGCCGGTCCCTTTTCGATCAAGGCTTCTCCCTTTCGTAATGCCCGTATTGTGAAGGGCTATTTGTGTGTATTTGTTTGTTTGGCCACCAAGGCTGTCCATTTGGAGGTGGTATCGGCTCTGACTACGGAGGCCTTCGTCGCCGCGTTGGATCGATTTGTTTCGCGTCGAGGTCTACCTTCCCTTATTAGGTCTGACAATGGCACAAACTATAAAGGAACTGTAAATTATCTTAAGGATGTTTCTGTGTTTATTGATAAAAATTGTACTAGTTTAAGTCAAATTGCTGCCCAAAGGGGAATAACCTGGAAGTTTAGTCCCCCAAGTTGCCCCCATTGGGGAGGGATTTTTGAAGCGGCTGTGAAATCCGCAAAGACCCACCTCCGCCGCATTATCGGAGAAACGGCTCTAACTTTTGAAGAGTTGGCCACAGTGTTTTGTAAAGTTGAGGCGGTCCTCAACTCTCGTCCTCTCTGTCCGCTATCTCCAGATCCAAATGACTTGGAAGCTCTCACCCCTGGTCATTTTTTGGTGGGAGGGCCGTTGAATGCCCTGCCCGAATACCCGTGGAAGGATGAACGCGTATATCGGTTGTCGCGTTTTCAAATGTTGCAGCAAATGAGCCAGGACTTTTGGCGTCGCTGGTCGCTTGAATATTTGCATTTGCTGCAGCAAAGAGTGAAGTGGACAGACAGGACTGAGCCTCCCAGGGAGGGTGATTTAGTATTGTTAAAAGAGGCAAATTTGCCCTCATTGCTTTGGCGACGAGCTCGCATATTACGTTTGATTCTTGGCGGAGATGGCACTCCGCGTGTGGCTGAGGTGTTGGTCGACGGTTCGATTTTAAGGAGAGGTGTGACCTCTCTCGCCCGCCTTCCCGTAGAGTAAGCTAGCGGTCTGCTTCTCAGACCGGGACGGGGGGATGTTTGTAATATATTGGGTAAAACTAAACGCAGGCGTTTCCTGTTATCGCCGCCAGGCGTTTTGGGGTTCTCACACTGCTAGCGTGGATGGCGTCGCGTGTGGTCCGCCATTGCATTGTCCAGGGCGATATCGGTTTGATTTTAATACGCGGAGCGGTCTCGCGTCTTTTGCTTGTTGTTTAGTTTGAGTGATAATTGTGAATTTCCTGTTTGTTAAATAACTATTGAATTTGTGTTTGTGAAAAACTCTGTTATTGTGACTTTTTCTTGTGAGAGGTGAAACGTGGCTGGCTGTTCACATCTGGCTGTTCCCGAGTGAAACTACGGAAAGAAATCTATTTAGTTGTTCTGGGGAATTGAGATCTCAAGGGTTAGGTAGGGTGATTAGGAAGAAGAACATCCCCCTTCCCGAAGACACTCAAGTTTGGATCCGAAGAGAAAGAAGATTTAATTTGGTAAGTGTTCAATTGTAGTTAATTTATAGGTTAGGTTATCATATAGGGCCCTGTAGCTCCTTCTTCATAAGCTACGGTGGTAGCAGACTGCGTTAAGTTAGTTAGGTTTTAGTCGGGCAAACGTGGTGCCGCGTGGAGATTTTTTCCCGGTACTTATTTTTACCGGTGGTTTTTTCCCGGTGAAGTTCCGGTACAGAATTCTTCCCGCCGCTTCGTTTGTCCGGATTCTCTCTGCCACATTTTCTGGCAGCAGAGCGTAGTTGCTCTGCACACTGAACATTTCCTGTCCTATTTAATATATTTTTTTAATTATTCTATCCTATAAAATCGTTATTTCTTGATCTTATCATAATTCATATGAAAGGCCCTTTGAAAACAGCTACGTTTTGTTACGACTACTACCGTTACAATGTGCATCTTTTATGCGTCTTAGAACACTGCATACTCTAGAGAGGTATGTATAGTATAATCTAATACAACACCATTTGATGGTTGAGCAAATATAGAAAAGCTCAACAAAATTTGTTTTATAAGTAGAAAAAATGAGAGACCCAAGTTTATTTTTCTCATAACTAGTAATAAAGACAAAGTTTTCGTCCTCAAGAGACAGAGCGACTTCGAGCCAATCAATTCTGTTTTCGCCCCTCCAATGCCCTCCTCCATCAGACTTGTCCTCTAATGAAGTCGCAGCTACCAACTAATCACGTCATTATTTTAAATAATTACACTGTAACACTAAATAATTTCTGGTTAAGTTAGGTGCATGTTTACCTCTAGGTCCTCTGTATATGTTAAGATTTTATGTCCCGGTTTTTTTTTACTAGCCTGTAGGTTTTGTGTCCCACTGCTGGACAAAGGGTTATAAATGTGTCGGTCAGTAAAATATAATTAATTAATTAAATACTTTTATTATTATTATGTATATTTCATGTCAAATTACCTTCTTATAAAAATATTGCAATCCGCCAACCATCCCGCGGGACCGTCAAAAGTGGGATCCAAAACGGACTTTCCTACTCCTTCTTACTACTTCCACAATTAAAAATTACGAGGTTCTAGATATGTGAGTTTTGAAGTTTCAATTTGCAACCCGTTCAATCGATTAATTTTAAGAACTTCGTTCTAGTCGGTGGGGTATTTTCCATGTGTCCTCAAGATAGGTATCTTCTTCTGTCATCGATTTTACCTTATTCAGGAATACCAAAATAAAGGCAGCATACAATTCACTTCAAAATAAAGGGTCTACTCTATATGTGGGATGGCGAAAACTAATTTGTGAGGGCTTGTCTGCACGAGCCCTTACTAGAGCACCAAATTTGCTCTGACAGCGGACGTGAGGTCATTCCAGATGAATTTACTATACTAGCGTAAAGAGTTTCAGTTAGCGAGCTACAGTGTTACCGTTAAGATGAAAAATTATTTTAATTTCAGCGATACTACGAGGAGCTTTAAAATAGAGAAGGCGAAGATCATAATTAAAGTCCGAAAAATAAATTATGGTATAAGGTAGTCAGTGCTGCTCATTTTCTAGCCCTAAGTATATACTGTGATGGAACACTGTTGAGCTGTCCAATTAAAACCCTTTACTTAACAGAGCATTAAACTGGAAATGACAATACTTCAGTTGGGCAGTTTTTAATTAATATCGAATCACAGACTAACTAAAACATTCTAAGAAGTTGTCTTTTCACGAAGTCACTGTTAGAAATGGACATTTTCGAATCAGTTGTCATTTCGAGGAGTTGACAATACGAGCTGATATGTATAAAAAATGTAAAGTACGAGTTGTGCACAGAGCGAGAATTTTGGATTAGTAAATTTAGATGCTAGTATGATGTAAGCAATTTCCTGGAGGCTGGCAGGTCTGGCACGCGGGAAATTGATTCCGAAGCGGTAATTCAGTTAGTTCTGAAACTGTAGTTTTTATGCAACATTGCAGATATACCTATGCTAAATGAAGTTGATTTAAATTAAAACTCTGAAATTACTCTATTTATCTTACCCTGGTATCAGAGTATATTAATATGTATATTAGTTATAGGTGGATGTATATGTAATACCTAAATTAAATGCTAAATAAATGACTTCTAAACGATCTTATTTAATGAAATGACCAAAACAGAGTGGATTTCAACAATTGGGTTTGAATTTCGTCCTTACGACCAGAAAGCAATTAAAATTTCCTCAGACGAGCCGCGGACGCTGCGGTCCCAGCATTGGTAAGTACTGTTAATTAATTTTCAGCTATCAGCCCATCGCTGGCTTTTTGTGTTTGCTGTAATTGTGCGTCCGATGTCTGTCCTTTTTATTGTTTTTGAAATAGAAAAAATATATAGGTATCTTAAAACGAAATTATCCCAACTTTTTTAAAGTCACAATAAGTCACATAATAAACTTACAATAAGTCATCGACGTTATGGACACAGAAAAGCCATATTGATCAAAGTACGCTCGCGCGCTCGCGTGCGTATGGTCGAGTTGGTTGTGTTTAGCACTATTATATATTTGTAAAATATGTTTCCGACAAGTGATTACGTAAATATGGAACGAGGAAGTCGAAATAACCCTAATGCGTCTCTGAGTGAGAATGAGAACAAGTATCTAGAGGATATTCGTGAGATATGTTTGAAGGTGTCGGTTCAATTGAACGACCAGAAGAAGGAGAATATAATTCTGCAGAATAAACTCATTAGTACAGAAAATGAGTTGAGGGAGCTGAAGGAAATAATGATGAAAGTATTGGTGAAACTGGATGGAGAAGAAAAGAAAGAAGAAAGATTTCAAACAGCCGATTTATCATTTGTGCGGGCAGTCAAGCAAAATCCTAGGCGGGTAATCGCAAGCGGTGCGGCCGCACCTACGTCGTCATCGGCAGGCGGTGGGGCCACGAAATCCGCGACATTGCCGCCGGTTCAAGACAGCAGCATTGAAGATAAGTCCAGCAGTATAACAAATAAGGAAGTTAAACATCGGAATGGGAGGAAAACCAAAACGGTTAATGAGCCTTCGGTCGAAAAAGTCGAGGAAACAACACAGGAGGAAACGGAAATAGAGGGAAACTGGGAAGTAGTTACTAAAAAAAAGAATAGATATCCCAGTAGTGAGGTGAAGAAAGGTGGAAGTACACAAACTACGGAGATTAAGGGGACTGAGAGAAAAAAATATCTACACGTATGGCGACTAGAAAAAGAAACGACTACAGAAAAGTTAGAAAAATATGTTAGAAAATTATTTACTGAGGAAGTTCTACTAAATATAGAAAAGATATCTCATAAGACAGAGAGGGATTATGCTTCCTTTGTTATTGGCGTCCCGGAAAGTAAGTACGACGCTTTATGTCAACCAGAAAACTGGCCGGTAAATATTGAATACTGCGAATGGATTTGGTTTCGCAAAACCCGCAGTAAAACCCAATAGTGACAGTAAACTATCAATGAATATATATTACCAGAACGTTCGTGGCTTAAGGACAAAATTGGATATATTCTTTAGTGGAATTGCGTCCTCGAATGCTCATTTATTTGCAATCACAGAAACAGGATGTCATGAATCCATTCAGGATGCTGAGATGGTCCCCCCTGGGTACACTCTGCTTCGTTGCGATAGGACGGATGGGCGAAAACAAGGAGGCGTCTGTTTAGTGGCCACACCGCGCTATGAGCTGAGACCCGTACCACGTGACGTCAGGGATCGTGTGTTCGAGCTGCTTAGTGCCACTGTTTACCTACGCGGTCGATTCTTGTTTTTAATTTGCGTTATTTACATCCCACCGGGCAGTAGTGAAAATGAATATTTAGTGTTATTTAAAATTATTGAAGAGCTTTGTAATAATTATAATAAAATATTAGTGTTAGGAGACTTTAACTTATATTCTTGTAGTGATAATGTGAGAAATTATTTTGAGTATTTCATGTCGTATTGTAAATTCATTCAGTGCAATATAATACCAAATAGTAATAATCGATATCTAGATTTGGTGTTAAGTGCGTTCGAGGGCGGAGAGGACGTGACAGTGAACACGGCAGCTCCAATAGTCCCGGTTGATATCCAGCACCCACCCTTGGAGCTGGAAGTAAGCTTGTCTGTGGGGTCGGCCCTGGGTAAGTGCTCGTTTGGTTCTAATATTTCGAATGCGGGTTGGAATTTCACTAAAGCTGACTTCCAACGATTATATTTGTCTTTATCAGATATTGACTGGTTTCCAATGTATGAGTTAGGGTTAGAGGATAGTATAAAGTATTTTTATGATCAGATTTATTTTGTAATTAATGACTGTGTTCCTAGAAAATCGAATCGTTATAGCAATCAACAGCGGTACATTTATCCTGAATGGTACACAGCAGAAATAATAAGTAATATTAAATTAAAAGCGGTTTTGCATAAACGTTATAAGTGTAGTAAATCTGCCGCTGATTACGAGGCATTTTGTCAGTGTAGATCAAAGGTTAAAAACATGATAGCACGGTCGTATAAGCAATATCAACACCGTATACAAATAAATATACAGGAAGATCCAAAATCTTTTTGGAATTTTGTTAATTCAAAAAAGGGAAGACGGTGTCCACTCCTAATTTTGAAGGATGGCGAGATGTTATCTGGTCAGCAGTGCGTTCAGGAATTTGCCAATTATTTTCACTCAGTATATAGTCCGGAAAAGCCCATGTTGGTCATAAGTGAGGAAGCGGGGGCTGTATGCGGAGCCGCTAGAATTCATTTGGAGTCGTTGCAATTACTGGATATACAGCAAGCACTTCGGCAACTGAAGCCTAAAAAATCTGCTGGTCCGGACGGAATTCCTCCCTTCATATTTAAGGATTGTCAGGTCGTGTTTGCTAAACTCCGTTAGCTTCATATATTTAATCTTTCCCTTGGCGCTGGCGTTTTCCCAGACGAATGGAAACTGACTAGGGTGGTGCCAGTCCCAAAACATAGTAATAGTACTGTAGTGGAAGGTTTTAGGCCGGTTGCCGTCTTATCTGCTCCGGCAAAAATTTTTGAGTCGACGGTACAGAGTAAAATACTAGTACAGGTAAGTACTCAATTAAATGATGCTCAGCATGGATTTAGGCCGGCTAGAAGTACCACAAGTAACACTTTCTCCACATATATGACCAAGGTAGTACCTACCGTGGATGGTGGGGGGCGAAGTAGATACGGCCTATTTTGACTTCAAAAAAGCATTCGATCTGGTTAATAATGATGTCTTGCTTGAGAAGTTATCTGACGTCGGGTTCACTCCCCACTTACTGCAGTTCTTTGCTAGATTATTTTAGGGATAGGCAGCAATACGTAGAATATGCGAGGACACTCATCTGAACCATATTTTACATTTTCCGGGGAGTAAACCAAGGTTCGAATCTTGGGCCCTTGCAATTCAATCTTAATGATCAACGATCTGCCAAAGAATGTGAAATATGCTCAGTGTTTGTTGTTTGCTGATGACCTGAAGCTCGCTATGCCTATATGCAATGAGGATGGACTGTAAGAAACTCCCAGAGTGACATTGACAGTGTAGTAACATGGAGCCGAAGAAATCTCTCTTGCACAGTTTAACAACTCTAAATGTGCAATTATTACTTTTTCTCGTGCACGCTCTCCTATTAAATATGGGTATAGTATCGACGGATCAGAGATACCCCGAGTGTCAGAGTGTAAGGGATCTGGGCGTACGTTTCACAACAAATCTTTCCTTTCGCGAGCATATCGTTGGAATATGTAGAAAAGCATTTAGGAACTTGGGTTTTGCACTGCGTACGGTTAAAGGTTTTACAAATGTTAAAGCAATTGTTGCGTTATATAACACCTTGGTTGAGAGTCATTTGGAATGCAATGCGGTTGTTTGGTCTCCAAGTGAAGCCAAATATTCCTCTATGTTGGAGAAAATTCAAAATAAATTTACAAGATTTCTTTACCTTAGACTGTACGGAGTGTACCCACTGTATCCTTTGATGTACCCAACTTTATTTGTTCTGGGTATGGTGGGGTATAATGAACTTAGAGTCAGAAGAGAACTTGCACTAGGCTTATATATTTTTAAAGTTTTTAGAGGTAAGCTTAATAACCCAGCCTTACTGGAGGGAATTTGCTTGTGTGTCCCAAACGGGTACGTGTTCAGGCGAAGACAACCACAGTTGTTTGTAGTGCCTTTCGCGAGGACAAAATTGCTGAAGAATGGGCCGCTGTCGCGGGCTCTCCGGACGTTGAATGCCATAGAACTTCAAATAGATATATTCAGCTGCACTCTGAATGAATTTACAAAAGTGGCCCTATTTATTTTTTGCTATCAAAGTAATTAATTGTTAAATTTAGTTAAAACGGAAGATATGTTGTCGCAACTATTGTATTAGGAGAATATCCTGTAATGATAGTCTGTAAGAGTTGAAAATAAAATAAAAATAAAAAAATAAATATTGTTAGATCGATCTAGACTTTGTATGTCTTCTAGAGCCTGGTAGAGTAATTAAAGACGCAGAAACCCAGGGAAGGCTTAACTTTAAGCTAAGATTTACATCAGACTGTAGGGTTTAATTATATTAATTGTACCTTAGTACACATAATCATTACACAGGCTAACGTAATGAGATTTACCCTCTTAAAGGAAAATTAATGAGTGTCACAGGATCAGGTCAAAATAGGCTAAGTTGGAGTCCACTGGTATAAATTTTATGTAATGTATTTTTTATTTATATAGGTGTTATTAGCATATTAGTGTCAAGACTCTACATACCCTTGATGTCTGAATGCTTAAGTCATTTAAATAATATTATAAATGTGCCCTGAAACATCGCTAAGTTAATTTCGGATCAGTAGTATCCTATGTATTCATCCAATGTCACAATTTGCATGCTACCGTGTAGTCTATCCGCTATTCCAGGTTCTACCTACCCATGTACCAAATTTCATCAAAATCCGCTCAGCGATTGAGGCGAGGTTGAGTAACAAATGCCCATATATCGAAACTATCAAGTAAGTTACTACAAATAAATAAGTACATTTTTTTATTTATTTATTTTGTCTGTCTGTATGTTTGTACGCGCATCACGCAAAAACTACTCGACCAAATTTGATGCGGTTTTCACTGTTGTATTGTTGAAGGTCTAACTTAAAATCTGGCATAGGCTTCATCTTGATATACCGGTTAGAACCTGAGATATTAACAATAGTAAGTTACGCGCGGACGAAGTCGCGGGCACAGGCTAGTTATCAATACATATAATAATAAATTATGTTTTATCTTGAACTTCATCAAATTTAATTACTATATGAGCAATATTATCACTGACAAAATTAATTAACACAGCAATTTAACAAAATATAATTAATTGCTCATCAAAACACAGTAAACAAATATTAAAGTTGTTAATCCGTTTCGCACTTTAGCCGGCTTCGCCCATAGATAGATAGATAGATAGATCAACACTTTATTGCACCATTTACAAAAGAACATACAAAAGAGACAAAATTAAATACAAAAATGAGCGCAAAGGCGGGCTTATCGCAAATGCAATAAACCTGATAAACCCATAATTACCTGTCACCCTGGAGAGAGCTAATATAGCCCGTTATATTTTCACCTCCACAAATTTGATATACGGGACGATAATTGTGCACTTGTTTAAGAAAACGATTATGATAAATTGAGAGAATGTACTGAATTTACTCATTGTATAAAATGCTGTATTCGGTATTTTTATCGTACCGTTAAATAAAATCTGAATTTGCCGAATGTAAATAAAGAGAATACCGAGAAGCTTGGCATGCATTAGAGGAGCTTATATCTTGCAGTGGATAAATTAAGCTGCAAAAGATGAAATAAAGAATATTGTTGAATTTATTTTTCCTATTAGAGAAATACTCTGCGAACGTGAAAGAGCTTTCCCAATAACTCACTTTACTTTTTGTCGAATTGGCATTTTATAAGCGTATCATACATGTCATAATTCCACTGAACGGTATGTTTCAATCAATGGAAATACGGATAACAGACAGGGATAATAGGGGACCGGACAACTTTTTTTTTGACGCTTCTTTGAAATATCTCACATTAATAGAATTATCCGTAAAAAAATCACATCTATAACCAAAGTATTTCCCAAGATATAGCAAAAAACAATTCACATTTTTAAGCGATGTTTGGGCGATACCAAAACGCCCCTAACTAATCGTGCATTCATATGACGTCACGCGTAGAAAATGGACTTTCCCTAAAAGTTTGAACTCTAATAAATCCGCTCAGGAGAATAAACTCGTGCTGAAAAGTCGCAAAATGTGTTTAATTATATGTATTCTATCATAAAATTACATATTTTTAACAATCCTCATACCTTGGCCGGTCCCCTATTCTCCAAAAAATATTTCTTATGTGGAGAATAAATTTTGGAGAATTACCCACATACTGAAATAATGAGATACATCCAATAAAACCACTACAATGGACGACTCCAGAGCTATGATTTGGTATTTCAGTCCTAATCAGTTGTAACAGATTCCTCTGTTGTGGTAATAGGGAACAATACGATCAGAAACGAATTGCAACAGGATTAGGGAGTCAAATTGGGAACACAGCCATTTGACCTTTCCACATCTGGCTCCCGGCAACTTCAGTCATAATTAGTTGTTTTCATTCATAAACAATAAGTTATTCCTATGCTGTCTGAAATTGAAACTTGAAAAAAATGAAAATAAACTCAGTATTCAAAATCCAACAAAAAGAATGACTAAAGAAGCCATGAAAATTATAAAAGTGTCATTGGACATATTTTTGATATTTGTTACTTTAATAAAACGTATCACTACATAGTATAAAACAAAGTCGCTTTCTCTGTCCCTATGTCCCTTTGTATGCTTAAATCTTTGAAACTACGCAACGGATTTTGATGCGGTTTTTTTTAATAGATAGAGTGATTCAAGAGGAAGGTTTATATCCCGTGCGAAGCCGGGGCGGGTCGCTAGTAATTTATAAAAACACAAATAAATAAATAGGATACCTGTTTCTGCCTCGAATTTAGAAGTAGAGCAAAGTCGTCAGTAAATGAAAATGTACAAGAAAATTCGTGTTTTAATTACATCTGTGATGTGAACGGCACGAAAGAGTTTCGTCCTTTGAGCTTTTCACAGCAACGATATTCTGAATTATTCGAGCGTGAATATGAGAAATTCTTAAAGCATCCTTCCAAATAACGGTGTGGACAAATTCACGGTTACCGACGACGTCATAAGTACTAGAATATAATAATAGGTATTGTGCACGGCTGTATGTCTTGATTTTTGATACTTTTCCGGGGATTTTGAATAGAAATCGTTATTACTGCGACAATTTTCACTAAATCAGGGAAAATAGAGTACTTATTCTTATATTTACTTATGATGAGCTTTGATAGTACGAGAGAGAGTGAAAAACAGTACTGGTAGTCTCATAATGCCCATAAACAATGACATAGGTACAATTTGCTAAAAGAAATAAGATGTCTGTTCCATAGTAATCATAATCACATAAACCATTTGTTCCAAAACTTCTTTTTCATGTTACGTTACGACAAACCACATAGGTTCGGTGGTATTCGTTTGTAGTTAATATTGTTTGAGTTCCAAATAAATCACGGTCGTGAGCATGAACCTTATTCGCTACGCACAGGTCGCGCGACGCAAATAATTAACTCAGCCCAAGTAATTAAACGGCTCCGTATAAATTCTGCTCGACTGTACGGACAACAGCACATAAACTTACACAAATTCATTGTGATTTCGTCGTTATAACTATCGCATAGAGATCTATTGCTGGTTGACATTCAGTTGATTGCTAATGGAACGCCACGTTGGAACTTTTCGTTGAGCGCTAACAAGTTAACCTTTTATGACACAGATTTTTATTTATTATGAAAAATCATATTATAAAGAATACGACATTACAAAGACAATGAAAGCCAATAAAATAATAATAACGAATGTGACTACTCGATCTAGTGTAGAAAAATAAAGAAAATAGGTCAAGGAAAATCAAGGAGAAAAATATGTGAAGTGGGTCTCAATACCGTAATCCTGCTCTTTTATCCTAGAAGGAGGTCAGCCGACCTAGTACTTGCGTCTACAGGCTGAATGAAAGTCAAACTAAGCCCGTCAACTTTTAATTAGAATTTAGTGGTTGTTTGTTTGGGCATAAAGTTAGTGTGTTCGGGAGCGGAGAGATGTAAAATGAACGTAAAATTGTTATTCCAGTGTAAATATACTTCGTTATGTAATCCAGATATACGAATATTTAAAAAAGGGAAGAGAAATGTGTGTGTGATCAAATTATGATGCAAAACTGAACAACAGCTGGACCTATTAATTTGATACTCGGGTAGATAAACCCCTAGAATAGGCCCTCTTCCCGAAATTTCTAATAAAACTAGTCCTTACCTTACATAAAACATGTATATCATGGGCGTCTACTCAATAAACCATTGTACACTCCCACGCTTCGGTTCACAGAAATATTTTGTTATCTTCTGTACAAAACATTTCCAACGAAAAATCAAACAAAAATAAACAAAACACGTTTTAACAACTACGTTTTCGAAAATAGAACACGAAAACAAAACTGCGTGATATTTGAATTAAATAGTGAGGTGACACTGGCCGAACTGGAACGAATGCAAAATCCGTTTAGCACTGGACCGCGCGTGCCTGTCGGTTGATTGTATATTTTTGTTTCGTATGTATTTATGAAGAACTGATATCATTGCTGTCACCGAAAGTTCTAGAAAATTATGTTTTTGTATTTATCACTAATGTAGAGCCCGTATGGTATGAATGCTTGATTGGTATGATGTAAAAAAAGAGAGCAACTTTCTATGAATTACTTTGCCTATTTAAACTTAACGCTAAAATAAAAGTTAAGAAAAGAAAAATGTTCCGCGTTTCAAATTTTCCACAGCGAAATAAATTTTTGCCCAGAGGCGTGATAAATAAGATTAAAATTACAACAAAAGTTGGTAGCGGCATTAATCTTGACGTCGGGCTTGGCTAGTTTAAAAAAAAAACAAACAATTCGCCGGACATCAAGTGGTGGAAAATGGAGCACTAATGCCGCAGCTTAGCGCCGGCTATCTCCCACAAAAAGAATTAACTGAGAAATCGTAGATTTTAGTTGTACAAGTTGGAGATAGTTAATAAAGGGTTTTATTTTAAGGAGGATCCATCAGACAAATGAGTATAAGTAGTAATGAGTAGTCGACAGAACAAATATTCTGTAAATGAAGCTATCGGTTAAACGTCACCGGGGAAACAAAATTCCATAAATAGTGTTTCTGACTTGCATAGGGAACCCATAACAAGTCACAACATCTTCTGGAGCGTACGATTGGCTTAGCCGGCTGTAGAAAGAAGAAATAACTGACAGTCGAAAACTAAACAAAGAAAAATCGGCTTCAACTATATTGCAAAAATTAATATTACCCCTAACAATGGTTCTTTGTTTCTCTTCATGTAACCACTGTATGTGTTGACTCTCTCACACTGCGTCACGGGATCTTGAAAGACGGACGTATTACTTCCAAGGGAAAAGAAATATAAAATAAATTTATTTCAATAGTTTTTAACTGCAAACATATTTTGACCCATACCTCCTATAGCTTGGGAACTATACAACTTAAAAATGGAAGGATCAATCAGACTAACAAACATCAACTGACCTGTCTGTCCGTATGCAAAGATGCAGGCGTTGTAGCCTTCGAAGGCATTGTCGAGGATGTCCCGGCCGAGGCAGTTGAACACAGTCTCCTGGGAAGCGAAGTGTGGTGCGGACGGCTCCAGCGAGAAGAAACAGTGGTCGAACGCGAACGTCTTTGGTTGTTTCCTGGAACAAAAGTGTTTGGTTACTAATAAATATGCGACCGAAGGGATGAATAAAACTACAGATTGCTGTAGCACACTGGTTTATTGAATCACTTGTGGGGTGGTGAACGCAGCCACGCACACATACACATCATCTCATCACTAAAGTATACAATACAACCAATCTAAATGAAGTACATATATAAAAAATATATTGATTGATACACACGGACGAATTACAGGCTACAAGCAAACAACGCACTTACGTCGATTAAGTATCTATCGAGCTCTTCGTGTTATGGCTTACGGTGAAACGTCATACAACAATAAAGGGCATCTCATTAGGACTCATGTAACTGGATTCGTTCGGCTTATAAATAAACCGCCTTCAAGTACAACACACTCAGTTTCCTTTACCAATTCCCCTATTTCATGTGACTTTTAATGAAAACAAGATTCAGGCACAACGAACACATTTGCATCACAGAAGCAGTTCATTCATAGTTCGTGCAAGTCATTAACCCAAGTAAGTTCCGAGTGTAGGATCAAACTGTATTTGTTGGCAAGGGTCAGTGACAGGAGCGAACTAATGAGCTAAGTTTTAATTAAACGACGGGCTCGCTTACGGCCCATTACTATCAGGTAGCCGAAAATGTCGTGCCTTTTAAAGATAACTACCTACTTCACAAATATATTTTGGTCTAAGTTTTTAAGTGTTTAAGATAAATCATTTCCAGATGGAAATATGTGATGTGGACAATAAACTCGTTTAGACTGTTTGTTGACGGGTTATGTTTTATATATATTACATTCGTTTTCAATATATTTACAGAAAAACATATTTTAATCAATAGGACGACGATATTAGAAACCTTAAACAAAATACGACAAAACAAAACTCTGTATTCAGAATTAGTCGACATATTCCCGCCCAATATTTTCGTTTCTGCCCGCCCAACGACCTTCAGTATGTAAACAAGTAAAAAAAAACATACACATTACGCAATAAGCTCGGCTACTGACCTCTCGTAAAAAGCAGACGATAACATGTAATGTGATGATAGGAACACGATTATCGTAAATATTTGTCACTATGTCAACAAGATTCTTAAAGAGTAACATCATGTCAGATATCTAGAACAATGGCCTTCTAACTATTCGTTTTACAGCACCGATTTAATATTGCTTTGAGAAAAATATGAATGAAACGCAAGATTATTAATATCAAAAATTTCATAAGTAATTATATTGCTATTACCACAGTAACAAGTTCTTTCTAATAAATTGATGGCAGATTTCAAAAAGAATTAGCAAGAAAATTTCTTGTTGAAAACTACGCCTGTGCAACATTAATTAACAGCCCATACATATATTCCACACAGCTAAAATGTAATGTACATTTTCTCAGGAAGCCCCGATAAATCCAGCAATTTAGAAAATAAGGGTAGGTAAGATAAGGCAGATTTATTTGCTGAATCCTAGAACGAGAACGTGGGAACACCGCCATTTCCTCCAATTTATTAGACCTAGATCTACAAAAGCCCCATTCCAGGTTTTAGCACCTGAATAGAAAAATCAAGTCAGAAACAAGCTAATTATTAAAAATAAAAAACACGACTGACAAGTTTTTACACAAAAAGTACATACAAACATATAAGTAATATACATTTTTGAAATCGCCTTTTAAAGCCCTTCAATTTGATACCCCGCTCGATAAGATTGATCAAATTTAATTTTTTTGGTCTGCTATTTATCGCATATATAATCCGCCATTTTGTTTTTATGATGACGTCATATAGCCTATGTCACTCGGAGGAATGCAAGGAATCTAAAAATACCTCTCACATCAAAATCTGTTGAGCCGTTCAGGACTTATGGTGGAATAAAGAAACTTACATACATACATACATACATGAACCCTGAAAACATAACACTCCTTTTTTGGTCAGTCGTGTAAAAAGAAAAATAAAGAAATAAAGTCAGCTAATCAGAAAAAGAATAAACAACATTTTAAAAGAGTACGAGTAGTACTACTCAATGACAATTCCAAAAAAAATCTAGAAAGGTTTTCAATGTCGTAAAAATTATGTGCTAGAGGTCTAAAGGCTATTTTTACTATCACAATATGACGCGTTTCCCATACGAATTCAACACAATATGAATTCCCTATAGGGGCTTTTTCAGACCCGCTGATCAACTACACGAGATTACAGATGAAATCAGAGCAGATTCTTGTTTAACTTTCCCTACACAAATAAAAAGATAAGTGACAACACGTGCGACTCAACGTGTTTCTTTCCCCAGATAAAACAATATGATATCGGCAAAACTTTCTCGATACGCCACGCGAGCCGAGTTAAAGTTATATGAAGTAAAGGCTGATACGGGCGATTCAATTGATTCTGTTGTTAAAGTTTGATCGAACTGACGACGACAGGGATACAATCTGTAAGGAAAAGGTTAGACAATTTAGACACCCTTCTCCTACTGATTCATTGGTAAAAAGATTTTAGCTGAGAATAAGGGAAAAAGATTAGTCACTTTCTATTGTCGCATCGCAAACATAATTCAAGATAAGAATGCACCAAAATATAGTACTGAAGTTTAGAGATCATGAAATTGCACTACAGCTAAAAATGAAAAACATTTTTACTGCCTGACTGCGCCAAATTTTAAAGTTTCAATTTCCAACATATTAAAGAAGAAAAAAATCAAGTTGTCCTGCGCTAGTTTAGTTTGCTCGTAGCTTTGCCAATTTGTGAAGTATTGTTAAAATCTGTTCGGTCGTCGAACTCGTAACTATACGAGGTGGTCCTTAGCAAATTTTGGCAACGATCCGTTTATTGGAGCTGCAATTTAGCTATTGGCCATTTATCACACGAATCCAATTCAATCGGACTCATACTTCAATACGAATATACTCTACACCATTTATCCAATTGCAGAGCCAATTTTGCAAATCGAAATATATGTAAGAACTTACTTATAGGCAAATACTTTTTCAAATTCTTTAAAAGAATTGCAATTGTAATGTTCCTCAAACATCTGCATACTCGTACGTCGTGCTATATTCATTAACAAGTAAAACAAGGATTTAGAGTTGTAAAGTGACCGTCAGGTTATAAGTGACTGACCAATCTGACCGAGCATATTGGACATTTATCCAATGTGACCGGTCATTTTCGGTCACTTATTGTCAGCAACGTCAAAATGGATTAACTTGGGCAGCAATAGTATATTTTCGTAGTAGAGGTAAGTTTTAGAGCCTTCCAGCCAATCAGTATATATATATATATTATGTTAAAATGACTTAGATATTCATTAGGGGGCTAATCTCGTGTGTGATGAATTTGTTATACTCAAAAAAAAATTACATTCACCATTAGACCATTCAATTGTTTATAAGTACAGTAGCGTAAACGTCATATGATAATATGACGTTACTCTCATTAATATATTATACATACAACTTCTTTCATAAAAAATAATTTTCTGCCTGTTGTCTACTGTACTTATAAACAATGGTGTGGTCTCACGGTGAATACAAAAATTATGTTTTTCGAGTATAACAATTTGACCACAAGCGAGATCGGCTACGTGTGAAACCCAAATGACGGGTTTTGGTTGGGGCTGCTAATGTTGAATGTAAATAGGTAGTAATGAGACAATTGATGACAATCACTATAAGTAAGTATGTTATGTATTTAACCTAGTACAGTTTTTTAATTAATATTAATAATACTTAAAAACAAAAATCTTCATCTGCCTGATTATGTCCTTCATCCTCTTGATCTTCGTCTGTGCTAAAAGAAATGTCTTCTGAACTTTGTTCGTCTTCATCAAAATATTTTAAATTTTGTCGTACTGTGATGAGCTTTTCCACGCGATCTTTTTGAAGTCTGTTTCGGGACTTTGTGTGAGTATTTGCAAATAAACTCCAATTTCTTTCTGCAGCTGCGGAACTCGGCGGAATGCATAGAAGTCTGTAAGCGATAGCAAACAGTGGTTGCTTTGATGCAAAACTCTGCCACCATAAATGCGGTGCGACTGTTTCCGTGGTAACCCACGCCGAGCGGCACTTAGCAAAGTAGGCAGTTTTGGTTTTAAATTCTGCCACATTCGTCATTATTGCCACTGGGTCTTTGCCAAGAAATCGTGCTTGATCATATATAAAGTTATTGGCATCAGCCTCCTGATCGCTGTTTAAGCCAGAACACAAGAACTTGGGGTCGAGTAAATTTGCAGCCAGATGAATAGGTTGCACACAAAAGTTTTTCCTTTTTATAATTGCTTCTCTAATGACTTCTTTCTCAAAATCTTGGAATAATGAACCATGTAGTTCATCTTCAATTGATGCTTCTAATTTCATAAAAGTGGCACTTCAGATATTCTGGCATTGTCAGATTCCGATTTAGTAATTGCTTCTGATATTGGTTTTAATACTTTAATTATATCTTTTACGGCAACCCATAATTCATCTTCTAATAAGGCAGTCATAATATCACCTTCAATATCGATATCATCAGCAACAGCCAAGGTCTTCAGAGCTTCTTTGTTGAAATCGAGTGATTCCAAAGATAAAACAACACTGTTCCATCTTGTTTTACATGGAAGTTTAAGTGTTTTTTAGAGTTCCGTAAAGCGTAGTTTGTATTTTCTCCAAATATGCCAAAGCTCTATGTTTATTCTTCACATATTTAATAATTTTATTTACTTTATCAACAGTATTTTTTAAAGTATGATTTTTTTCGATATCCTTATAAATTAAGTTTAGCGCATGTGCGACGCATCCTATACCAGTTACGTTCGGATATTTGTTCTGAATAAGACGCCATGCAGCTTTCATATTTTTTGCGTTGTCTGTGATTAAAGCAACTACTTTAGCTGGCCCAACTTCTTCTATTACTTTTGTAATTTCAGAGCTTAAATATTTAGCAGTTTCTTTTTCGGTTTCTGGATATACGGATTTAAAAAATATGGGCGCTGGTGTTGTAATAATAAAATTCATAACTCCTTTTCCATTGATGTTCGTCCAACCATCAGTAATAATAGCTACAGCAGAAGATTGTCGTATCTTTTCATTAATGTCTGCTTTAATTCTAGAATATTCGCCGTCCAACAATCTGTTACTTATGCAATGCCTAGACGGTGGTTCATAATTGGGATTTAAAGATTTTAAGGCTATTTTCCAGTATTTTGATTCCAATAAATGTAGCGGTACTCCGGATGCATATATAGCTCGTGCAATGTTTGTGTCAATTTCGTTTTTATCATTTAATCCACTGCTGCTATGTTCGTCTGGTATAACGTCAGATGAGAGCTCTGTGATTTTATGACCAAGCGAAACCTGCGAATTGTCGTCACAAGAAAATGAATTTGATTTATCAGATATCGAACCAATAGATGTGGTTGGCCTTGAACACAATAATTGTTCACCTGAATTCTGTGGAGTTGTTTCATTTCGCAGTACTCTTGGTGATGATTTCTTTATAAATCTTTGCTTTATATCATTTGGACACTTTTTACATTTAATTATATGAAGCGTCATACGCGTCGAGTGTGAATTTCTGTATTCGGTATTACAATGAATGCAAATCACATGTTTTTTGTTGCTTGTATTACCAATAATTTGATACTGGTCCCATATATCACTTGCTCGTTTAGGCATTTTTATTTTATAACTATTATTTTCAAGGAAAATACACGCGCGATACGTCTGCACCGATAAAGAACTACACAGTTACTGGCACGCGCACGCACGAGAATATAATAATGATACCTATGTGGGAGAGAGTGAGCGATATTAGTCGGCGAAAGACGCACCGCGCGGCACTCTTTGTGCTCGCCGCCCGCGCCGCGGCGGCGGCGAGCACAAAGAGTGCCAATGCAAAGAGAGCTGTTTATTTATTTATTAGAATCAAAATACTGGTAGGTTATATACAAACAAATACTAATACTCACTCAAAACCAGTGTAGGTTTTTCACGGTCTTTTCCCTCATCGGAAGCAAGAGGTGCTCTATAAAAACTACTATATATGAGTCAAACTATTATACAAACTCATGTGACACGAGAAGGATTCGAACCTGGGACTATTCAATCCATACAATATAACTGAAGTTAGTTAAGTATATTGTAAATCTATGATTTAATCATAGTCTTACACTGAACCACCACCGCTTCGCTTTCGCTATTTGGATTCCTCTTTTAAATAAATATAAAAACAATGAAGCCCACCAGTCATTATGATAAGATTTGAGCAATATAATGTTCTTTTATATGTGATCGAAGAATATAATAAAACGTGGATTTTAGAAGTAGAAAAACCAAAATAGTTAGATATTTTTGGTGTTTACGTCGAATAAATTGACGATTAAAATACCTGACCAATCTGACAATAAATGACCAATATGACCGGTCATTTATTATAAATGACGGACACTTATCGTACCTGACGGTCACTTTACAACTCTACAAGGATTACGTAAAATCTAGGAAAGCAGCCCATTGTACTTTCCCAATCAATCGAACAAACTCCGAAAAAGACATCAGTGAATCAACAAAGTGGAAGTGATGTAAAACTACTCTATAATCAATCTCAGATGAAACCATTAAAAGTAGCACCAACTGCCAATTATTCTGCATCCGACCCAATTCCCAACGCTATAAAACAAACAACTAATTTCAACTAAAAATAGCTCCATAAAGCTCTTGCTTTACTTGTTATTAAACATCGTAGCAAGTGTTTATTAAATTAAGTACAGTTCGTTGGAGTTTAATTTAACTTTAAAAGGCAGACTTCGGAAACTTAATTTAGTATTTCCTTAGAAAGCTTTGACGCTTCGTTACTTTTTGTCTCGATTGTCTTTCGAATATTATTTACAGTACGTTGATCTCTGTAAAAGGTATTTGTAGTTGAAACAATATATACACAAATTGTCTTACCCCTTATTAACATTATGCGAAAGCTTTTAAGAATTCCAAGCAAAATGTTCAGAACGGATTACGATACAATTTGGTTTAGGGGTAAGTAAAGGGGATGTTCGGTAAAACCTGAGGCAGCATATAGGGTATCTTTCGATCCCAATATTCCTAAGAGAGCGAAGTCTCGGACTGAAGTTAGTACTGTAGTAATACCCAATAATTGGCTAAAACAACAACCAGACAGAACACTAAAAGCAGCGATAGCGGCAAGTGACAAATTTCCATTAGGACCATCAATTTACGTCATTCACTCCGTTTTCGGTTGCCGCTATATTGAGAGCGGAACTGAAATGAATTATTTACAAACCTTTTTTTAACAGAATTCAAAATAATTCGTTATAACAAGCTTTTATTTCATTTAACGTGTAAGTTTGACACAAACTAATACTACAGTAATTTCAAAGAAGCAATATACAACTTTGACATTGATATTTGAAACGAAAGAAAATAATAGCCGCAAACCTTTTGGTTAATGATAACGTATACTTTTAACATTCTACTAAAATACAATCCTACCAAATATACAACTTTTCCAAAGACCTGCGTTATTTCTAACATGTGCTGTCATCGCGTCGTGTACAGCCCAAACAAAGGCATCCATTTTAACGAGGTCTCTGAAAGATTAATAGGCCTGAAGCCGGTGTCCGATAAATTATTGCCGGTGTATCGATTACGGCGGGCGGGACTTGTGACTGATCAAAATGGGCCACGGAACTATACTAATGTATTTACAGTACCTACTGTTAGATTGGAAAAAGAAAGACTGCAGTTATCTCTTTATTATGCTGCAGTTAGCTCGAATGTTTAGAACCTAGAAGAACGCAACGAACGTTTCACTATATCAAGCAATTCTGCCCTTTCACTCACTTCTGTGCGTCAGCATAAATTTTGACGACGTCGTTTTCAATTTCTATTGTTTAAAAGAGTTTCAGATCAATCAAAGCTTAGAACATAGTCGATATAAGGTAAATACATTATTTATAATCACCTAATTTTACGAACAAAAGTTTACGTAAGACTCAAAACTTTATTAACAAAGGAAAATGTAGAGAAAATGTTCAATCTTCTCAAATCTATAAAAAAAAATCGTGGCTTGCGAACACCATGTTATTATGAATCACTGAGCGAGTTCGATTCGATGCCTACACGTACAGTACATGTACAACAACTTGGTCAGTTGCACTGTGCGCCGCCATGCAACCGGATCTTCAAAACCAAGTTTGGTTTTGCTAGCCAAATCCGTTCCTATCTTAGGAGATAACAAGATTGAGAACGGAGTTGACGGACAAGTCAGGGAGGACATATTGATGAGTTTGATTCGAAAATCTCCACGTTTTGATTTTCTAAAGCTTCCCAATATTCACTGTTGATGTTATAGCAATAAACTACTGGTAGTAGTATATACATCTCTCTTTAGTCGTATTTCCTCATGACTGAGGGTCGTGGTCATTATATGGAATCAAACACACACAACAACTCTCTTGGCAATTTTAATGGAGTGGTTTGCCATTGCCTTCTCCATTTCACACACCAGCTGATAATCATCAACCAGAGTGCAGGTTTCCTCACGATGTTTTCCTTTGCCAGAAGCAAGTCGTGGTTGATGTAAACTAACATGAGTCAGATTGGTATACGAACTCATGTAGCCCGGGCAGGATTCGATCCTGGGATTTTGCATCCACAGGCGGGCGCCCTACCACTCGGCCACCACCGCTTCAGTATATACATAGATACATCGTAAAAGGCCGACCACAAACGTGCTATCGTATTACAGTCAGGGCTGTAAAGATAATTTCACATAGTTACGTCCGTCGCAGCCATTAAAGACAAGGTCGTAGACCCAAAGTCAATCCCCCAAAGTGCTATCATTAACCGTGCAATATGCTAATTTAATTATATTAAGCGTTTATATGAAAACGCTTTTAATATGTTGAATGTCATTCTTCTATCATACATAGTACAAGTGAATTTAATTCCATAGGGGAATTTGAATATTTATCACCATATTAAAACAATAGTAGAAAGTACATATTACTGGCCTCTAATAATCTTCGATATACGACCCATACATTATTTATGGATAAATTATAATACAAATAGACTAGCGAAATTTTCTTCCAAGAGTATCTCTATTCATATTATCTATATTCATTAGTCAATCATGAAAATTGTGCGAAAATACAACTGCAATATAATAAAGTCAAAGGAACTGGTATCGGAATTGGCTCCCGATCAAATGGAGATGGCAACGCACACACAGAAGCAATAAATGCAGAGGATTCGGTGGCGGAGCGCGGCGCGGGAGGCTCTAATGTAGACTACTGTTTGTCTAGAACCAAAGGGGTCGTACACACATGAATAAAGTTTAGTGTGTGTAGTAGTGGAAAAACCATAGATCTAGGTACGTCCTGGGGAGGCTCTACTGTAGACTACTGTTTGTCTATAACCAAAGGGGTCGTACACACATGCATAAAGTTTAGTATGTGTGTGTAGTATTGGAAAAATTATAGAGCTAGGTATGTCCAGTGAAAAACACGTTAACTGATTGATCGTTCAGCTAGAAAGACAATGTTTCATCCAATACTATTTTTTAAGTAATGACTGCCTATCTAGACCGACAAAAAAATTTGAGGCAAATAAAGAATTAGGGAAGGTTTGAATGCCAACAGCTGCTTCCAATTTTTGGAATTCATACATTCAAGAAGACTTCAGAGCTGCATAATGCAGGAGCCGGAGTGGATAATTCACCGTTTCCATAAAGCTGCATTTAATGTTGGGCCGTTATCTGACTTGACATCGTAAAGTATTGTCTCTCATACATACGATAAAGTCGTATATAGTCGATAAGAATACGCAAAATCAATCAATCAGAGTCTAGGTAGTACAAAAGAATGATATTCCATGTAAAGGATATCGTTACTTGTGGTACAGAAAATCTAGGAATGAACTAACTTGAATGATTTTTTCTGAATCCTAAGAGCACCCTCGCTATGTCTTAAAGTTGATTCACCAATATGAACACGCCCTCAATCACTCTTTGGAAGAAAGCCAGATTTATTCACAAATTGCGCTTGAAAGGTCTATGAAACTGTGGTTTCCGTGAAGCATTTCATCAAGTCGCATTGAAACGACCTTTGGAGTTCAAACTTCAGATATGACCTCGTCGAGTACCATTTTGTTGGTATAATCCGGACTGACCTTTGATATTGGTATCTCTCTAAAAATGTATTTGCTGATCTTGGAATAATCAGGTATTTACTTAATTAGTGTAAGGATGTCAAAGAACAATTCCAATTGAATTCTATTGGCAATACAGTGGAGCCTCTATAACTCGAACTTCAGGGGAAACGTTAAAAATTTCGAGTTAACGAATCTTCGAATTATCGAGGACTTTGAGTTAAGGAGTTTTCAAACTATCAATTTCGGTTTATAGAGGCATTTTTTCTATGTATGATACTTCAAGTTAAAGAGTAAAAGTGATTTCTTGGAATTGGTCATTGATGCCGAAAAAATGTCTGAACAATGCTTTGAGATAAAGAGTATTCCAGAAAAAGATTCGGTTTACAGAGGCCTCAAAATTGCATATTACTTTTTAGAGATATAGAGTCTGCTAGTTTTGTACTTCGAGTTACAGGGTATGATATGTATGAATAATACATCACAGGGAAACCATAATTAGTTCGACTTATAGCGTCAAAATAATTCGAGCTATAGGGTTTTTTGTATTTCAGCGGAAGGGAATAACTAATTTCTTTGTCTTAGAGAGGATTTCGAGTAAAAGGGCTCGTATATCCTTCAATAACGACGATCGACGAATATTTAACGAAAATCTCCTTAATGTTCGCATCCTTAAAATGTCTAAGATAAACTTTACTTGTGATTATATTTACTCAATAATTGCATGTGTGGTACGGTATAAAATTCGCATGCGAGCCAGAAACGGCCTTTAGGGGTTGGAAATGGCTGGTTCCTGCCAGAAATCTACAGGATCATTATTAAAATGTATGAATCGTATAACTTCTGAGTTTGTGTTTTCCTTTGCTACGAATCTAATCCAAGTTGATTCATCACAGTATAGAAGTACTACAAACACACGACTACTACTCTCGTATCAATGACTGATAATGCACTCAGCAACTGAAGGGCATAATGTCACGTGTTATGTATTTGACCACGACTGTATAAATCAGGCCTTCTATTATGATTACAGAATCTTAAGTAAGCTTCATTGGCTTGGAAACGAAGAAACAAGAAAAAAATTAAGATATTGAGTTACTCCTACTTACTTGAACAAATGAACATACAAAGTGTATCAAAAATATTTTTGAACAAAAACAATACAATCACGCGACACGAACAAATGAGATTTATAGGTGTTTGTTCGACGTAGGAACTTTCTCCATCAAAGGAAAGGGAAAACAGGACGCTCATAATACAGCCAATAAATTCGATTTGCATTTGGTTCGTCGCAAATAGACATCCAATTTATTTGAATTCATGTTTGTGACAACCGCCACAACGAAAAAACTCATACATCCAAAAGGTCCTATCTTTGTATGTATAGATACCAGCGGCGCGCCGGGGACCCGCTCATGAAGGGATTTCAGGATTACAACTATCCTATCACTACTGAATTAATATAGGTACTACATACTATATCACTTAGGTTGGTTCAAAATATACTCAATATGCAAAACACGAAGTTCTATTGAATAGTAAAAATTTAATTTCGAAATTTAGACACGCTTGATGCTCTGAAAAAACCTCACAAAGTGAAACCATAATAGGGCACAACTAGTCGTCAGAAGTCCGCATAATTTAATACACAAACGAAGTCTACCCAAAGCTATCGGATAACCCTAACAAAAGTATTCAAATGAAACTGAGCATAGTTGTTCCACCTCATTAGGCTTTAGACCCTCCATAGCTCCACTAAAACACGTTCATTTCACGGATCTAATTTCGGCAGGTAGACGCCCTTAGCAAAAAGCAATATGGACCCTCCAAGCCCTTGGTACTAAGCTGTCATTTTGTGGAAGTTATGCCGCCATAATATCGTGATATTGCTCCCCCTGAAGATTATCATGTCTGGCATGTGAACTGTTCAGAATGTTTGAAGTTCCCCGGTGATATTAACGTTGCCAGTGTGTGTATGCTCGTTATCTTTACCACGAAAGACTTGAGGGGTTACATAAAACACTTAAAAATTGTACTTAGACAAATATTATATATTATTTTTATTAACTCAACAACAGACAGGGAGATAAAACATTCAATTTATCACTCACGTACTTTTAGTATGAAACTTCTAAGCAACTTCAGGGCTAAAAAAAAAACAAAGCTAAAACAAACGGCCTATACTAGAGTTTTGGGTTTGAGCTTAGGCATAAAATTCTTAGACACAATAGGTAGAGCTCTCTGTGGTAGTAAACTCTTTTTTTTTTCAAGATAGCTGTGTTTTAAATGTGTGTCCGAGGGCTTAAGAAGACTCAAGTAATGAGATGACAAAACAAGACATTAAGATCAACTAAAAAAGATGTTGTCACGTCATTCAAAAGACGTTATAAACATAAATGGCGCAAACGCGGCACAAATGGAGCTTGAAAATAAACACCAACTTTCTAATGAGTTTTATGTAATGCCTTATTGTGACTGCTATAGAAATTCCCAGATATCCTTTTGTTTGTAACATATTTTCTTTGAATATGTAAAATTTATGTACTACCTACTAGAGGACGACAAGTACTCGGCATGGGGTAATTATTCGATTGTCTGTAGAAGGATACCTGTTCAAGTATGAAACCTAAGCAATAAAATGATATTGATGTTATAGGCAAAGTAGACGACCGCGTTGGTGGTTGTTGTTTTATAGTTACTGGAAATAAAATAAATGTAGGTGTGATAAATACTAACTTAATTTTAAAAAAGCTATAAAAGAAATGGTATACACTTAGTCACCTTCCTTTACGAACTCATTCCCCGCCCACATTGCACAATTTCTACATCCCACAATCTCATTTACAAATCTAACAGGTTTCTGCAAATGGAATATTAAAACCAGTTGTTTATATTTGGCATTTCCAACACCAGGAGAAAACATAAACAAAATCTACAATTCAGTCTTCTCGAAGATTTATTCGTTGAGTGATTATGAATAAGTCACCCAATATTGAACTCTGTCTGAACGACTATTTATAAGTCAACAACTTGATTTCAAAGTCAATGACAAAAAGTCTAACTATTCTTATAAAACTAGCGTTATTTATGGAAACTTATGCTATAACGAAAGGTAAAAGTTTCTTAAGAATAGAAGCTTGTTTAGAACTATTTATGATATTTTGTTTAAAAACAACATTTATATTTATGTTATCTCTATCTACGTATAAAAATTTTCTAACCACAGAGATTGTCCTAGTGCGACACTTTCCCTTCTCAGTCTACTTAATCCAAGTCCTACTTATGGCCACTGTCACTATTGTCCACAATACAGCGAATAAAGGCTTGCGTAATCCCCTTTATGTTCTTACCATTGTTGTTTCGTTGCACATTTGGAAGATGTATTTTAATACTCAAAGGGAGAGGCCCTCTGGCATTTGAGAAGTAACCTTAATCGATGTCTTGTTCCATTCAAATTTATATACTTGGTAGGTAGTTGATGCTTTAGATTACATACAGTGGTGGCCAACTAATTAGGGACACCAGTCGATTTTCATACAAACGAGGTTACCTTGGAGCTTTGGTTCAACGCCACGATTGATCTGAGCTGTGATCTGGTGATGCCCATCCAGGGATACAATGGAGGACATCCAGATCGCTATACACACCCAACTGATCAGATCAGCATTCTAAGAGCTGTTTGGATATGTTTAAAAATACTGCGAAAATAGCATTAAAATGTACGGAAATCCTGAAACTCAGAAAGCTGATCATCAGATCACAGCTCAGATCAATCCTGGCGTTGAACCATAACTTCAAAGTAACCTCGTTTGTATGACAATCGACTGGTGTCCCTAAGTAGAGTCCCTGAGATAGGATTCAGTGAGATAGAGGGGTCAGGGTTTCTCTGCAGCTGACTACGTACATAGATGATATTAATCTTCATGTTACTAACAAACTCTTGTTTTAATCACCACATTTTTAATTCCCATAAATTCAGACAGAATAAGTTGCTGGACATCAACCAATTCAGTCAGAAGAATAGATGGCGGAAAATTCTTCTTCTCTCAGCCGAAAGACGTCCACTGCTGGACAAAGGCCTCCCCCAAGGATTTCCACAACGACCGGTCCTGCGCTGCCCGCATCCATGCGCATCCCGCGACCTTCACTAGGTCCAATTCTTAATCCAACCCAATAAAATCGCCTTTCCAGAATCATTTATTTAATTTCGTTTAAACATTTACTACAAATGTAGTAGCAATTATGGTAATAGTTTGTAAAATAGGGAAACTTGTAATAGGATAACTTTGGAGTAGCGACGTGCATACAAATGATTGAGACGCAAAACGCGAGAGGAAACATTCGCTGAACTACTCGATACTGTAGTTTCAACATGTTTGAGGAAAGTTTCTACTATTATATTTCCGGGGAACTGGAAAATTGATATAAGAATATGAAGATAAACTATGTGAAATACATTAAAGGCACGGTTATCAAACTAAGATGCATCAAGGTATTCTTCCTCAACAACAAGATATGTAGGCGACTAATCGCAAAGTCTAGCAGACTCAAGCTAGCCATCCTCTGCGTCGTCTTCCATATTCGGTTTTATGTTCGTCTGTCCCACCCACACCTGACGCGACATCACCGCCATCGTCGAGAAATAAAAATGATTTCGTTTCATTAAAATTTCGTGAAACATTCGGTAGATGAGCAAATATTAGAAGCTTGGAGCAAAGTAAACAAGACAAGGGGTCATGTTTACCGTTCAACGAGGTGATGACGTCACGGGGCGCCGGGCCGGCTCGGGGCGCTCCGATTCTGCTCGGATCGGAACTCCACCGAAACGACGGTAGCTCGAAAACTTGTAACATGGTTTTGCTCTCCGAACGAACTTTTTATACGCCATCTTAACCGTGTGTTATGGACTTCACAAGTAAATTGATTTCAGAGTTTCGAGGGCGTCTGGTAGTTTTGAAGGGGACGGAAACATATGACGTCAAATGGAGAAAAGATTCATGTCTGGCTCTGTAAATAGTTTGTAACGATATCTTTGCAACTAGATTTATTGAGTAGCTATAAGTTAAATGTAATAAGTAAATTGTAGAACTGCGTGTCAAGGAAGTTACAGCGTTCATAACAGAATAAATAATAAAGGATTTCATGGAGAACAGGGAGAGAGTATAATGATTTTTAATAGAATTGGCAGATTTAAAATACAATAACGTCACTATGTTTCCCTATAAAAATCTAGAAGCGGCAAAGGTTATGTTTTTAGGAAATTTGACCAAAAAATGTAGTGGTATGTTTTCTGGCCATGTATGTATCGCCCTATGTATGTATGTATGCACCAACCCATCTCTTTCCGTGGGTGTCATAGAGTCGACTGAACGGATTTAAAACACCGGATTTTGATGAGAGGTATCTGTTCCGATTCTATGCCATTAGCCCGAATCGACATACCCGCCTGCCAAGCGTGGCGATTACGGCAAAACCCTCCATGGATGAAATCCTTGGGAGGCCTTTTAACATAATTAGCTTGTTAGGAAATTTCATTAAAGTAGTGGTTCGGTTGTTAGTCTGGTTGACCGAACTAATTCAGAAACTCAAAATGTAATGAGATGTTTGTCCTCGTTAAAATATGCAGTGTCGCAGATACTGATACAAAACAAAGAGAGCACGGAGGCTGCGCTCGTGACAGTCGCTGAAAGGATGTAATTCATCTGTCATCCTACAATGTCTCTTTAAACAGCTTTTGTTGTGGGAATATTTCGCACTGTCTCTTAAAACATGAGCAGCGAGCACTCTGGCAGGATTAACACGGATAGAAAGGCATCAGATATGCTTGGTTTTGTACATTTTAGTCTGAACTGTCTAAAGCAAGCCTGTTTTATTAAGTTTAGCCCGAAGAACCACACCCTTGAAGAATATCCATCATATATCTGATAAATTTTGAACGAGAAAATTAGTCCCAAATGATGCAACACGTCTTAAACGTTCATTCACAAAATATTACAGCACTTGAATAATTATTTCATTATCACTCCGTCAAATCTTACATACTTACCAAGAATACGTGTATAGATCAATCTTGTATATCGCAACATAAAAAATTAAAAATTAATTGCATTGTTAGATGATAAGATTTATTATCAACATCATTAACATGTACTACCTTGAATTCAATAACAACTAATAAGTTAGAGAATTTTCTTTGTTCATTACAAGAAAAAAATGCTATATAAATAAAAGAAAATGCTTCTTTTATTTTCCATCTTATATCAAGTACCTTGGTTTTATTTGGTCTCTCAGTCTGTTTTATTTATTTTAAATAGCCAAATATCAAATGACTATATCTAATGAAAGGACACATTCAATTCTCCTGAGGCAACGTCATCGAGACATATCATGTGACGAAAAACGTATCATCTGACAGGTGCAGGTGTACTTATGACATATACATGTATATCATGAGCGCCGACGTGTTAGCGTCGCATTTTGACACATCTGTTTCTTGTGATATATTGCCTAAAGAGCAGCCATGAATACAAAATACAGAAGTTAAAAAAAGATACGTATTTGGTGAGGTACATGATACTCCGTAGTTTTGTACCGTATGGTTTCAGTCACTAACGGACGAGTGTTTGCTTTTAATGTGGAAGAACCACGGGTCCCTTGTTCCGTATTATTAAGTCTTCAGCCAGAACACCTGACTACTCGACCTGAACAAGCCCTGCTCAAGAAATTTCACAATTCATATCCAATCCATACCAAATGGAGCTTATCGATAGCAGTGTGTCTCTTTTTACTTGAGGACCACGAGAACTAGCAAATGCTTGACCACTCAACGCTTGCGTCAGCGCTAATTGCCTTATGATTGACATAATTTCTCAAGCCAGCTCAAATTAAAGGGATAAATAGCAGCCGGTGAGGAATTTACATTAATTTTCCATTCCGGCGCTCCCAGCCACCGAAGGAATGTAATTTGGGAATACTAAGCCAAAATATCGCATGTTTGGGTATTTATTATGATGTTCGATAATTGACGCCTTTGAAAAACACAATAAAATTTGGCACTGCTGTCACTGAATAATTCGCTTTCAGTTGGGTGGTACGTTTCTTTCTTTCAAAGTGCAAATATGCTATGTGAGATGCTATATGAGATTTGAGTGGTTGGAATGGAAGTATCAAATCAATAATTAACCGAAACAGAGGATCAATTTCTACATTGTGAAACTTAAAGCATTATTCATACTCACACCTGCCTGGAAACCCAATAACGCTTTCATAATGGCGTACTTAGCATAAAACCAGGAGCGAGGAAATTCAGTGGCAAACACCGCAATAACATCAATTGATATAAAATAAGCGTATTCAAGAGAGAAACGTAAGAAGTGGAACATATAAAAAGACTGCGTCAGTATTTTATTTAAAGGATTTTCACCGATTTCTCAGATCAATTGAAATAAATACATAATGAAAAACGTGCTATACAATACGTGTGAAATAAATTTCGAGGGAGAAAATTGGGAAATTAATTTGTTTACGAGACCCATGATTATTCGTATTTATATGATGTTTGCTTTGATGATTTTGTGAACAGGCGTGTGAAAGAATATTAGCTATTTCTGCCTAATGTAAATGCATTCCAGGAACGCAAAAATGCAGTATGCAAGAATCTCGCGAGAGGTGTGTTTTGCCTCTAGCTTATCAAAAATGAGTGACGTTTCATTGTTCAGAAGCGGGGTGAGTTGCTCTTGCTCTAGCGAATACAAAATTTCCATGCAACACTAGAAATTTGTATGAATATGTATATTATTTCTGTATATCAATAAATACTTTTTAAAGTAAGGTCTATATCGAGAATTTCCCTCGTTGGGAGCTATGCTGATCCTTGGTGCACCACAGACGATATATTTCGTCCGTGGGGTGCACCATCAGCCATCAGGTCATGCTTACCAAATGCTTACCAACTTTGGTGTAGACACGAGGTATATACTTAGTTAGTAGTAGATCATGGAAAGCTGATGATGATGTAAAATTACAACCCGATGATAAGATGGAAGTGGTTACTATTCCTAAATTTGAACTACCGTCTCAAGCTAAATAAAAAGAAACCAATTCTCCTAAATAAATGAAAGGAGGAATGTTTTGGAAGGAAACCTGCTACAAGAGACATTGCAAACATTACCGTCAATACATTCAGTTGCGAATATACGTTACCTTTACATTAGCATAAATTTGATATTTCAGTACGCTCGCCTTGAGAATAATACGTCGCAGTAGCACATACTGACTGGCTAATAAGATTTTAATGTGAGAATGTAATACTTATGCAAAATCTTACGTGACTTTATTACATAATTGCCCAAAAACCATGATTTTTATCAAAAAAATATTATTTTTCGAACCCTACAAAATGACAAACGCAAATTTGCATGACTGATATTTTACTTAGTTGTTTGCTTGGTAAAGTTTATATATTTTCACTAAATGCTAAATGTTTTTTTTTCGTGAGATTCCTATTTACGGAGGTATTAGACAAACTCACATAAAAAAACTTCATACGGAAAGTGCAGCAACACCCCGTTTTTCAATTAAGCTATCCTCACCGAAGATGTTTCTGGGAACGAAGTATGAACGGCGGAGCGGTAACGACTTCAATTTTCCTTCGCGATATTTATGTTTGGTCGTATAAAATGGTGGTAACGTGTGAATGTGCCCAAGCTTTTGGGTTATCGTAAAAAGCGTTTGGTTCGTAATATGTACTGACTTTTTCCCGGGTCTTTTTTACCGTGGTAATTTTGGAAGTACGTCTTGAGCATGAGATAGACCTTATCTTTACTCAACGCAATATTTTGCTAGACGTAGTTCATATCGTGTCACTATGAGTTCATTGAATTTGTTCCAAGTAATAAAAAATGTTTTTCTCTCCCCTACTTTGTCAAAGAAAGCGAGGCAATTAATTCTTTATCTTTCCTTTTCGCATAGCCTGATTGGGAAATTCTTTCGCATTCTTTCTTCTACTTTCGTATTGAATTTGGGACAAACTGTTCGGCAACGCCGACTCACATGAAATCATTGGCATAACATAAAGTTGTCTGTATGTGTTTAGGAAATTCATTCCTTATACTTCTGCAGTACTAAGTCTTTAATAAGTTTGTGGACATTCTTCAGGCACAATAAAATTATTATTATTCATGTTTAAAGACAGCGAACGTGATATAGCTATGGAAGGACTTTTTAACATTACAAATATTACACGCTTAATTTAATCAGCATCTACAAAAGCAAACAGTAAGGCAACAAGCAAGACATTAAGAAGTAAATTTCTGTGTGGAACCTCGGCAAAATAAAATTTAATTTAATTCTCAGTACACGTGTAAGGTGGAGTGGCAGAGCTCCCCTGGGTGTTGCAATCTGCAGTACCAGCTGCAGTGATACAAATATTGTAGAACATTATCCGGAATGTTGCTTTCAATTGCACTGAGGACTTGCAATTAATTTAAGTACTGTTTCTGGTCGTGTAAGATTTTAGTTTTTGTTAATCATCGTGTACAATTCTACTTAATAGCAAAATTCTTGTTGATAGGCAAATACTTCCCGACACGCCTGTATTACTATTACCACATGTAGTCTAAGTATATAAACTTCTTCATTTATTCACACAAACTAAAACCCACACGATCAGTGTCTCCTTTCATTCAAAGGAAATTAGTAGAAGCAGCAGACAGTCCCATATCGTGCCGGCTATCAGCATATCACCGGATCGATCCGTGGGTGCGAGCCACGAGTTCATGACTCATAGTCGTCTGTTTATCGCATTCAATATTTATGCATAGGGTTGTCAGGTGCATTATGATGTGTTGGCAACTTCAATCTTTGTTTAACGTAAGGATATTGGAGCTATACTTAACTGATTTAAGTTAAAGACCTTTTACTTTGCATATTTGTTTAAAGGGTTTATTAAGCTCAAGGAAAATACAACTATAAAACATTAAGCCGTAGTATTTAGCTCTCGACTACCAGTACGATTTGAAAAAAAGAGTATACAAAAGCCAGATTTATGTGGATAAAGAAGACGTAGGCAAATTCACAATCATAAAGACTTTTCGTAGTACACATTTTAACTAATGCTTACCCTACACATTATCATGACTGTTATCGTCTACACCTATTACGATAGAGTTTGATTAGTACCACTAAAATTTTATTAAACTAGACTTTTATTCTATTTAGACTTTCATAAAAGAAAATTATAGTACACATGAATATGTAACTGTGGAGTTCGGTATTTATATATTTTTCGTATGCTTAGAAACAATTCTATTCGGAGACTTGTTTTACCAGATAGTCTTCTTGCATATTCGTAGACACATTTTTAGCTATCTTCAATTTTTTACCTGAAACAAAAAATAAAAAGATCAAAATCGGTCTAGACGGTCTGGATTATCTTGAAATTCAGGTTGGAACCAAATCACGTATTACAAATAATTTATTTTACATGGAGAAACACTTGCGTACTTATTTGTAATTTTATACCATTACTCAGTATTTTTCTAGTAGAAAGTCATGTTAGTGTTCATGTAATCTTCTCGGTAATGTATTTCAAAGAGTCTTAGTAAAACTGATAAAATTCTAGACAAATTAGATTACTTGAAAATTTAATCTAAAAGTGAACGCTGTCCGACGACTAATTTTATTTACACAGAGAATCACAAAAAAGACTCTCAGGGACCAGACGAACATTCGGTTCGCATGCCAACTGACCTGTTAATAATTTCTCATTGATTCAGCGATTTAACCAGAGGTCGTATAACGATTTAAAAAATGCATTTGAGTAATGATTTGACTGAAAATTAAACTGTCCATGACTAACTGAATTGAAGACAACACAACTACTCAGGCAAGATGACAAGAAGAGGTCAAACGTTAAAATTTTTAATTAAAAAAAAACTACAGTCTTTCTTTCTTATCGAGTGTATCAAAGATAACACTGGTGCCAGATTCTTCTCAATATTTACAACTGTAGTTGAAACACATGATAACTAAGCCATTCAAACTGCAATATTTACACTTACAATAACGCATGAACCTGCTGGTACTTTATTATCATCAGTAGCACATTCCTTTCGAATGATAGCTCCAGAAATGGAGAATATCAATTAAACGTAACGCGTAGTCAAGAATTCAGGCTGCAAGCATGCAATTTCGATTCACTTCATATCGCAGAGTATCACGGAACAAAGGGACACAATCACGTGTTAAATGTTCACTGGTCCATTAATAAACTCCTATCGATTCTGTGTTGTGTGGAGATAGTCAGTACTAGCACCGTCGGGCTTTCCTATACTAAAGTCGTTTATAAGTTGTGCCGCATTCTACCCTCAATATGTCATCTAAGTGCGATATATGTAACAAAAATATAACAAAATCTAAACCAGGATTGGAGTGTAATCGTTGTGAGAAGATTGTGCATTTAACCAATCAATGTACTGGACTCACAAACAAGCAACTCTCAGCTGTGAGAGCCACCGACAACCTGGAATGGACCTGCCAGGATTGCCAAAATAGTTCGGCGCGACGCCGATCTATCATTATACCGTCCGATGACGAGACTGACGAGGACTGTCCTGTGCCATCTACCGTGCAAGTAGACATGAAGAGACTACTTAGTGACATATCGAAAGAAATGGAAAAAACTATGAGGAGAGAGATGAAAGAGGTAACTCAATCATTACAGTATCAGTCAGACAAAATGGACGAGCTTGTGACAAGTATAGAAATAATGCAGGGTAATATTTCTGATCTACAAAAGAAAAATACTGAACTTACTAACCGAAATAAATATTTGGAGACAAGGGTGGGGGCTCTAGAGCAGCGCATTCAAATGATGGAACAGCAAAAGCTAAATAAACACATTGAAATCCATAACGTTCCAACTAGTGATAACGAGAATTTATTAGAAACTGCAACCCAAGTGGCCAACGTCCTTTCTTTAAACGGCAGTGACATAAAAGAAGCAGAAGATTGCCTGCAGGGCTAACATGCGCGTCACGACATATCTCTAAGACGACATGACATAATTTGTCGAATTCGACAATTTTGTCATTTACCGTAACATGCGCGCCACGAAAGAGAGCTATCTCGACGTGACTTGGCTTTCTCTTCTCGATACGTCAAGTTTTTTGTAAAATAGCACAACCTACCTATGGTTCATACAGTCTGTCATCGAATGCCTTTACGCGGGCAATCATGGGGGTGTGGGGGCGAGGGACGGAAGGGGGCGTATCCACGGCCATACTAATTTCATTTTCGATTTAGGCAGGCAGTGTAGCTAAATTGGGGGGCGTACCGCACGGCCATACTAATTTCATTTTCGATTTAGTATACGGCAGTGTAGCTAAATTAAGGGTTGTATGTTTTGAAAACACTTGAGCGGAGCGACGCCAATTAGGCAGACCCCTCCAATCCAACAAAGCTACTTAGATGATATACTACATTTTACTTTTTATTTTTGGATCCAAGATGGCCGACATTTTTTTTTATAATATAGGTAGATATCGTTAAAAACATTAATTCAGAAATCCAAGATGGCGAACATTTTTTTTTTATAAATTTAACATATGGGTATCGTTTTATAGGTTTATGGGGACGCTAATGACGAAAATAACATTTATTTAGAAATCCAAGATGGCGGACCATTTACTTCTTTAAATTTAACATATGGGTATCGTTTTGTAGGTTTTTGGGGACGCTGATGATGAAAATAACATTTATTTTGAGATCCAAGATGGCAGACAATATATTTTTTAATTTTGCAATGTGTGTATCGTTTTATACTGGAGTGACTGTATATCAGAAACAAGTGCCAGAAAAAACTTATGTCCGCCATCTTGGATCTTATAATAATTATGTTATTTTGGTCATCAGCGTCCCCAAAAACCTATAAAACGATACCCATATGTTAAATTAAAATAAAAAACTGTCCTCCATCTTGGATCTCAAAATAAATGTTATTTTCGTCATCAACGTCCCCAAAAACCTATAAAACGATACCCATATGTAATATTTAAAAAAAAATGTCCGCCATCTTGGATCTCAAAATAAATATTATTTTCGTCATCAGCGTCCCCAAAAACCTGTAAAACGATATCCATATTGTAAAATTAAAAAAATGTCCGCTATCTTGGATCCAAAAATATTATTATTGTAAACCTCATCCCGAAAAATTGGCCTTCACGGGATGCCAGGCAGATGTATAACATCTTAGCATCCTGGCACGACGTTCACGCTATTTTCTGTCACGGCATTCGAGTCGATTTTACTGTCTAGCCGCGCCTATAGATGTATTTACATAAAAAAATTTCGGCCATCTTGAATAAAAAAAATCACAATCAACAACTTTAATTAGTAGGTATCCAGATATCCCGCACGATTCGAGTACAATTTTTTCTCGTCGCTTGTCGTCGAAAAATATTTGACGACAAACTTATCATGTATCATGCATCAAAACATTTCAAAAATCGATTCAATTTGGCGCGCATGTTAGGGTTTGTAGACAAATTGTCACGAAGTCTTCATTTGACAGA
Organism: Ephestia elutella; assembly: GCA_018467065.1. NCBI lineage: Eukaryota > Metazoa > Arthropoda > Insecta > Lepidoptera > Pyralidae > Ephestia > Ephestia elutella. The sequence goes on along the minus strand of CM031568.1, from coordinate 6,118,188 downwards.
AGGATATGATTTGACTGTGCTGCCATGTTAGCGACTGTAGACATATAGAGATATGTCGTCTCATATCGACAAAATTATGTCGTGGCGCGCATGTTAGCCCTGCTGGACATAACACACGTCCAGGCCCGGTGCTGGTAGAACTCGCATCGGAACAAATTCAAACATCATGGCTGTCCGCAGTGAAATCAAAAAATGGTAAGATAACCATAGCAGATATATATCCCACCACCCTTCCGCATAAAACAAACGAGAAAGTGTTTATAAGCGAAGCCCTGTCACCATACAACAAACACCTACTTTGGTACACAAAACAGGAGCTTAAAGAGATTTACAAGTTTATTTGGATTAAAAAGGGAGTTCTTCGTGTTCGAAAAGAGGGGAGACGATCAGAAGCCGATCATTATTCGCTCCGTAGATGATGTCAAAAAATAAAAACCACCGACCTCTCTAAAAAAACAAATCAACGCAAAAACACAACACAATCGTAAGTGGTAATAAGACGCTAAAGACACTTTCACATTATTATGGATATTAACTTGGAAGATATATCAGAACTTTATAATTGTGTAGACTTAAACGAATTTTTAAAATCACTAACTCCTAATAATATATCACTTTTATGTATACATATGAACATTAGGTCGATTATCAAAAATTTTGCCAGTTTTGAACAATGTATTAGCGTTTCACCTAGAACTGTTGATGTTGTAATGTTAAGTGAAGTAAATATTTCAGAACCTCTCAGTGCTTTATATCAGCTTCAAGGATATGACATGTATACTGATTTGCGGAGTAATCGAAAAGGCGGTGGAATAATTATGTATATACATAAAAAACATAAATTTCAAAGAAAATCCCATGTAATGAAACATTGTGAAAACCTTATTGGAACTTTAACCACGCCTTCAGGTTATTCCGCCACTCTTTGCTGCATATACCGGCCTCCCAGAAACAGTAAACACTTATTTGTAAAAGAACTGGACTCACTATTACATAAAATAGGCAATGTACGCGATTTATACTTACTGGGAGACATTAACATTAACTTGAGAAATAACTATCCTGTAAAACATATATACAACACCACTATGTACAATCACGGCTTAGCTTGCGGGATCAATGAGTATACGCGTATAGAAATAGTGAAAGGTAGAATTTGTAAATCCTGCATTGATCATATTTATGCGAGATCCCGCTCACTAACTTTATACACAGCGGCGATCGGAACTACACTGGCTGACCATCGCCTCATAGCCCTCGCAGCCGTACACGATAGATCACCGGCACGTAACACACGGGTTGATTTTAAATATGTTACAAGATACGATATGAAAACGCTCACTAGTAGTTTAAAACAAATAGATTGGCGGCCAATCAAAGATATTATATGTCCATTGAAAATATATAAAATTATAATTGATAACATACAGCAATGCTACGCTAAAGCCACAATTAAAATTAAAAAAATCATTAAACAATTTCCGAATAAATAATAGTTGGATGAACAATAAAATTAAAAATGCATGTGAACATAGGGACAAATTATTTACAAAATGAATTACAGATCCTACAAATTTAATCTTAAAACAAAAATATAACTCCTATCGGAACTATGCTAATAAATTAATTAATAAATCAAAAAATGAACAGATACGACGCCAAATAAATAACAACAAAAACAATCCTAGACTTTTATGGCAGCTACTAAATCAAATCACTGGCCGTGTTAAGTCACTAGTAGATACAATTATATTAAACGCATTCTCAAAAAATAAAATTACTACAAAGGAAATAGTGAATAACTTCGCCAGGAGCTTCGCAAATAATGTTAGGAGTATTATCCCTAAATGCAACAGCAAGCTTTTAGACCAAAGTCAGTATACATCTCCGGTGAACGTATCATGTAGATTTCAAAATGTAACCACCAAAGATGTCAGTAAAGAATTAAAAGCTATGAATTCGTCTAAAGCACCGGGAGTAGATAAAGTAAGAGCTCAGAGATTTAAAATACCTAGGAAAAGAGATAGCTGAAGTGAATGGCGCACTTTTATTAATACGACTATTAAGGAAGGAAAATACCCAGTCCAATCTAAAAAACGAGGAATGAAAGCTCGAGGAGACCCATTCACAAAAAAAGGCGATAAAAATGCGATTATAAATAAATTATCGTCCTGTAACAATCTTATCGGCCATAGACCACGAAATAGTAGAAAAATGCGTCTCTAAACAAATAAATAAATTTTATGTTGATAACAATATTATTACGTGAAGGAGACAGTTCGGTTTTCAAAAGGGTAAAAGCACTGATAACAAAGCTACTTACAAAAATTTACTGATACCATATATGAACATTCATTAACAATCGAAAACATGTATTAAGTAGTATTCATAGACTATAGTAAAGCCTTCTGATACTCTAAAACATGAAACACTATTGGATAAGCTGAATAACTGTGGCATACGTGGCCCACTTAATAAGTGGTGTCAGAGACTATCTAAGCAAATAGGTCCTATGTAGTGAAGATAGATAGAGGACGTCAGTGAAGAGATCGATGTTACTGAGTGGCATCGGCACAGGGATCTGTTTTGGGTCCCTTGCATTACATTACCTATGTCAATGACGCAACAAAACTCATGACAAAAAGTAGCATCTATCAATTCGCAGACGACACCTGTCTAATAACAGCAAATAAAAACTTAGATACAGCATTGAAAGATTTGCAAACGGACTTCACACTGCTAATGAAATGGTCGCACGATGTCGGTCTAGTCGTAAACGCTGAAAAAACAAAAGTGTTATATATAAGCTCCAGTAAAAACAGATCGTCTGACAATATTAAACTGGTAGCCCATAGTCACACATGTTTACACAATAGTCTTCGGAACTGTTGCTGTTCGCAAGTTGAAGTAGTTCAGAAACATAAATACCTGGGCTTGGTCATTGACGATAGGTTAAAATGGACTGACCACATTAACTATGTGTGTGATAAGTTGCGAGCCATTCTGGCAAAATTATCATTAGTAAAAAACAAAATTCCCTATTTAACATTACTAAATTTATATAAAGCCTTAGGAGAAACAATTATTCATTACGGTCTTAACAGCTACGGCAGAACTAGCAAATCACACCTTGACGCAATATACCAGCTGCAATTAAGAATACTTAAGAAATTAGTACCCGCGAAAATTAAAAAACAGTATCAAAATGACTACCACCAACTTTTTTATTATTGTAAAATATTACCAGTTCATGAGCAAGTTATGTATATGATAATCACTGAAAATTATTTTAATCTTAAATTCCAAAATATAGTAATCAAAAATAAAAAAACCCGCGGCTCATCTAAAATTACCCTAGAATTACCAAAATATAATAATCTTTATGGAAAACAACATTTACAATACCAAATACCCAAATTAATAAACAACCTACCCTTAGCACTAAAACAAGAACTTAATACCAGAAATATTAAAAATAAATTAAAAACATATTTTATTAATAAAATTAACGACGACAGTTAAAATCACCCCGTGTGATACCGGGACGGGCTTAGATGCATACGCGCGGCATAGCAGAATAAGTTTTGTACCCACCTACATATTTTATTCTCGACGATGAATGTCATGCCAGTGTACGTTTAAACCTAATAACTTGGTTTTTGTACACTGTTAGCAGTTAAGTTTTGTGACAATATGTGTTTGAATTAAATATAAATAAAAAAAAAAAAAAAGCAACAAAATTATTGTGGCTGTCCAGGGGACATCTTTAATCGACAGATTCTGGTAGCCTGAAGTCATGAACCATGTCTCATTATGTATGGTGGTGTTTTTTCAGTCTCGAAAGCCCGTAAAACAAACACCACTGATGAACACCACTTAATGAATAAAAAAATATTTATTTAAGTGACCAGGACTCATATCATTAATGTTAACAGAATCAAAACTCAGTTTACTAAATTGTAAATAGGTATCTCTTAATTATTTACGTTTTGAGTTGTTAAACTCTATAGACAGCATCCCTTTTATAATAGTTATTAGAATGACGTTCAAACATTAAACTAAGAAGTTAGTGCAATATTAATTAGTAAGGCCACGGAGAGATCTATTAGCGAAATTAACTGTTGAAAGATTCCATTGTTCGCGAAACAGTAATCCCGAACAATTGCAAGTTGAACAGTGCCAAAGGATTTATTAACACCTTATTTAGCGAGTCACTTTTCCGTTTCAGGGTAATAAAATGAGATGCCATGAAAAGGAGTAAGTTAGCAGAAGAATACAATAAAAATACGTTGCGTGGCACTAAAAATACACAGAATCCTTAGCCTAATTATTGGAAATAAAATGTTCACAGCATCTTTCTTGTAAAAAGACTATCCTTTCAATTTCATTTTCTCGTTTACTTTTGTATTTGGTGGATGTTAGAGTTACAGAGATTTCAACAGTAGTTCGATTTTACATACTAGTGACAAGAACCACTACTATTGAAACACGATTATTACTTAATGTTAGGAGAATCGACACAAACCATAATGACCCGACCTTACTGTCTGTGAGCTGAATCCGGTTTGTAATTTATTCAACACTATACATCATACATATATATATTATGTTTCTGACGATGATTACATACCTGTTCATATGTCAGTAAATAGAAATGATGTAACTTGAATCTGATTACAAATTAAAAGGATTTTAGTAGGACTTTCCTTCCTACTAATTTCCTTTCTCAATAACGTTCGAATTTACTCTTCCAGAAAAACTCGAAAGATTCGTATACACATAGTAGTTGCGATGATTATACGAATCAAATCGGTCGCCAAGGAGACGATACGTAAACACCACTGACGTTGAATGGTGTATCGATTCAGCGAGCAAAGACCTCGCGGACGTCACAGTTGTGGAGAATACATAAACTGCCTTCTTCGCCTGGTCTGCGGAATTATTGCTCCCTTCGTGGACTGCGCAAATGCCTTTTAATGAATTAGCAATATTTTAAGATCCCACAAATTCGTTTTAAAGCTCTGAGTTTTGCATAGTTAACAAATTAAACCTGAGGTATTTTATTTAAACATTAAATGGTTGACATGGTTGTGTTTCGATCTTTAATGGCTTTGAGCATTTAAGAATGGACTTGAAAAATGAAATTTATTTTTCCAACAATAAAATTAGTTTCAAAAACTAATTTAGCTTACAAGTTTTGTATTATACCCATTAAATTTGGATTAGAGAAAACTAATTGTCCTTTTTGGGAGCCGTTTTCATTTCAGGCTTAAAGAGAGAATTACAGGTTGCTATTGGTATGTGAGTACGTTTTTCAGTGGATTAAACTACCTTTCAGAATCGAAAATCAGTAGGTTTTCTTTGACCGAGACTTGTCGTGCTCGAACATATCAGGAATTCATACTTTAGTAGAATAACATAAATCACGATTTTCAGGCTTTTATATATCTCAGTGTCAGCAGTTATGGCTGCGTTTTATAGGCATACGCCAATTCTATAAGTATAGACTGATCTGTACGACTCTACATTTTCGAACTTTATTTTATCGGCATATAATTCGTACACGCCATCAGAAAATGAATAAGAATAATCAATATCCTGATCAAAAAACACAGCAGGTAAAGATCGGAACAAAATTATCATCAAATTGCTAATATAACACTGGGGATCTTGTTAGCCTTCCCCAAGTGCTAGTGTTTCCAACAGACAAAAGACAAATTTTAACTGAACACGCAAGCTTGCAGTGCAGCACTAAACGCCTAAAATCGCATTTCACGGTAGGTTATCCATGATTCACTGCTGTATTGCATTGCATATTCCAAGTAATAGTAAACGCCGTTGAAGCGGACTGCAATGGATACCTCGAGTGGAAAAATGGTGAAATCCTTTTGCGAAGATTTCAGGCTCTCTGTAATGAGGATCCGTACCCGTTTTTTAGCTGAGAATGCAGTTTTATAGAGCTAAGAAATCTATGACATGACAGTGCAAAAAATTTTTGTTCATACGACAAAAATTGACGAAGTTATCGACCCAATTACTAGCAAAATTTTTTACTGAGCGGTCGCCGCGGAGGCTGTGACGTCACTGGGACGATCGCCGCGCCGCCAGTAAGTCGTTGGCAGCGATAAGGCGCGCAGTGTTTTGTTTGATTAATTGTAACTTTAAAACAAATTAAGTGTCCGATTTATGTCTAATTCACCATGTAATAAGACTATGTATAAAACATTATATAGTCCCAAAATGTACAAAACTTTCTTTTAAATGCCAGAAAATCTAGTTTTAAGAAGCGAGTGCCCCACATTCAAAATAATTGTCATTTTTCATGACAGAAATTTACCTAATTAGAGTTTAATTTACAAAGTTGAAAGTTGAAAAAATACAGTGATATAGATTATGATCTTTATTAAGGTTTTAATCGTGTACTATTTAATAAAAATACATATTTTCTGGCTTAATTAATTCATAAAGGCACCTAAAATTTAGAGAAAATTTCAGCTTTCAAGGCATAAACTTAAAATTTTTAGCAAGATAACATATATTTTTTTTATTTAAATTAGTTAATATATATGCTATATTAAAGTTTATAATGAGCTAATTTTTGTTTTTAGACTAATCTTTTGAAGAGCTATTTCAAAATAAATAGTTGCCACAATCGGTACAAAAAATCTGTTCGATCCTGCCAAACAAAGTAAAATATTGTAATGTGCAAAAAACTATCTTATTCGCATCTCAACAGTAACTGAGCTGTGAATTTGAGTTTTTATACATTTCTTAGGTGTTTTGTAGTAGCCAGATTTGGTATGGCTCAGCACAAAATTTTTTTTGGCAGCGGGAGATGGCTTTTTGCGCAGTGCACAGTCTACATCTCCGTCCTAACCGTCTCCTTTTCTTTCATTGTCATTACATGTTATATGCTTTACTTTTGGTCCAGTCAGTTAAGTTTTAGCTTTAACCATACAACATTTTGCTCGTTTGTCAATATACTATAAACACTGTAGCATTCCCACGGATCCTTACGTGTACTTTACGAAAGCATAATTGCTAAAGTAATTTCCAAAATGCTGAATGACTTCGAAAAGTAAGGCCTTATTTTTTAACCTTTGTTACCTTATTTTTATCGTACTTAACCAATTTTTATTGTTATTGCCAAACGGAACGCTAACTAATTTGCGCAAACATTTTAAATTACAATAGGTTTATGTTAACGTGTTCTCTTCAACTGTTTACTTTTAAATAACGATGTATTCATTAAAACAGTTCGTCCGATTTTACACACTAGAGAACACGCGTTTTTGTTAATTTGCCCTTCTGGTACAAAGCGTTACCTAGTAGTGACCCTAAATTATTACACATTACAAATATAATCAAGTCAGTATAGTCGCATATACATACAATAATAACAAATAAATAATAATATAATACTTTATTCATAAGTTCTGAATATGACCATGTAACCTATATTTTACATTTATTCTTTCCTACATCTACCACTAATAGCATGGATCTAAAAATTACTTATAAGTACCAAAAAATTACCTATGTACTGACGTAGATAAATTAAGCAGCACCTTTATCATTGTAATTTTCAAACCACGGATTTCAGCGCTATTGAACTTAGAATGATTACCTAAGCCCTAGGTAAATAAATATCATGAAATAATCCACTATTCGAAGGTTATCTGATTGAGCTTGCACCAAAACAGCGTTCTACTTTATTAGTACCTACTCATAATTTGTAATAGTTTTATAAGTAAATAATAAATAAAATTACTTTTCAACCGACTTCCCAAAAAAGGAGGAGGTTATATGTTTCGATGTATGTATGTTTTTTTTTTATGTATGTTCGCCGATTTCTCCGCCTACAGTGGACTGATTTCCGAAATTGTTTTTTTATTCGAAAGGGTTTATTCCCAAGTTGGTCCCATTTTAACCACGTCCGAATCTGTTCGGTAATTTTAAAGATACCTAACAAATAATAAAATATCAACATTGCATTATAGAGCAAAAGCCCGCGACAGCATGCCCTTTCTTATTTTATTAAAACTCAAGATTTTCTGTGTATGTCCCCAACATAGATATAGCGATTAGCGACTATAAAAGTTGGATCATGATTATTTATAGGCAGATAATTTGTAGCAATAGCATATAAAGTGGTAGCTCAATTTCCTCAAAGTAAAGTTTTTTAAAGATTTTATTCAGAATAATATTAGAAATCACGCCATCCATTTCCAGGCAATTGGTGCAGATATAAACCCCTGCCAGACATAGTTACTTTACTAAATTATAATTATATTTGTTTTATTACAAAATCTGAATTTAATGTTACTTTGGGAGGCCCCAAGGGTGCTTTTTATACCTATAAACATCATCCTTGCTAGCCATATTACCTGCATAAGCAACTAAGATCCAAACTTCATACTCTAGTCGCTAATATTTTTACCCGTATATACCATGCAGAGGAACATTCAGCATTTTTAAAATAAGGAAGGTTTGGTCGTCGCGGGCTCGGTCTATTTATGTGCCAAAAATAACAGACAATTTGACATTTCAAATCAGACTGACATAAAAAGTTTCGAATTCTTAATTCTTTATTTTCGGCCAGAAGAAAAGTTTAAGTTTTTATTAAAGAAAATTAGTGTAGTAGCACTAAAAATAATAAAATAAAACTTTTTTTCCAAAAAAGAACTGACTTCCATCATAAAACTTAAAATCAAGAAATAACAATAAAGAAAATGTATTGGCATGCTACCTACTGAATGAGGTGAAGTCGGTGCCAAAAAAATAATCTAAATTTACATTAGAATCGTGTATACATATACGAGTATATAAAATGCCTAGCTAAACAATTACATAACACCCTTTACTCCTGGTGACTGCACTTGGCACCGACTTCACCTCAATCAGTATGTAGCATGCCAATACATTTTTCTTTATTGTTATTTCTTGATTTTAAGTTTTATGATGGAAGTCGGTTCACTTTTTTGGACAAAAGTTTTATTAACAATACTTTACTTAAATAAATTGCCAAATAGAGACCAACTGCGTCGCCGTGGTCGACTGCGCCGATTCCAAACGTCAGAGTGACGTCACACGCACCTTCGCGCACAATAACTTTCAGCGTCAGGAACGGCATATCTTTATTACTTAATATCTTCGTAAGTAATAGTCCGATTAGGATAATTCAAAAAGATATATCATTCTAATGTCATAAAGAATTACGTGGGTACTTGTTTTATTGAATCGCTACAACTGTACTGATCCTCATTGTATTTTTCATTTTATTATTGCCGACTTTTTTATGTTTTATTCTCATTTTATTATTGCTGACTTTCTATCTATGTATATATGTATACTTTATATTTAAGGTGTTTTTATGGTACAGACATCTCCAGAAGTGGAGTCAGAATTTCTCATACTAATTGATTAGAAGTGTTTGCACTTAAGACCTTATGATTGTGTGTTGTTTGTAAAACGCCATGTGTCTGTGCAATGTCAACCGATCGAATACGATGTTTCCATAGAAGTAGAGAGGCTGGCGCGGCGAGTCGGCGATATTTTACATGCTTTTATGGATTTTTCATAGACATACTATGAACGATACGGAACGTTCATAGTATGTCTATAAAATCCTTTGCTTCTTCTAACTTTATGGTATCGTTACTTCGTATGGGTGGTCAGTATGAAAATGAATATTTGACGGTGAATGAAAAAAAAGACAGACGCAAATTTATCACTTCAACCGAGTACTCGTTTTAGTTCAACGCATTTGTTAGTGATACATGTGGAATATTACTTTACCAACACTTGCCAATATAGGCCATTATAAGTATTATGGAGACTACTCTGATTTACTTTGCATGATAGTGGTTGCAAAATAGTCTCAATTTCTAATGAAAGGAACTGGATTAAGTGTGAGTATTTTTAAACAAATAAATAGTTGTGATTTGAAATATGTGTGTGTAAATGTGTAATATTTTGTGATTAATTCAAACATAAAATGATAACATAATATTAATGTATTGTATTGATATATTTTTCTTCGTGATTTTGCTTTGCATAAGTGATAGTTTTGAAATTAAATATAAACTAAATATTTACCTAATTATATATTATTATATTTTTAGTGGACAACACGTTGGGTGTAGCGACTTGCTGCAGGGTAGCCTTGCAGCAAAGTAGAAGACCGGCTATTATCTCCTGAGCAGCAGCAACAATAATGTTGGAAGAATATGAAGGCGATGATTTTTACCTACCAGGCGTTATGCTGATTTATTTGATGTTTCGATGCCTATCTACTGTTCGTCGTGCATATCAAGCTGGTGGCGTGCATAAAAAAACTGGATAATTTATTTCGCTTCCAGAAATAAATGTCATCCTTGGCCAGCGCGGTCTTCTAACCTCAACTCCATAGAAAATCTATTGGGCCTGATGGTGCATAGGAGATGAGCAAGGAAGAATTAGTTTCTCACTGTATGGATGTTTAGGACAGTTTTTTTGTGATTGAAATATGTGTAGAAAAGACAACAACGGAAACTTTACAAAATAGTGAGTTAATTATTTGTGTTTAAATTTAATCAGTGAGTTTATTCATTAAGTAGGTATATTCCAACCGTCCTCTTTCTATTGTATCAAATCTGGTTTTATTAAAGTATAAACATTATTTAAATTATTTTTATACTTATTACTTGTTTTTGTATTTTGCATTACAAATACAAGGTTATGTTTCGTAATAGGAGATAAATTGTTAAATTGTTAGATGTTGAGGTTTAGTTTCAATCTTCTTTTCATGATAAAAACGAATACTTAAGCTATAACCTCAATATTTACTAACAAAAAGCGAAAGTATAATTTAGTAATAATATATAAAATAAATGAACAGATTCTTATAAGTAACTTACTACAGAATGCTTATTTTTAAGTTCTTATTTATTCTGTAATTATATAGGGAAGTGATTAAACATAAATTTTGAATTTGTTAGTGTGGCGTACAGCGGAGCGTCATGTTCCCCGCTACCCGCATTGAGCTGTGACTCAATATTATTCAGATACGTCTCGGCGTGCGGACGGTTGCTCGAGTGCACGGGCTGTTATCATTCTCAGCGACTATCAAGTCGCTCTGTACCAACTTATACCAATAGTGAGGATAGGGTGGGGCGCCAGTTAACTGCGCCGGTTAAGCCGCGGGTCAGGTTGTGCTGTGGGGCACATAACGTGGGGGGCGGGGCACGTTACTATGCCGTATAATAATAGTGACGACGGCACATTTGGCGACGAGGTAAACGTGAGTACATTAATCTTTTGTTAAAAAAAAAACAAATAAAGTGGGTGGAATATTCAATTTAATTTTATAATCCTATCACTGGACTTCCGCCCGCGTTAGAATCTTATTCGAGGGTAGAATCTTAAGAAAATATATCGTAAAGAATAATCAGCCATCTCGATGATCAATAATTTAGTAAAAAGGGTACAAAATAGCCTTATTGGCTTTGGTACCAATGGCTCAAGGGATCTTGGCACCAACATAACAACAATACTTTTTATTTAAATATTAATCTCAATATTTTCCTGCATCTATAGCTTGGCCATAGTGGCCGTGATGATATATATGAAAAAAGTTAATAAGTAGGTACTAAACAATAAACGACAAATACAGATTTCACGTAACATTTAATGACTCTGATTGTGGTGAGCGGCTCCTAACTGTTTATGAATAGCTTTTCGCTTAATACAATGAGTATTATTCTGTTAACAATGCACTTTCTGTACATAATTTGAAATATGAACTCATACTTAGTTTCCTTAGGTTTAAACCTCAGTTTAAAACGTAACTACAGTGATACAAATCATGAGGTCGGCTGGACTGGTACTACCGGCAGGTCATAAGACAGAATATTTATAATTGATTATTTTGCTAATGCGAAATATACATAGCAAATACCTACTTTTAATTTAACGATTTTACATAAGAAATAAAAATTTAAAGCTTCTGTCGTGAAAGATACACAAATTTTGTTTTCTAAAGTTTTTATACCTTTGGTATTATCAGAATAGATAAAACAGTGAAATAAATAGGTATAAAAATGGAATATTATAATTATTTTCTCATCACAATCAAATCAGTTCAATTTGTGTCATATAACTAATACTCAATTTCTGAGATACTTTTGTCAATCTGTTGATCTATTACCATAATAATTGCGTTTCTGAACAACGTACTACAAGCTAAACCATGTTTAATATGAGGTTAACTTAACTGTCCATTGTGATGATCCATACTAATATTATAAATGCGAAAGTTTGGATGTGAGTTTGTGAATTTGTGAGTTTGTGAGGATGTTTGTTACTCAATCACGCAAAATCTACTGGACGGATTTCAATGAAATTTGGTACAGAGGTAGATAATGACCTGGAATAGCACATAGGCTACTTTTTATCCTGGGAAAAAATTGTCACTGTTCCCGTGGAGTTCACGCGGAAAGATCTCGCGGGCAGTATGCTGCTAGTATTTTATATAAGCCAAAGCGTACCTAAGTGCAACCAGAACAGGGTTTGTGGTCGTGGTTGGTACCTGAACTAGAATCAAAATCATGCTTCCCTGGTTCCCAACCCGAGGATTATTATAACTTAACTGATAAGTTAATTCGATAGTGTACTTTTTCAAGCATATGATTGATTAATATCGTGATGAAAAAAAAAAAAAATTTGAACTAAGAGTTAAATAAAAATATAGATAGTTATAGGTATTAATAACAATCATACAAGGGTGCAAGTAAATTTAAGAAAGAACTATAGGAACTATATTCTTGATATGTCTCTCTAAATATAAGAGTTATTTTATCTAAATATTTCAAAGTTGACTAGGGATTATCATAAAGAAACTACCATCCTGAGTTTGCTGAAAAGAAAATACACGCCAAAAAATGAAAAAAAAAAAATTGAAGGACAGTTTTTAAATAATTCATCTGGTTCTAAAACAGTACATAATATTTTAAAACCAGAGTGGAGTTTGTTACAGCTTCTAAGGTTGACTAGAACATTGATAGATGTGTCGATCAAGATGTTGTTCTCTGTGATTGCAATATTCAGAAAACTAATACTTGTTTATGTAACATCTGGCGGCCCGTCCCACTTCGCAAAGTGGCTGTATTTAGAGGTAAATTATGTTACACAGAACAATAATGTAGGTGCTAACGTGTGAGGAATACATTTTGAAATCAATCCAGTGATTAAGATTTTTGGCTAAAAATATCTTTTTAAGGAAAATGCAAAACTTCCATTTTGTTTAATGGAATAGTGTAAGAAGTACGTAGATTTAGTACACTAAAATGTATTTAGTATATTTAATGTGAAATAAACAAGTAAAATAAATAAAATAGGTGTACCTAAACAAATAAAATAGTGGTACCTAAATAAATGGATAAAAAAAATACGGCAGTAAATACTTTCAGCGTATTTCAATTAATATGACAGATACATGTCGATAACATGTACAAGTTTAAGGCCACCAGGTGAAAACCCTACAAATATAAAATGAGTGAGGTCATACTTTATCTACTTTACTCAATTATTATTTTACAGTCTTACCCTGTAAAATAAAAATGGTATTTCTATTGAAAAGCGAATTAATGACTTTGAACTCATTGGTGAAAACATAAATTAAAAGTTTTATTACAAAGGATTTTAGTATGATTGTTCGGTCTTGGACAAGACACAGTAATTGGGCTATGCCCAACGATTTTGATATTCTATTGATGCTATGAATAACTACTAATTGTATTTAACGAAGGTGCCAACTCGGTTGCTCTTTATATGTAAGTTACATTAATTTATCTCTCACTAATTGGCACAATGGTACCTATAAAAAGCAAGTTTACGTGCATGAACAAAGTGATATTAATTGTTCTTTAATGCAACTATATACCATACATGATAATGTTGTTCTAAAAACTATTCATAGTTTAGGTTTATTAAAAATTTCCAATTATAATGATGTGTAAGCGAGATATTATTTTCCATTAAACATTGACGTGAGTTATCAATGAAATCAGTTAGGTTGTAATGACAACAATAAACAATGTTTATTTGAAAATAGAGAAAAGCGAAGTTAAACATATCTAAATACATGGTGTCACCTTAATGTGATTTTTACTATTTTATACTCCTACTTAATATCCAACGAATATTTATAGTACCTTTGTTTATGAGTCCTATAATTATGGACTGAGTAAGCTCAGCATTAAATCGACCACAAAGCAATTTTGTTGCCTGAAGTCGTATCATTAACAATTGCTAAAGTTACCTTTAGAACCAAAGTATGAATTCAAAAATCTAGAATCGGATATTATGGATTCGTTTAACCAGCATTTAAATTTGTTAAAGTTACCCAATGATAAAACGAACAAATAATGAATATTGATGTGTACAAACTTTGTGCTACAAATAATAATATTATGACGATTGTCAAGCATATTAGCATTAAATTACACGCTAGAATCTGCAAAGTTAAAATGCTCATAGTCAGCATTAAAAATTGCTAAAGTTACCCAATATAAAACGAATAAAAGAATAAAAATTGATGTGCACTTTGTGCTGCGAATAACAATGTTATTCCAATTAGGTATTTAAGTTTCTATCTAATTTAGAATAAACCAATATGTGTTTAGTTTGAAAATAAAATATGTGTAAGGACAATGATGACCTCCGTGTGTGGTCCCGGGATAAATTCTCGGTCAGGTCTAAATAATCTTTGTGAATCGGCCTGGGTCTAGGTAGTGTGCCATCCTACACACAATCGATCTGTTAGACAGCAATAATCCACAAAGATGGATAAGTAATCAATGTGTAAGGGACAATAACGACAACCTCCTCGTGTGGTCCGTGGTGGGTAGTAATTTCTCGGTCAGGTCAAATGTTTTGTTTAAAATGGGCCTTGGTCTATGCTGCGATGATGCTATCCTACACAAAAGAGTTCACCACTGTTAACAGCTATTCCGTATAAGGGTGAATATGCAACAGATAAAGTAACGACTGTTATTAATTTTACAGCTATTCCACATAGGTGGTTAAAGAAAACATGATTGTGGTCCAGCAGCTATAAAAGTATTGGAGACCAGTCAATCTTAGCAATCCAGTCTTAGCAAATCCATGTTGTTGGGTTGTAATTAAATATAATGGGGTATATTGGAAAAATGTATAATGCAGATCATTAAAAAATATGATATATTCTGAACCTGCTACAGACAGGAAGTACAAAAAACTTATTACCAAAATTAAGTTTAAAAATACAGAATAGGTCACTCCTAAAGCCAATACATAAACAAATATGTATTTTTCATAAAGTAATGTAGGTACATTACATACAATTTTATAAAATGATTACTTTAATATAGTATTAATTGATATTAACACTTCCTAAACTAAAACACATTAACATTTAAATAAATAAATAAATTTAATGTCGTCCTGACAGATGTTGCTTTGCGGTAAGGTGCCCAGAAGACTGGCAAAAATTGCCAAGTTGAATGGAATATCTGATCCTTTGGTCAAAACCTACATAAACATTAAGTTAAAAAAAACATTATCCTTGTTATTTAGATTTTCAATTAGTTGGTGATTTAACAGATTTAATTAATACAACTCATGCTTTATCAAACAGCAAATCCTTATTTGTGTGTGTTTTATAGAGAAGGTCTATATAAGTTCCGGCTAAGTTTAGATCCACACAATTTACGCCAAGCAATGGCATCGTGTCTACTTCATGACCAAAATAATTAACAATATTTCTGGCATTTTTTCAAAGTTTAGACACACTGTAACAGTTGTCATTGTTCATCTTTCAACTGTAGTAAGTAATTATTTTAAAATACAATTTCTACAAACATTGAACTAGGTTGATCCAACTAAAAAATAATAAAAATATGATCAAAATACAAGTAAATAAATGCAATATACCGACATGTGGTTGTTAAAATTTTTACAAATTCGGCAAGTATCTACCTCTAACAATGATGTTCCTATGAGGGAATGAATTTTTAGTATGATCAAAGGAAAAGTTAAAAAAAAGAAAAAAGGATAAGAGGCCGATTTTGGGAAAGTGGACATGTTGATTATGATGAGACTGAAATCTGTGAAACTAAGTGCGACTTTCAGTAAAGGAAATGGCGCAGAATATTTTAATGATCCCGATTTGCGAGATGAGAATCGAAATTTATTGATGCAGATATTTATATGATTCCTATGAGAATGTTCGCATTCTTTTGACCATGCACATGATGAAAATAATATCTTTTATTTAAATTTATTGATGCAGATATTTATATGATTTCTATAAGATTGCTCGCGTTCTTTCGCGACCATGCACATCTTTATAAAGTAATATCTTTAGAAAAACATACCAAAATTAAAATTAGAAAACATGTCATGTCAGAATGACATAATAGGGACCAATACTGTAATGAGTTTCTTTCGGCGTTTCTTCTCAGCAGTGGTCGTTCCGAAACGCTGGTAGTTTGCAGCTTTAAGAATTATTCGATAGTATATAATTTGAAATTTGATGTAAAGTGTTACTTTGGATTTATTACATACTAGTGGTAACGAACATTATTGACAACCTTTGTCTGTATTAAAATCATCAAAAGAAAGGAGAGATGTGGCGTACAGCGGAGCGTCATGTTCCCCGCTACCCGCATTGAGCTGTGACTCAATATTATTCAGATACGTCTCGGCGTGCGGACGGTTGCTCGAGTGCACGGGCTGTTATCATTCTCAGCGACCATCAAGTCGCTCTGTACCAACTTATACCAATAGTCAGGATACGGTGGAGCCCCAGTTAACTGACCCGGTTAAGCCCCGGGTCAGGTTAGTTGTGGGGCACATAACGTGCGGGGCGGGGCACGTTACTATGCCGTATAATAATAGTGCCGACGGTACAGTTAGTGTAGTTTATAATAATAAATTTTACATAAGTATACTATACCTATTTACATGAATAAATAGTTGTCATGATTTTTGAGAATTTTTATTTCATAACAAATATATTAAAGCATATCAATTACATTATATAAAAATACTCTTGGCTTATGAATTGAGTTTAATATGAAAAATAAAATATCTGGATGTGACTCGAACTTTGACCTGTATCAACTGCAGTCCATCCGACTACCGATTAGACCAGCAGATGCATTAGCTTGTGACGAAATTATCAATTGGTTGCGTGTCACCGTACTCACCACTATTGGTTTGCTTTATAATAAACTATAGGTAGTGTATTAGTGTATTATTATTTCTGTGTCAGAATTCACTACTTAGTACCCCGTAAATTTGATAGATGGCAGCACGTAGGCAGCATGAGCACGAAGCACTAGCATGCAGCAGAGTTGTGTCTTGGTGTGGGTGGGTAATATGATAATTAGCTTAGTGTGAGTAGTGTTCTTATTGTAATTATACGTCCGTAATATGGACGTAACGCACACAATGAAGGACTGCGCGCCTGCAAGGCAATATGATATTTAAGGTATGACTCCACTTTCTTGACTTTCTTGACTGTACAAGTTAAGTTTCAGATAGGTGGATAGATATGAAACTTAAAGTATCTATAAACGGTACAAACGAAGATAAATAATATTAGTTTCTCAGTTTATTCTTGAGCAGCAACGAGCACCAATAAAGTAATTTTAATAAAAAAGAAACTTCTGAACATCTGATTAGCATATGAAAAGAATGTAATAATGTAATATAGAGGAACTCTTGATAGATGGTGAAATTAGTTTTTACATGGAACGCTATTAATCAACGATACATGCAACTTTGGTAATCTTACAAAATAAATATGTACTGTATCTGATCAATCTATTTATGTTAGAGAACCAGGCCTGATGAAACTGAAATTTTACAAGTAATTATATTATTATGTCTAATAATATATAACTTTGGCAACTTTCTTGACTATATATTTATTTGAAAAAACAGAACCAGCGTTGTAAATTCTAATACAGAAATAATAAAATATATATTTATCTAAAAACATCAACAATATACAACGGGGAAGTAACAAAAATCGCCCTCGCCCCCGTCGTACGGTGTATGTCTAACGCCTAAATAGGAGCCCAAAAACTAATTCCGAAACTAAACTAATCCCCAGGAAATGATCCCCAGGGATCTTAATGATAGGATCTTTAGGGAAATCCAGCGTCAATGATGACAAGAAATATTTCTTGAAATTTAATTTCTATATTATATTGTCTCAAGAATCAGAGGACTTCCCCAAATAGAAATACTGCTAGTAGTAAAACCGTTATCGGAAAAAAAATGTCAAGGCGATATAGGAAAACGATAAGGGAAACATGAATCCTAATGCGTTACAGAAATTATTGCGACTCAAAAATACTAACGATTATACGATATTAATCCTAGTTTTTTTTGGTTTGTTTGTTATCTCTTCACGCTTTATCTACTGACACCAATCTTCCTGAAATTTCGCATACACATAGCTGTAAGTACTGAGAAGGGCATAGAGACCTTTCATCACGGAAAAAGCACCTGTTCCCGTGGGAAATTCAAGAAAGGTAGTAAAAAATTAAAATTCAATACAATTTGTCCTACTTCAGTGAATAATTCAAGTTGGGTAAATAATGAACCCCATGAAACAGAAATTTCTTTCTAGCACAACAAACATAATTATGGTTAAACCTTTCGAGCTTTTCCACAAAATGAGCCAGCTAAGAAAAAAAGAATCCCGACAGTTTCCTTCTATCGTGTATCTGTAGACATAGTCTTTAATAAATCTCCTCCAGAATAAAAGAGCACAATATTTATAAGACATTCAAAAGAATGCCAAAACTGTTATACATGTACATATTCTGAAATCTGGTATGGATTCCATTTCATATTCTTTATCTTTTTCTCATTAGTAAATAACGAGTACTATAATGTGTAAATAACAAAAATTTAAGTAGAGTTATTAGATTAATAAAATGCTGCCTTTAATTACAAAAACTATGGGAGATTTAGTTAAATTACGGAAAAGCCACCAAGGAAATTACTATTACCATGGAGGGGAAAACTGTATAATTTTATACACCCCAATGCTAAAGGGCGCTTTAAACGTGAGTTCACAAAACGGTATCACGCAGGTCTTCAATGTCGTCGTAAAGAAAACGTAGTGGGTTTTGTCCAGTTACAGTCATAATAAAATTTATGAGGTTCCTAAACATGAGATTGGGATATATTTTGTTCATATCGAGATGCAGGAGTTCGCGAAAGACGTTGACCTCACATTTCTGTCTGATATGTAAGTATATGCTATTATTTATTTCTCTGAAGTTCAGAACACTATGATTTATTGCTTTCACCTTGATAGCTAACAATATTCAATAGAAGACACACAAACACTATTAGAATCGAGTCTACTTCTTAATTTAAGGTAAAAGAACGTAGTAAAAGTTTGTCCGTTTGAAATGACGACAATTATATCTTTTAACTCCTTTATAAAGTAATTTTCTTTTTTATCTAAAATGTCTATGTTCTTCTTTTTCTTTACTGTTAGTTGTCATGTTTGATTAGAACCAATAAATACATACTTACGGCAAAGTGAAATCATTTTCAATTATAAATAATAATATATATATTTTAATCAGCGCCTAGTTAGTATTTGGAGTTCGCAACAATATCTTAGTCATTAAAATTCACACTTGTGTAAGTTATTTAGGACATGAAAGAGACAGAACGCGAGTTACTTCCAGCTCCCGCGGAATGTCAACAAGATTACATGACCAGGTATTAACAGAAGCTCATAAGTACTTCGTTGTCTCATATTACAACCTTCGCCCAAAACCATCAAACGTGTAGTGTAGAGCCTCCAATAGTAGATCGCAAAACACAATAACTATATGACAACCCTGGGCGTGGACAGACATGGGTAATGGTCCGGCCAATCATGGGCAGTTACAATACGTCCAGGTCTACACCAATGGATATAGGGCTGAAGCATTTAGAAAATGCCCAGGTTGGACGGTTTGTCCATCTCTGGGCGTGGACACTAATGAAAGGCAAACACGCGAGCCGCCGCCCAACGCGTTATTAATTACAATTACTACGTCGTGTTCCCAATTTCATTGTCATCTGCAGTGGAGAACCTGAAGGATAGAAACGTAATCCATAATATGTATACATGTTTAAAGCCGTAACGTCGTTGCAGTTGTTATGTAGATTTTTCGTTTTTTTTTTTACACAAAAGGTTCGTTTGTCTTGCAAGTTTAGTCACTCAAATCATGAAAGATAAAATGTAACAACAAGGCTACAGCCTACAACCGCTAACCTACCAGAATAATGTGCAAATATGAACAAGTTTTGCGCAAAAACAAGCATATTTCCCAGAGGCGGTGTATCTTGCGATAATTTCCCAAATTGTTTACGATGTTGGATGTTGTTGATGCTGAAGAAAAAAGACTTATATTTGTATGGGATTGTCTCGAATTATCCTCCCCAAGAGTAGCTGTTATCATATCGTTATCTTTATTCACTACAATTACATGTGGAGTTTAATTTGAGATGGGTTTAATAGATCAGCACGATCTACATTTAGATATCTTAAGGTACAAGAGTGTTGAGCATATCCTTCGATTCAGATAGCATACAGGTTCCTATTTATTTTAGATCTTGTTATTTATACGGAACTAAAACGTGCCTTCGTCGGCTCAGAGCCTCAGAACGTCTAAGTGAAGTGAATACGGGAGCGTAATGGGGCGGCCTTTGTTCGAAAGTAGGACATTCTTGGTGGGCTATTATTGTGTGCGCCTGTATGTTGGCAACTACTGTTTGTGAAGGGAAGAAACTCTCAAAAGTTGGGCGATTGTTTTGAAATTAATTAAAGCCAATAAAAAATACTCCTAATACAACTTTGTACAAAGCATCAATCGTTTTGGCAAATCATACCTGATTAGTATTCTTCTCATTTTTGAATCTTGTTATTTCTGATAACAGGTTTATGAGTAATTTTCGCTTCCTTCGTATACAGAGGGCGTTGAATAAATAAGCCGTAGTCTGTCAGAACGACCTTCACATCTGCGGCCGGGCTAAAAATATCCTGCGGTTGCTCGCTCCGCAGCGTGTACCTGAACCAACCTCGGCTAATGATCATCTCATTCATTATTAAAACATTCATTTAAGTTTGAAATTCTTCGTCTCAATTACAAACGTGGTTGAGCAAGCCGTAACGTCGTTGCGGTGCCAATGTCAATTTGTTCAGCCACGTTCAAATTAAATAGTCGTCCAATTTAATATCTAACCCGACCATCTAATTCATCTTTTTCTGAAAAGAAAATAATAAAGGCTCTCCTTTATTATTGGTTTTCTTTTTAACTCAAGTCTTGAAACCTCAATAAACTTGAGATAAGAGTAAATATTTTCTGAATAAGAAAAGTTGAGTAACATCTAAATAATTTAAATGGTTTACATTTCAGAGCATTTGATGCTGACTGAAATGCATAGATAGTCAAGTTTGTCTAGCTTCCCGGTTAAATAAACACTGACGTCCGGAACGTAAATAGTTCGAACAGTCTGGCTGTCTCTATCTAGTAATTCCGTAAAGCATTGAGATTTTAGATGGGTCAAGAACGGTATGATATTTCCTTTTCCGTGATAAATTGGACTTATGTAGATTGGTTACTGGGCGGCCTTCGAAATTTACTGCAAACTGAAAAGGTAACGGAAGAAAAGCTGAATTTTCCCGGGTAGAAAATATTTACGGTTTCCTTTATTACCTATTTTTAGTACCAACTGAATTCTCTTGTAGCTCCGATGAAAAAGTAATCAGCCAGCTTTTCATTCATTCATCACTCGTCCGGCAGAAAAGAGCCTGCGAGATGAAAACAAAAGGAAATGTTCCGTTGAATGGCGGAGGCTGAGTAGCCGCGAATAGCGAGACATTCCTTGGTGGGCCGACTTCTCTCCAGCCTCGCTCCCTTAGCACTTGGAAATTTCATTTGGGACCAGTACGTGTTGCTGCGAGGGAAGAAATCGCCCTTTCCAAGCCCGCGATTTAGGCGAAGGCTCCTCCGAGTTATATAGACGAACGCCGGGTACAATAGCCTCGTTGGTACGGAATCGAAATTAGGTTCCTATCGCGCAATAGAAAAAGTTTTACATACGACCCAATCTCGAATACGATCGGGATTCTGGCGGCTATAAAGCAAACGTTTAGAAATCACCATATCTCAATCGGGGTTGTGCTGAAAAAGAATCAATAAAGATTTTGTTCTCGTTGGCGTGCGTTAGACGATCGTGGTAATCTGCAGAGTGGAAGGTCAGTGTCATATTGCTGGGATAGAGGACGCAGCCTTGTAGAGAGGAAATCTCGGTCGCAGATCCACGCTCCCGCGAGAACAATGACGGGTGTCGCTTTGTTGTGACACGTAGCGTGCAAATTGGTTGGCACGTGCGTCAGTGTACACTACACGGCTTATGTTTACTCGCATTGAGGTCGACAACAGAAACATGATTGCGTTCAGATACATGGAGTAATTCAGTGATTCGTCCCATGTCTAATTTGGGGACGAAACGCAGAAAATCAAAATTATATAAAATCTTCATTCTGCAATTCGTCCCATGTTTATAAATGGTACAATCAGTAAAAAAGTGTTAGTGTAGAAATAATAAACATTGAATTTTTCATTAAGAAATTATTAATCATAGAATAGTTACATAGAGAAAAGGACTTAAAAAAAATACAGAAAACATAAAATCAAGAAGTATTTGATTACTAGTAAATGCATAGATAGTCATTAGCCTTACTGTCCGTTTTAGTTTCTTATTTACGATGTATTTTATACCTCGTCACAAAATAAGGAATTTTAAAGAGTTTCTATTACAGTCTTGCTACAATTATTAATCACATTTAAAAAAATCAACAGTAATAAATACAAAAGATGTTATTTATAATAAAAAGATAAAAAAATAATCAACAATTTGTAAAAGATTTATGGATATATTAGTTTTTGAAGGTTTCATTATTTATGGGTATCTGCATTCTATTATAGGGACGGACTTCATCAATGAATGAGAATGAACAAATCATCCTCTACAAAAGTGACCACCGCATCCATTGTTTACTTATCTGAAGCTATATGTCAAACCCAATTGTATTCATTTCGGTAACACTTGAACTTAAAGTGCGTTTTCTTATTAAATGAAACAATTACCTGTTTTCTTGATAAAACATTCAGCAATAACATTTTTTTTTCACAATCAATGTTTTTATATTTAGCTATGAACAAAACCACAGCAAAATGTAACAATTCTAACGAAATATACATTTATCTTAAATCTTGTCTCACTGACTGTACCAAGCGTTGATAAGGTTTAAATTTCCATACAAAAAGAATGGGACGAACTGAATTACTCAGTAATTCGTCCCATGTATACCTACAGCCCCATTTGGGACAAACGCAGAAAATCAAAAAATTAATCAAAATTTCATTCTGCAATTCGTCCCATGTTTATAAATGGTACAATCAGTAAAAAATGTGTTAGTGTAGAAATAATAAACATTGAATTTTTGTACTGTCTCTTCAAAAGTGACCTCCGCATCCATTGTTTACTTATCTGAAGCCTATACATGTCAACCAATTGTATTCATTTCATTAACACCTTGAACTTGTGCGTTTTCTTGTTAAATGAAACAATTACCTGTTGTCTTGATAAAACGTTCAGCAATAACATTTTTTTTTCACAATCAATGTTTTTATAATAATATTTTGTGAGAGATTTAAAGGTAGATGTCCGTATCTCACTCCATAACCCAGCAATCCGGTCCACTAGCATCCCATCCACATAGCCCAAACCTTGTTAATCCCTACCTGGCAATAGTTCGGCAGCTGTGGAGGACTGTCCGTTAGTATATCCCTATGGTACACTAAGGGACACTTTTTGATTAAAAAGGTACAAAAAGGCCTCTTCATGTTGGCTTTGGCCCCATGAACGCCTCAAAGGACCGGGTCCCAATGGACCCGTGGCTCTGAAAAGCGTACCAACATAATAATAATAATAACTCTTTATTGCACCATGAAAAAGAAAAAGGAGTACATTGTGTCTTAACGGCTAATGTACAATGGCGGCCTTATCGCTACAGCAATTTCTTACAGGCAACCGACAGGTAGGACTTATAGATCATAGATCAGCAGGTACGGCGCAGACAGAACTAGGATTAACAAATACAATAACGTAAAAAACTAATAGTTACAATATTATTATTATTATTTTTTTTATATTTAGCTATGAACAAAACCACAGCAAAATGTAACAATTCTAACGAAATATACATTTATCTTAATTCTTGTCTCCACTGACTGTACCAAGCGTTGATAAGGTTTAAATTTCCATACAAAAGAATGGGACGAATTGCAGAATGACATTTTGATTAATTTTGATTTTCTGCGTTTCGTCCCAAATGGGCCGGAGGTACATGGGACGAATTACTGAATTACTGGAATTACTGAATTACTCAGATAATGCTAGCTAGCTGAATGAGCTTAGAAGATTGCTACCAAGAGGTAGACTGGAACAGGTCGGCTGAAAGTATGGTGTCTAATTATTTAACAATAAAGACTGCAGGGTGATAAACTAAAGTGCCAGCGTAGTCCTGGATCATTGACTCAGCAAATGTGTAGGAGGAAGTTTGGATACTAAATAAAGGATTGCTCACACCCACGAAACAGTACGTTAAAAACGAAGATTTAAGCTATATTTATGTAACCTTGTACCTTATTTTTTTGTATTTATACTTTCAAATGGTTTTTCTATAGATTTCTACATATTAGTTATCTGTACATCCATCTACGCATTGCTAACAAAAGCGTGCAAATCTTCTAACTAGAACCGAGACACAGAAGTCTTGAAACGGTGTGAATGTAGTGAATGGTAAATATGTGAATCATCAACGCACTTGAACAATATCCAGTTATTTACGCGATAACTATTGTTTCTTCTTTTATCGTGTGTTGTTATTGGCCAACTGATTTGTATATGGATAAAGATCTGTTGCAAATCGAATTGCTTATAATAACAGAGAACTCTTTGTTTGAGTGCATAAGATTCCTTGTGCTCCGTAGACAGATTTTATTTTTGTTTAATTTTGGTTATTTTATTTTTTTCTGAAGCTTTAATACCTAATTTTATTAAACGGTTGCCACAAAATTTTATAAATGTTGTCACAAGGTTTTAATCGGTATGAACCTCGTATACTATCAGATTTATCAAAATCAAATCATTTATAATTATAAAAGTTCTGGAGTCTTGTGCAAAATAAAAATAAACCCAAAGTAATGCACACAGGATAGTGACTATGAATGAATTTCCGAACAAAAATCAAGAGCTATTCACCCACGTAGTTGTGTAGTTCAAAGTACAGTGGACTTTACGAATGCAGCTGTCAGCACTTGCTCAACACTTGCCCTCCCACGGCCACGTGTCCTGGAGACAGCCTGGCTGAATCACGAGGTTAGTTAAGAGTTTAGACTTCAGACCACGACTAAAGATCTATGCAAACCTAAATGGATTCGCCTACGTGTGCATATCTTAGAGAAAATATTAGATTTCTTATTAACTATTAGTAATTTATGTAAATAGCATGCCATTGCTAATAAAAATAAGCAAATCTAACAATTAATAAACAGGCTTAAACAAAACAATAAGAAAAAAATAAAGCCCAACAATATAGAGTAAAACCATTTACGACAAAACCTACAAATTAATAGTGAGTACAGTCATTTTACGAGGGAAGTAATTCAGCAAGTTTACGATGTGTTAAAAATCAACGACTTCTCGAGCAGTATACGACTAGCTTTATAAATTGTTGAAAGCGAAGAAAATACCTCCAATAAAGAGCAGCAGGGAATAAAAGAGCTGTAACGAGTATCTAAACTCTACTACTACACTACATTGACTTTATATTAATGGGGTAAATAGAACAATTCGATCTTATTAGGATCATCTCACAAAAATGAATATTTCGAACGAACAAATCACTTAGGATCATTCACAAAGATGAAATTTCGAACGAACAAATCACAAGAGAAATTGTTACAACAAGTAACATCGCCCACGGGAGCAAAGCACTAGCAACAATAGTGATAGGGGAAAAAACAAACATAGAGCTACTGTTAACAACCAATATTACCGCGTACGCGTTTTTATACTTTTTATACACCTAAAATAAAAAAATAAATAAAGCGGCATCGGGGGACCGGATAGGCGCGTTATTTTTCAATGGAGCTTGCTGGAATGTTGATCAGCTACTGCCTACTGCAAGCCAGCTTCCTTTATGAATTACTGATGACTTCGTTGCAACCGTTTCTTGTCAACATTTTTATAAGAAGTTTAGTTTTTTATTAATCATGCAATGGAGATGCTGAGTCCAAATAAACATCTTTTTAGTATAAAGGAGGAAAGATTTCATGGCATTGTTTGTAGTAGAAATAACGATGACGACATTGTTTATAATATTTGTGTAACTAAAACCCTGTCAAACCGTCAACATCCTCAATATCATATTGTCCATGTGGTACATGCCCTTCCGGACGAGAATCAGCCCTCAAGTTTTTATTATGAATTATTATTTTTAAATAGTTATTAATTTAAAAAAAAATAGTTATTTATTTTTGGAGAAATTTGCTTTCTCTCTGAGACATGAAACGATTTATAGTTGTAGGCTTATCTCTGAGACGTGACATGCGATTTAAATTCAAATTCTTCAAAATCGATAAGGAATTAAAATCGCTTCGCTCTGGGACAGCCCACGCCACGTGAGCTGAACCAAGTCCACGGGTATTGGAAATGTCAGAAACAACGAGTTCCGGCACGTTTATATTGCAAACAAACAGCATACACAGGGAAATGTTTCAGGTCTTTAGTTTACTTTGGCTGGATATGATTTAATATTTAAATGACTTATGTAAAATAGTGACGCACAAGAAAATGTATATTTAAAGGATCGTGATACTCTAGTTATTGATGTTTGCCATCAAATTGAGTACGACTCATAAACCATGTAAAAATAAAATTTGTCAACAAAATAATAAGCTCATAAGCTGCAGGCAATAACTGCAAATGACATTTTTTTGCCATAAAAGGATAGTTGACGAGTCCGGGCAACCTTACCATCAATGGATGTTGTTAATCAGTACGATGAGAATTTATCTAGAAGATCACGATTGGTACCCATGTGTCAGTGTGAGTCGTAGGCCGACACTGCCGACAGCAAGGCCGCATACTAAGCATTGCACCCGTTTAAATAATGGCTTACGGGGCGCGCAAACGGAAAAATATGTTGATAAAACCAGTTTCGTTTATTTTAGTATAATTTTAGTAAGTGTTAATGTTTTGATCTATAAGCTTGGTATTACCTGCAATTTGTTGGTTTAGGTAATTCCCAACTATTCCGTTAAAGTAGCTCTTTTTAGATCTAACACCAAGAGCAAGTTTTTCGTCATCTATGTTCGTCATTACCTGTAAATAAATAAATATTTGAATTCACTTATCAATCAACAATTTATAAAAATAGAAGGATAGTCAATCGTATGACATCATTATCACTTATTTCATTCTAAACACAAGATAATGATGCTAACAGCACCTACAATCACAAGTTTATCAATGTATGTCTCATGCTCATAAACAGTACAGTATACTGTAAAACAATTCGCGTATTAATTTGTGTTGACATTCGCTTTGTTTTGATTTTGTTTGTAAATATTGAGGATTCGTATCGCGTATCTCTCACGTGCTCCTCCCTTAATATATGTAAATACGTAGTGACCTTTATGCATATTCGTATGTATGTAATGTAACGACCTCCGCGGAGTACGAGATTCGCGATACTGCCCAAGGCCAACAGATCCTGATAACTTATCGCGCCGCACAAGTTACTACAAATGGGTGTCAACCGCAAAACATTGACATACATTTGTTGAAATAGAATGAATTAGTTCGATGTGTCAGATTGCTGTTAGCGGAAAGGCAAATAAAATTACTTTTGATTTTATAATACACACTACAGAAATATCGGGGTTGCTTTAGAATAGATTAAACTGATTTTTAATATTTTTTTTAATTACAACAGATTGAGTTCTCTTTCCTTTTCACAAATTTACTAAAATTATAACTCTGAAATGCATTTTTATTTTGGGGCCAAGTCGGTTCTGGCGCTTCGGCGGCCGCTGCCGCGGTACGCTCGCCTCATTTTGGTTTATGTATAACCTAACGCTCTTCGCTTCGCTCCTCTAAACCTATACTACCTTTTTTCAGCAAGGTCGCTTTTGAGTTTAATCCATTCTAAAGCCAACCCGAAATATCAATAGTAAGTAACACAGACTTAGCATAAAAGTGAATAATTTAGATTAAGTTCCTATGGAAATGGAGAAGCGTAAGCCGTCTTTATATCTTTAGATGTCAGATAAGATAAAATCAAATAAAGGCAGTCAGAAGTCGCGAGTTGAGACAAATCCCAATAAGCAACAGTAGATCAACGCCTACATATAAACTCAAATAGAATACTTGAGCGGAAAGAACATGTGCCCAATATTAACTTTGGGAAGTTCTTGTAGAAATAGGGACAAAATCCTTTCCCAAGCATAAACGACGCAGAACAAAATAAAACAAGTGTAAGTGTAAGGTCGGCGCCCCAAAAGTTAATCCGGACTGTCAAGAGCGACTCGACGGGAATTGTGACGCTAGCTGTACTCTTGGGACTCTTCACGACGTATTGGGATTGATCGAAAAATCTGATATAAAAGACTTCCGTTTACTGACTGACAATATACGAACGAGAACATTCATCGTGTCGTGTCTAACAAAAAAATAAATCTTTTGAAAAATGTTAATCCAAAATTTTTGTAAAATATTGAAAAGAGGAGCAGAACACACTGCTGTCTATACAAATAAGAAATACTCTCAGAGCATAACTTTATTCTGTTCTTCAATTCCTGCAGTGGAGAAATCTGAACCATCAAATCCACGATGGATCGATCAATCACAAAGAAAAAGCGTTTTGAGATGTAGTACATAAACTCACATGAAACATTTAAACTCCTGGCGTATCCCACAATGAATATAACAGTACATCAACGTCACACATGGAATCATCATGGCCGATCTCATGGGAACCGGCCCTATCCCTTGATACCTAATGCTGCTGATCGTCTGCGACAGTGAGCGATGACACGACTTTCGAGAATGAGATACTGGGATGAAGAAATCAATACCGATCCTGCTTGGAGATTAAAGTCTTTGCTTGCGTGTGAAGAAGCGATTACTTTATGGTAAATGTCCGCGTTTGAAATCAACTTTATCTAAAAAAACGTCATCTTTTAGTTTCAAATGCTTTTATTCGTCGATAGTTATTTAGTGATGAGGTTGTCAGATATTGAAATTTTTATTATAAGTTTGGTTACCTCATTTATATTTATTTTAATACAGATACTCTAATAATTATTATTTGTAACTAGTGTCGGTTGTTTTGGCACCGTAGGTAGTGCCACGGATATATTGAGGTGAATGACAATGTAACTTCCTGTTTAATTCAAATTAAAAAATAATGTCCAATATATTTACTTATATAAAGCATTTCTATTTACATTAAATTCTTAAATATTAAATTAACAATTAAGTGTATTTAATAAACTGTATTAATTAGACTAAAGTATAAAAAGTAATTTTGTTGAAGTTGACATAAACAGTTTTTGTATTGACTGTGCAGTAGTCGAAATGAGACGTGGCCATTGATTTCTGGCTCAGTCTTCATTTGGAGCTTGAGGTGTTCAGATATAAAGATAAGTACTAGATATAATTTGATTTTATACTATGTTGTTATTGTTATGCTGTAACTCTGTCATTTGAATATTTTCTATATGTTTTTGATGATGATGTTTCATAGATTATGTTCTGAGAAATTTAATGAAATACTGGCAGCCCATCCCGGCTTCTTACGGGAGTGTCTAGTAATGAATACAGCCTATGTTATTTCGAGATAATGTAGCATTTTAATTATGAAAGTATTTTTGATATAAGTCCAGTACTCAGATATTATTTCTGGCTGTTCATAATTTGTATATTGTTGTTGTGTGATAAAAAGATGAAATATGATTATAAAAAATATATTAATATATTAAAGACCCCTCTGGCATTAAAGGGACCAATACTGTTCAAATGAGTTTCTTTCGGGATTTCTTCTCAGCAGTGGTCGTTACGAAGTCCTAGTAGTCTGTAGCTTTTAAACCCTATGAAATCAAGGTTCAGTTTTATAAAATAAACATTTGAACCTGCTTGTATTGTTTCTTTTTATATGACCTAACCTACCTACGTTATGAATAATTTTTGGGATAAAGTAAAAGTACAATAGTAGTTTTTGATACAAGTGCGGAAAATGTGTCATGTTTCACGAGTCCCGACGAGTCTTGGCCCGAGCCGAAGGCGAGGGTCAAGAGTCGGGACGAGTGAAAATGACACTTCCGCACGTGTGCCAAACAACGTTTTTCAATACAGTTGTGAAAAATAGTAAAAAATAAATCAAAGAATTAAAATCAATTTAAAACACAATTGCACGAAGCACACAACAAAATAATAAATTGAAAATTTTCAAATAATGGCGCGTTCCGCGTTTTTGCAATTTTTTTTACGACGATTCTAAGCAACGGTCTCGTACGCGTATACAGCCAAAGTATTCGATTTTTGACAAATGTTTATGTAAAAATAATTAAATTAAAACTAAATCGTAAATGAAACTAAATGTTTGTATAAAATATTTGATAATAAACAACTATTTAAAATAATCATTCGTATAAATTGTTTTATTCTGTGTACGAAAACTCCTTGCTTTTAAAAAACTAAACTGCAAAAGTAATGATCGAGCTCGGAAAAGTAAGTCACGACCGCGGAAAAGTAAGATGCCTGTGCAAAATATTCAAATTTCGAATCATAGATATAGGCTCAGAAAGTACGCCACGTTATACAACTGTATTGAAAAATATTTATTTATTAAATAACATAAAAATATATAACTATCCTTTTTTTTAGTTTTCTGACATCAGAAGTGGGATAGATTCCAGCTTAAATAACAAACTAATATTTTTTTCTTTTTCCTCAGTGACGCCTTTTCATCGCATCGATGGAATGAAGACGTCGCCATGCCGATTTTCGATCCAGCCGAGAGTGGCAACGGCGTAGAGATTTGGTGCAAAAAAAAAACATCGAGTCGCGGCCCTCGGAACTGAGCTAGGATGAAGCCAGAACCAACAGGCAGCTAAAGCTGGTAAGGCCCTCCAGGGCTTTGTAATAACTTGGTAGGAGGTCCTCTGACTATCTGAAGAAGATCGTGGAAATTATGGTAAATGAAGGTAGTCATTTTGCTTTGAAAAAAAATGTTAATTTTGTTTGTGTGCCCACTGGGCATTCCTTTCATTGTTCAAAAAAAGGCTGCGAAAACATTAACTCAAGCCCTAAAACAATGTTCATTTAATTGTAAGATTTGTACCTTCATACATAAGTAATTTACCCATTTTGATCTGTTCGATATTTAAAGCTGAAGTTAACGCCTTAATTACGCTACTGTCATAAATTTTTTAATCCAAATTGCTGGTCGTCAGATTGGCCAAGCGGTTTGTGAAAAGTCTTGTTGCATCATATAAGTAATACTCGTAACACTTTTTAAAAATAGACTGGCTTCACTCTCATTTGTTTACTTATAATCTGTAATGCAGATATACCGATTGACCCGAGTGTTCAAGACTTAGACGTAACCGAGCCAAAAAAAAATTGTTAGGGTAGATCGATAACAATTAGCTTGTCGGCGATTACAGTGCCAAATAAATTTAAAAATAGATTGAATGAATTCTGACGATACAACTCATAATTTTGAAATTGGAATCACCGTTTATGTGAACCATAATTAAGGCGTTGGCTAACTAAGTAAACAACAGTTCATCCAGTTCATCATTATCTACAGATATTGATGAGATTAAATTAAAATATATAAAAATATGAAATAAATTGTGATGTTAGTCGATGAATTGTAAAAATATCCAAAACACTTACTTTAGAGGGGGACGAGTCAGTTATGGAAAGAAATGAAAAGAAAGAGGTTATTAGGGTGAAAATAAGTTGAATAGAGACAAGAGACACAGCTTCTTAGGGTTGTCGCAATATAGAATTTAAAATATATATATATTATTGGTATTTACGTTAATCTAGCAAGTTATTTAGAAATTTTTTTTTTGTATATTAATTTAAATTATGTTTTGAAAGTAGGAATGACTTTTTTATTTTCCAATGGTTGCAAAGTTAAATTATACTACTAAACGAGTAGTAAAAAATAGTAGGTGGGTACCTATAACAGATTTCCCTATTGATCCTGCTCTAATCCAGATCCGTATTCCGACCTAGATTCCGGGTGATATTTGATAGGGACTTGATAGGTATATTTTATAATTTTTCACTCGAATTCAAATGTTATCAGATCTTATGTGAAAGATCTTATAAGATAAGATACGATAAGTATGTGAAAGACAAACATAGACTCTAAATACTTTCTTATAGCAATACATTGTTGAAAAATACTTTAAATTTTGTCGTAAAGTTGAGATTTGCCCCTATTTTCCCCAAATTACGGTACCTAATTACTTTTATATGTATGATGTTTAAAACATTTGTGCAATAATAATATATCAATTCATTACTGTCAATGTCAGCTTCTAATTAATGAAATACTGCAGTGAGTGTTGTTGTTTTTTCCTAGTTTTTCTATGAAATGCTCGAATTTAACTTCGTCAAAATAAAACAATGTGATTACTTTCTTTTTGTGTTAATCTGTCTTAGAATTAAACAAAAATTGCAATTTTGGGTTTAAGTAAATATCTAGTGATTGTGTAATGAAAATGTTATATATAAGTGATAAATATAATTCTTAGTTTAACTTTTATTAAGTATTTAAGAAAACTCACTATACCTCTCGACTGTAAAAGGGACGTAGTGGCGTAGTTTTTACCTCTATTTGACATTGTGTCTCAGATAATAGTGTGCTACAACTCAGCATTTAAGATTATAATTATTTTGTTTTGTTGATATAAAATAAGATTTGTGATAATTTTAAGAATACAGCTACCTATAAGTAAATAGTAAAGTTGGTGCGCAATGTCGTACATCCAGTGTTGATAATAAACAGTTATATTCCAATTGCATTGTACCTGCAAAAAAAGGAGGACCAAAAAAAAAATTGCTTACTAAAGCTGTAACATATTTCTGATTTTTCCGGTTTATACCGTGATTATGTTTTGGAGGTTCAGCTTGTCGAATGTCAGACTGGCCGAGCGGTTTTTGAAAGGGTCGAAGAGCATAAATATGACAGATATTACAGATATTATATATGACAAAATTAATATTTCAAATATTTTAATAAATGTCAATTTATTGATATTCGTAAGTCTTAAAAGACAGGGCATAGTGATAAGTACCCATTGATTCCATCTGTAATTTTAATGTACCTACCTTAATCTTATTTTCTGTAAAGTCAAAGTAAATATTATTGAAGCTTTCAGAAAGTGTCACGGGATAATGAGTTGATAAACATATCATGAATAGGGTATTCTTATAACTAGTTTCAATTACCTATTTATACTTAGTTATAATACTATACTTTCTTCGCTAAAATGTATGATAAATACTGTTAATTATTCACCTAATGTGAAAGGTTGAACATTAACAGAAGTGATACTGTTACTTGTTCGTGGAACACTAACTGGGGGATACTGTTAGCTGTTCATCTAATGTGAGAGGTGGGACACTAACAGGAGGAATACTGTTAACTGTTCACCTAATGTGAAAGGTGGGACACTAACAGGAGGGATACTGTTAACTGTTCACCTAATGTGAAAGGTGGGACACTAACAGGATAGACATAAGAAATAATTACATAAGTAAATGTTTTTCTTTTTATTGTATTAGAATAGACTTAAATTTATTGGTGATGAAAATGTTTGATACGTTATAAATTGATAGATTGGTGTTTAAAACGGTGTTGAAAAGATATAAGATGGGTAATGATGGGTAAATAGATTCAAGTTATTAGAGTGGATAAAGTTTGATAAATTGGATGAAATTTAAAAATGTTTGATATGTAACGTACATGTATCGTTTCGAAACAATAAAAAATGCAAGTTATTGGTTCTAATAACACTTAATATGTTAAATGTGTCGATCTTTAATACGTAAAATGTTTTAAGACGTTACAAATATTGAGTGTGATTTATAAAAATTATATATTTCTATGGTATTGAAATCGTTGGATGTGTTGAATACTGTTGTTTTTGTTCTTATAAGAAATGTTATATTAAGTACTTCGAGGACGAAGTACTGTCAGTATGGCCGTGTCAGATATTGAAATTTTTATTATAAGTTTGGTTACCTCATTTATATTTATTTTAATACAGATACTCTAATAATTATTATTTGTAACTAGTGTCGGTTGTTTTGGCACCGTAGGTAGTGCCACGGATATATTGAGGTGAATGACAATGTAACTTCCTGTTTAATTCAAATTAAAAAATAATGTCCAATATATTTACTTATATAAAGCATTTCTATTTACATTAAATTCTTAAATATTAAATTAACAATTAAGTGTATTTAATAAACTGTATTAATTAGACTAAAGTATAAAAAGTAATTTTGTTGAAGTTGACATAAACAGTTTTTGTATTGACTGTGCAGTAGTCGAAATGAGACGTGGCCATTGATTTCTGGCTCAGTCTTCATTTGGAGCTTGAGGTGTTCAGATATAAAGATAAGTACTAGATATAATTTGATTTTATACTATGTTGTTATTGTTATGCTGTAACTCTGTCATTTGAATATTTTCTATATGTTTTTGATGATGATGTTTCATAGATTATGTTCTGAGAAATTTAATGAAATACTGGCAGCCCATCCCGGCTTCTTACGGGAGTGTCTAGTAATGAATACAGCCTATGTTATTTCGAGATAATGTAGCATTTTAATTATGAAAGTATTTTTGATATAAGTCCAGTACTCAGATATTATTTCTGGCTGTTCATAATTTGTATATTGTTGTTGTGTGATAAAAAGATGAAATATGATTATAAAAAATATATTAATATATTAAAGACCCCTCTGGCATTAAAGGGACCAATACTGTTCAAATGAGTTTCTTTCGGGATTTCTTCTCAGCAGTGGTCGTTACGAAGTCCTAGTAGTCTGTAGCTTTTAAACCCTATGAAATCAAGGTTCAGTTTTATAAAATAAACATTTGAACCTGCTTGTATTGTTTCTTTTTATATGACCTAACCTACCTACGTTATGAATAATTTTTGGGATAAAGTAAAAGTACAAAATATTTATTTATTAAATAACATAAAAATATATAACTATCCTTTTTTTTAGTTTTCTGACAAGGTCATGGTGATTCAACACATTCGAAATGCATCAACGAATATCATCAATTTATGTTTATTGCTTTTCCGCAGCATTTCAGAAAATAGGTTGAATAACACATGTCACTTCTAAGATGCGGTAATAAAATAAATATTCAGAAAACGTAAACAGGGAAAAAAAGCAAAATAAACAAATTTCAAGTAAGCAAATACTTCGCGATAAGGTTATCAGACGCTCCTCGCAGATTCACTTACGTTACCATTAGCATAGCTTTTTATAGCCGCAATCTCATTTAGTTGTGATGAGGGTTTATTGCCCTCTATTATCTATTCAGTAGGCGTCACTCTTAATCGCGAGACCTAATGGTTCTTTAGTACTCTTGACAAATTCAGACTTAGTGAAACCGCTCGTGTTCGATCTTTAATCTAAAATTTGCAAAACTTTTTTTTAAACTGAACAATTTTTTCCAATTTAGCGAGGCTCTTAAAAGAATGCTCATTTACGTATTGCATTTTAACAGGAGCGTAAATTGCCCTCTACATTTTACTCTAAAAAGAGCAAAAAGTGTCAAAGGGTAAAATCAAAACTCATAAAACATCCGCATATTAATGTACTGCCTACTGTGTGTATTGTAATTGTAAACAAAGCCTGTTGTTCACTTACTTATACAATACGGAACATATCTCGACAATAGTGAAACAATGCACTCGTGATTACTATTGCAGTTAATAGAATGTCCCTTTTAGTATGTGAAGTGCATGATACTGTTTTAGAAAGTCGTATCATGTCATCCAAATATAATCATTGCTCATAAGACTAAGATTTTTATCATAAAAATCTGAAGATTTGAACGGTTAGTAAAAATGCTGCAATTATTTACAAAGTTACCATCAATGCTGAAGAGTTGTAGTGAAAAATGGCTGCTAACTAAAATGCAGTCGCAAACTGGTACTGCGTCAAATGTCTCGTGAATGAGCTGGTTTGGTTGGCTGCGTTGCGATCGCCCGTTCTAGTATAATTAACTCGTGGAACGTAGCTCAGGAGTCTGGACTTCTGGAGGATAGAAACAAGCGTATTGTATTTGTCAATGGTAGGACTCTTTGTTTTTAAACAAATGGCACGCCCTGATGTGCAAAGGGCGCGTATGAATAATTTTGCTGTTATGATGAAGGTGAATGATGTTCGTTTACGGCGTTTTTTCTTTGTTCGTCAGATTTAGCTGGTGATAGATACTCACATTTCGTTGCTTGTCTACAGAAGAATGAAGATGATTCAATACTGGCCATATAGTATACTAGTAGTATGTAGCTTTACAATTGTATAAATGTTAAGACTAACTTTCTTGTTGTCACTGTATAAACTAAACAGGCAAATCTTGCAACTCTTTGTGGGGCTTGGTTTCCAGTTCTTAACGACAAATTGTCGCCACTTCGGTGGTCGTCGCCGTGGCATCGCCATCTCATATGTAAATTGCCTCTTCTTAATATTGTCTTCTTACTGGAAGACCATATTAACTTATTTTTTCCAGGACTTTCTGATTCTGCTTTAAGTAGAGGAGCTGCAACCACAGTAGGAATGATGTATATGTAAAACGATACCTTGATACATCATTATAGCCCAGTACACCGCTAGGTCATTAATGTGACGTTACACCGTAGTTATTAAGCTAATGAATGGTTGTAGACATAACCCGTTCGATTTTATGAAACCCTAAGTCCCGTTGTGAGTCTTTTGTCACGCATGTTGAAACTATGTAGCTACTTACTGCAGCGCGATAAAAGTTTACGACATTGCTCTGGGCAAAAATATTAGTATAAGTAAGTAGTATTAGTAGTTATAGCAAAAGTAAATGACTTTCGCAAGTATTTAGCACCCAAATATTTAGGGCGGTTACCGTACCTTAACGCCGCTGGCCGCAGGAATTTTCTTTTTGTCGTAACTCAAATACACAATAACTTATTTTTACAGAAAATTACACTTCTCAAACAATACCGAAATTCCCCGTGTGTGTATCGTCGTAATCTGAGCGACATTATGTAAATAGGATTGGATACTGAAACTTCATAAGCATGTTTCGAAATCAGCCGTAACTTCTTTAGGGTATTTACATATCCAAAAATATCCCGAATTTATTTGTACGTAACATGGCTTTTTATGTGATGTTTAATTTCAATGTACATTGTTTCATTCAACATGGTCACAGGCAGAATTGACTTGTGAAAATCATAAATTTTGAAGTGATAAAAGGTTTGTGCGTGCTAAGTCCCATCAATATAACGCAATTCTATATTTAGTTTGTATATGTGTTAGTAATTTGTATAGTTTTTTCAATGACATTCACCAAAGGTATAGGTTTCACAGCAGTTAGTTTTGGGAAAATGACGCATTATGAGCAATAAAGTGACGTCCATTATTCTCTTCTGGTCATCCGTCACTGCAGAGGTTGGTTTAATTCTCAAAGCTGCACAGCCACACAAACTCGCTTCTCTAAAATGAACGAACGATATGGCCACCTTTCCACAGTTGTCATAAAGAGGAATGATGTCTGGTCGAGCGCTATGTATGAGGGCACTTCAGTTGATGAGGGCCTTATGAGCAGAGCAGGGCTGCGCAGCCTTTTTAGATTACATTGGGTTTGCTGACCAAACGATTGTAGGGTTGATTACGTTTAAATGTTTTTCTGGTTTTGATCTTTATTCTGGCCAGTAAATATTCATATTTATTTTAATAATATTACAAACGCGAAAATATGAGCATCGTTTTATAAATGTAATTTGATTTAACAAGGTCTCTCTTGGCGTGAGCCCGAACTATTTAACAGATCGCTGGCTGATCGTCTTAATTAACCATCTGATAGACAGGCATCAAAAAACAGAGCATTTCATTCTGCTAGATCGTCTATATCCCCGGTCCATTGTGTTCAATTTAGTACAAGTATGAATGGTTATTGTAAAAATGCTACAAAGAACCCACTTGAGCAGCAGAAAAACAAGTTGAGGCGCTGTTTTCCGTTCACTTACTGCTCGAAAAATATGTATACTATGTATATAAAAACTTCTACCACATTTTTCAATTTTGTATTTAACTCTAAAACAACTGTTTTCTATGAAAGCTTCGAAGATTTTTCGTTATTTCATATATTCAAAATTTATATTATTATTATTATTTTACTACTACATATATGTAGTAGTAAAATAATACATCACCGGAGAATACAACTACAAGTGATAATAAATTTCAGATCTAGCTAGGTCTAGAACCGTCTGCCATTCAGATCCCAGGCCAACAAATTAATTACTATCCCCGCACATCTATCAACGAGGCTACAAACCCGAGTTACAGCCCTGCCCGGCTCCTTATAAATAATTCCTGGAGCTGAAACAACGTAATGAATAGTTTAAGCCGCCTTTATCCGATTTCATACGTAGTCCGCATTTTGTATTGTCTGTGGTGTTGTAGCCAAAATGTTGCCATTCTACTCATTTTTTTAAATTTCCTACAAGGCCAAATTACATTGACTAGACTTCATGTGTATATTTGAAAAATTAAATATTATTTTGAGTAATCTCATTAAAAATGCTTGAATTTGATTGATGTGATACGGCAATATCACAACCATTTGGCGGTTACGCTAAAGATCAAGATCAATCAAATATAAGTTGTTTTTAACGCAAAAAAACGGCTTGTTCAATAAAATATATTTGGTAAAATATGAGATAGGTTCATTCATATATCATCAGCTATTTTCTCAAAGCCTACATAAGTCAATTTCGGTGAGCGGAAAGAAATACGAGCAATAAATTTTATTTATCCCTTAGAGGCTGGTCTGCAGTAACGGTACAGTTAGCGCCAAGCACCCCTGTATCCTCATCACGAATGGGGCGATCTTCGCGAAACGCAATTACCTTTATTTTCTTCCAAAAAGGGTCCAGAAACGGCAATAGAAATAACAATGGTACTCCATAACAATCATAACACAGAATGGTTCGGGGAAATTTAAATATCAGAGATTAATTTCCAACGGGGCATTATATTCTCATTATTGAGATGTTTCCGGTAAACAAGGGAATTTATTGAAGAATTTATATTTGGGTTAAAATAAAAAATTTTACTGGCGTATAAAATATGTGATAAAATGTGGAGTGAGCACATATATTTGCGAGAAAGCAATCGTATCGTCACGTCAATAATTTATATGGAAAATGAACATAGCGCCTCTATCGCACGTAAAAGTATAAAAATTCATTTTCCATATAAATTTTGATGCGACGATACGAAAATATCCGTGCTCACCCCAATGAACTAACAATGTCGACTTCTCGTTATAATGAATCTCATTAGCTTGCAAAAATATAATTGTTGGTTTTGAGTCGTACGAACTTATTTTTTTTTAATATTCTGGAATGAAAATGCGATGTTTCATCGAAATCGTCATTAATTCTGCTTCGTGGTTAAATTATGCAATAGCATAACACAGTAGTTCAAGCAAACAAGGGTCCCTTTTTAACGAGCTTAACTTTTCGATTTATTACGGTCGAGTGGGATTTAGAGATCCACAATCGAATTATTCTGGAAAAGCGTGTGGTATTACGATTTCTAATCGACCGAAATGTGATTTCATTCAGTTTTGTGTAGGCAATGGAAACCCTCCAATGAATGCAAACCCTCAATATATGAAGTTTGATATCGAAATTAGAGAATCGTTCCGACTCGAAATGCGGACAAAAAGATTATAATACCGTAATGTGGGGCTTTTTGCAATCATGGGGATAATTGGAATTTTATGAAAAAAAGATTTGGTTACGAATATTTTTTTATCTGGCTATAGTAGGAAACGTATTTTATAACTAGGCAATACAACAATTTCTTATGTCAATGTCAAATAAGTTTTTTATACGTTGCCGGCGCCGAACATTGGGCAGTGACTTATTTTATAAACTACTGAAATTCGTAGTATTTCGAGGCCTGGAAACTTTCGTCGGGTACACCACATATTGAAAGGTATGTACAAAGTAATCTAAACTGCGTAAAAGTGTATTTCATCCGCTTTCCAGGGCTTCAGTTAGAATGTTCCTATCTCTCACTGTTGGTCTGCTCTTTGGTGGTTTTTGAAATGGGGCTTTTTGGTTTTTGTTTGGGGCTAATTGAAACATAGTTTTAAATAGCCCCCTTTGAAGCTTATAAAATATTGCTTTGTCTTTTGTTCGTCGTTTCAAATAGCCCCAAAAGCAGATTTTGACTCAATTAAGGGTAAGTTATTTACCAAATGACAATACGAAAAGTGTATTTATTATTTATAAGGTTGTGATCTATTGCTAAAATTTCATCATCATCCCAATTAAATCTCTAGCGGTAAATCTGTAGAACCCAGGGTTCGCTACCTATCTTAGTTATATACATATAGTATACAGAGCGACTGTCGTGTGACATTTATTTTTTCGATAAAATCGGTTTTGAACTACATTTAGTTTTCACATTATAATTACTTTTCATTTTCGAATAAAATTATTAAAAATTAAATCAGATGTATTTTTAAGTAAATATTTATTATAGAACCCTTTAAAACCTTAAAAGGGGCAATTTCGTTCGTCAGTACGAAGGACTATATCAACGGAACCAATTAAAAAAAAGGTCTCCGCATATATTTGCCCCTTTGGCGGAACATTGGAAATCTCAATTTTATTTTCGATTTCCCAGCATTGGTTCCATACAAAAAGTTCGTAACTGACTGAATCACCCCTTTTACGGTCGGACAGGGCTTTTTCTATAGCCCGAATATGTAAAAATACTCCTCAGTGGCCATGACATAGGCCATGGCTATATTATTTGTAAATGTAGCCATTATTGATAGTCTATGTCACCCAGGTCATTACGTAGTAGGAATCTAATAAAATCTAATTTATTAAAATCAGTTCAGTAGTTTAGGCACTACGATGAACATAATCTTACAAATATAATTAAGTACTATAAAAACCAAAAGGTAATAATTTTCGCAGTCTATGTATGTAACATAGACTGCAAAAATCATTACCTTTTGGTTTTGCCAGTCTGTTAAAAATACAAAGCACTTCGCCTTAAATATTCCAAATATTGCTTGATACCTTACGAATAATACATTTGATATTCTACATGAAATTCCAAATATCCCCAAATTAGTGATGGTATATATTATCGAATAAATAATAAATGGTGGATTATTTCCTTTTCAGTGTTGCAAGTAGTGAAATTGAGATAGTCTCAAGACAGTATCTTTCCCTTTAACCGTTCCAAATAACGCTTATTGTTTTTTTTTAACATGAAGTTGAAAAAAATGAGAAACCACAAAGCAATGAAGTCAGATACCAAATAACCCCATTACAGCGATATTTGGAAAGGCACTTTTAAAACATTATATCTTTTAAATTATTTATAGGAAATAAAAGTTATTATTGTGATTCCGAGAAAAAATAAAAAAACTACCCTAAAAAATATAGTTTATATCTGCAAAGTAACTAGTGTGTTTTATGAAAACACCACTGGTCCAAAACTGGTCCACTTATACGGTACATTTAAAGAATCAATTTTTGTAAAATTTTCTTTGTGATATTATAATTTTTGTAGACTATCCTTTCGTGTTACCGAATACGTTTAGGTATGACGTATGAAAAATCGTCGTAAATAGTAATATCAAAACCCAAAAGCTACTTGAAGCATGCCGAAAGGTGCTAAGATGTTCGTCGCAACT
The DNA here is from genome assembly GCA_018467065.1 of Ephestia elutella. NCBI lineage: Eukaryota > Metazoa > Arthropoda > Insecta > Lepidoptera > Pyralidae > Ephestia > Ephestia elutella. The sequence continues at coordinate 6,076,034 of CM031568.1, read as the reverse complement.
GGGGTTTAAGTAAGATCCCATAGGATCGAACTTCCCCGAAACTCAAATAACGGCTACAAACTCCGAGGAAGTTTTGAGTCAGTCTAACAAGTCAAAGTTAATAAACATTCAGTAAGTCAAGTTAGGAATATAGATTCTTATAGGGCCGATCAATCATTATATTATTTGTTGGAAGTTTATAAAAAGTTTTTACAACAAGTAAAAGCGTGTCGATTTTATAGTGTACTAGCTTTTGCCCGCGGCTTCGCCTGGGTGAATTTCCCTTCCCACGGGAACAGTGTTTATTCCCAGGATGAAAAATACCCTATGTCCTTCTCAGTACTTCTGACTATGTGTATGCGAAATTTCAGGAAGATTGATTCAGTAGATAGAGCGTGAATAGGTAACAAACAAACAAATAAACAAACACACTCACTTTCACATTTATAATATTAGTTAGGAGAAATAAGTCATACGACTGAAGATCCGCCGAGTCATCCGCTAAGAAGAAGAAAACTGAAGAATTGTATCGTACATTGATACGTTTAAATTACTACACTTAAATCACAAATTGCAACAAGAGGATACTTCCTAATCTATTTGCCTGGAGGAACGTTAATTTGAATGTTTTCGCCGAGTAACTGCCTGGCTAAGTGCGCTGAAATTGCGCTCACGTACAGTTTACTATCTCTAGCGTAATTAATTCAGCCAGCAAACTCCTGTCTTCAGCATGTATCCACTTGAGATTCCGGCGAGCACGCTGGTGCTGTAAGGAGGTTCGTAATTATAATGTAATTGGTTGGATTTAGAACGTGAACACCGAATGAGACACGTCAACAATAGTGACTGACTATATTGGTTTAGCAGCTACATATATTATTATCTATGAAGCATCCTGGAGAATATAAATAAAAAGATACATAAAATATAATGAACTTACTTTTACTGAAAATATCAAACAAAAGTACAATTCAGTATCAACTTGTTTATTGAATGACAACAAGTCAACGAAATCAAGTTTCGTTTGATTCGAGCTAAAATTATTTCGCTGTTCGTGGACAAAATATGGTTGCGTTCGCACAAGTTCCGGCGGGGCAGGAATCCGCAAAACGTAATTAACTCCAGGGTTGGGTTCGAATGGAACAGAAATACTTTTGTCCCACTCATTAAATGTTACGCTCGCGGCCAGGGATCACTGGAACAATGCTTCTGGGTCACACATGGATTATTGTACATACGTTATTTATTCGTAGTAAGCTCCACATTCCAATATTTCCACACAGGACTCACAAAAGATTACAGGTGCGATTTTAAGTGGTCCTATGTGAAATAATGGAGGGATTGAAATAGACAACGAAATAAAAAATTTCTACATGAAATTATAAAACTGTACAAACAACCGAAAAATTGAAATCATAATAAATCAACTACTTAGTTACTACAAACAAATTAGAAAAGCAAACCATTCATAATGAAACGAAATAAATAACAGATACCAAGAACAACAATAATCACCAAAGTCTACTTGATATTCATACATATTTTTTCAGCAAAACTTGTGTTTTTCTTGAATAAACGGATAGTCAGCTAACATAGCGGATAATCCGCGACGCTTTAGAGCTGTCACGGGGTCTCTCGCTCGGCACACACTCAAGAATCACAAGACATTCATCCGACAGTGACTAAAGCGGGTATTCAACGCGAAATGAGGTCGTGCACAAAGAGATTGTTAGGGTCCTCGGGAAATCACGTTCCCAAGACTTCCGCCATGGCTGTGATTATGGGCGAAAAACTCGGAATTGCTGTGGGAACTCAGCTAATGGTGACGCGACAATAATACCGTGTGGTAGGTACACGTATCGGGCACTAATCAGGTTCGTAATGGAACCAAGGGGTAAGAAGGTGACGATCTGTTTCAGAGTAAATGTGTGCTTCGTGTAAAAAGTAATAAAATTTAGACTACAGCCGACAAATTCTTTCTAGCCCCTAGGCTAGCGTAATAAAGTTAAGCTTCTTACCACTGGTACGTTAGTATACTATTACTTATTCTGTGCCACTAACGGCGAGTAGCGCCACGAGGAAACCCTTCAAGTCAATCTAGTAAGAAGAAGCAAAGGGGAAACGGGATTTCAGTCAGATTAGGAAAATTTTGGAATTTGCGTAGCTAAAATTAAATCTCTACATAGCGGACTGTAAAACGGTCATAGGTCAAGGGCAGGGCAGGACACATATGAATCAGCTTTTACATGTAACATTTATTTGTATTCTGTTACATAGCGCTTTAGAACAAATAATATTTTCTGCAAAATCTGTAATAAATCATCTTGTATTGGCAAATCCACTTTAGCTAAAGATACATTTGAGGACATGAGCTTATCTTATGAATAGATCGAAGGTAAGCTGAAGGAGCATTTTATGTGCAAGCAGATATGTACAGAAAGGATGCGAGCAGCTCGTCAATGTTATCAACGTGGTGGGATGTCGCTCGTGTAATAGATAGCTGGGCAAAAATGGCATGATTCTGAATATACAGTACTTCCTTTATAGATTTATTTTTAACAAAGTTCTATACATGGTGACTTTATGCGTTGGTGTTTGAAAATATGCACATTCTAGCACTTCTATTCATCACACGACCTAGCTTTCTAACAAAGCAAACGGTAGGTAAACAACGGCTGTGAAATAATATGTATTTACTACAATTGGAGCCACGCATAATCAATTCTGATATTGATATTCATAGTCAACAGAGTATCTTTTCTCCAAGCAATGGAGAAAGATGGCGGCTATGGATAAATCCTACGATATTAGTTTGCAGGCAGGGATGAAATCATTCCACAGATATTCGAGATCTGAATACAAAGCGGCCCCCGATTGTTTTAAATAACGTAATCCGGGGAAAGTGAGGCAACTATTGATTTTCGTTAACGGAGAATTTGCATACCGCTAGACACCTACACGGAATAATAAAGGAAAATTTTACAAACAAACTGGTTTCAAATTAGTTACATAAACTTGCCACAGCCACAGAGGCACCACGCGCAGTTGTAAGAAAAACTTTAGACTTCTTTCTTGTTTTCTAGACAACCGTCATAAATGTGACATACCAATTTCCTTTTTATCGCGCAACTTTTTCTTTGAAAGTTGAGAAGATGAGATAACATCAACTTAATAACAGAGATACGAAAGTATTCATGGAACAACATTGAAGGAGCATGTCAGTTAAAAAGCTGGTAACTACTAACAGTTAGGTTAGTAGATCTCATAATATTCAAAGGACTTACCTTATACCATGCATTAACTACAAAAAATGGATTATTTTTGATACTAGACGTAAACTAGCGGGTTTTTGGGTCAATCAATATGAAGACGTTGTCGTGTATCCGATAGCTAACATGCAATGGCCATTAACTATTTTATATTGATTAGTTTCGAAAAGTATGTATATCGTGTTATTTTTAATATTTGTTACTTTTTAGTAAATTATCAAATTCTGTTAGTAAATATGTATGTTGTTGTGTGCGTTGTCAAATCATTTTCAAGCGCCTAAAGAAGGGCGGTGGCACAGGGCTGGCGCTTCATAGAAACGGCGCGTCAAATATGCCTACTACTACTACAAATGAAACTGTATATCCGTGAACACGTCAGTAACACGTCAATGTGTGCGTTTTCATAGTCGAACGTCCCACAGTTACACAAGAACGGGGGGAGAAGTGCGGAAGGAGCGGGGGGGTGCCATATTGCGGGAGGGGCAGGGAGTTTCCTTTCTGTACGTAGTACTAATATTAATTCTGTGGCGGTGGTAAGAGTAGTGGTAGTAGTCGTAATGATTTTACGACGACCACCATCAAACCCTGCTCGTGAAACGTACCAAAATCAAAAGTGGCTTGTCAAATTGGACAGAGTTGTTCACTTCCAAAAAATTCTAAATATTGTAACACTAGATTAGACTAGGTTGTAAAAAGGTGAATAGAGTTGAATAACCTCATTGAATGGAACAAACAACCGGACAAAAAATCAATTACTGATTTAGTAACACCAGCTAACACCGACGACGGGCAGGGCTGTACGAACATCCAGTGACTACGGCCGAACTGCCCGAACACGTGTCATCATATTTCAGACCATTGATTTTTTGTCAGGCTTTTGGTTTGAACCTGGTTTGTTTCGCTGGTACATTTTTATGCAAATTTCTGAACAAGTTTTTGATTCAAACGTGATATAATAACTACATAAAACTTTATTTGATTAGGGTACCCAATGCAATCTATAAAACTGAAGATTAAATTTTAGTTCGAGGTGGTCTTAGAACATTTAACAACCAAAAAATATATTAATATGGTCAAAAAACGCATTAACAGGTTAGGACCAGGTCCAACCTGAGCTGCAAAAAACAAAATTCATATGCGCTTAACCGCGCCGTGTGAGCGTTGCAATAAGATAGTTTTTTGCACAATACAATGTTCTTGACGACCTCCGTGGCCTAACGGTTATCACGCCAGACTGCCACACCGGAGGTCCCGGGTTCGATCCCCGGTCAGGTCAAGATGGAAAATGATCTTTTTCAGATTGACCTGGGTCTTGGATGTTTATCTATATATGTATTTGTCATAAAATATAGTATCATTGAGTTAGTATCCCATAACACAAGTCCCGAACTTACTTTGGGGCTAACTCAATCTGTGTGATTTGTCCGTATATATTTATTTATTTATTCTACTTTCGTTGGCAGGATCGAACAGATTTTGTACCGATTTAGCAACTCTTTCTCAAATATCATTAAAAATATTAGTTTTAAAACAAAAGTGCTCGATTAAGACTTTAATATAGCATATATATAGTGCTCGATTAAGACTTTAATATAGCATATATATAAACTAATTATATAAAAAATATATATGTTATGGCTGAAAATTTTAAGTTTCATGACTTAAAAGCTGAAATATTTTCTAAATTTTCGGTGCCTTTATGAATTAATTAAGCCGAAAATATGTATTTTTATTAAAAAGTACACGATTGAAACCTTAATAGAGATCATAATCTATATCCTGTATTTCCACTTCGTAAATAAACTCTAATTAGGTAAATTTCTTCATGAAAAATCACAATTATTTCGAATGTGGGGTTGGACCTGGCCTTAAGTTGCTGAAATGTTAATTGTTGACTCACCTGAAGGGAAACGAGGATGAGTCATCAAGCGAAGGTTTTAATCGATAGTTTGAATTCTCAACACAACATATAGTTACCAGGAAAATATCGGATCAGAATTACATTTATTGCTCTTACTCATAAACTCATTGGAAATGAAGATACGTCGCATCGCATCCTTGAGAGGAAGTAACTAATAGGTAGAGAGTTTGGTCATTGTTTGGTTCTGTCACTATACCACGGAAACGGATTTATGGATCTTTGTCTCAAAATAGAGCTTCAATAAAACAATGCAGTAAATGTGGAATGTCTCTAGCAGTCTCTACCGAACAAGAGTTTGAATAACTAATTACACATTTATAAGAATTAAAAATTTAGAAAGATTTTTTTTTCGTAGCTATAAAAGCCTCCCCACTCTCTATCCATGTGTCCCTATCTCTGGATCTACTTTCTGTCGAATGCCCTAAGTTTATCCGACCATCTTGTCTTAGGCCTTCCTAGCTTTCTGTGCCCATCGGCTGGGACCCAGGTGGTAAGTATGTGAGCTCATCTTTCGGGATGCATACGGCCCACGTGACATGCCCAATTCCACTTCAGCCTAGCCGCCTTTTCTCCCACATCATTGAGTTTTGTGATGGAGCGCAATGTGGTGTTTTTAATTCGGTCAGTTAGTTTCAAACCCTTCTAAAGAATAAGAAAGAAAATAAAAAAAGGTCACGACCATATCATAATACCATCAAAAACTCTCAGCCGTATAAATATAGATGCATTAATTGCACTCTTTGTTCCTGCAAATAGTAGGTTACTTTTATCACAAACGATTACAGCCGCACATAAAGCATTCTCTCACCTCCCGAGATGCTATCTAAGTGCATGCTCTCGTTTACCGTTACCGTGTTTCGCGTTTACCTTGCAGAACGGTTAATCAAAACATTAACATGATTTAACATCTCGCCACACCTAAGGTCGACGACCGTGGTCAACACGAGGCTTAACTGGTTACACAAGGATTAGTTTCGGTTTTTATTCTTTATCAACAGTATCTTATTTTGCTTGCTATCTATGTTTCAGTTCATGTCTCTCCTTTTGCGTAGTATTTTCATTTCGACTTTGGATTGGCTTTCAGTCAGTTGTCTGACTGAAGGTTCGGTAAAAGCTTTTTTCTACAGAAAAAGCTTTTCCTCTGACTTTGGCCCGTCAAAGATTTTATTTCTGTTTCGGCATAACATTCCAAAACAACTTTTTTGGACCCTTTTTGATGAAATGTTTAATTTCTGTTAATTTTGACTTATCAATGTGGGCAAATTATATGGGTATTTTAAGGCAAGAACTCTCTCGTCTTATTGGAGAAAGAATGATACTTTATCGACCGAGCGAGCGCAGCGAGCGAAGCGTCTCAGTTTCCACTAGCCGAAAATTCTTTTGTCTGTCCGGATGTTATCGCCTACAGGTCGCATTTCTGAACCGATTCTTATGAAATTTTGTGAGCAGGTTCGGTAATTTTATAGAATTTTTTAGTCGAGCCAGTTTTTCGAAATTTTATAAAATGGCGATAATATATAAAAAAAAACCTTATATCTCAGCTATTTAAAAAAAAAATCAAAAATGTCATTAGACATTTTTGTTATCCTTATTAAGACGCAACTTTTTTGTATGAACAACATAGTGAAATTCAATAAAACCGCTATAAATCCATATATTAAATTCTTATACGATAGTTCACAAAAAAATCAATAGATGGCGCAGCAAAGCTTTTAATAGAGTGACTTGATTTATTGATTAAAATGAGATTGTTTGAAATGCGTGTATTTTTTAAACTGAGTGCGTTTGACCTCTATCTTGCCTGATGAGAAGCATAGATGAGATCTAGGGTGGTACACGCAAACTGAACAAAAAACTCAAGTATTTATTTGGTTAATGGTATTGTGGATTGCTTTGCTTGGTGGAATTATCTTGAACACTTGAAATAAATCTGATATCAAAAAACTTCATTGTATGATTAGAATCCTATTAAAAAAAGTAATATATAAGTATATGTATATCTCTCTCTCTCAGCCGAAAGACGTCCACTGCTGGACAAAGGCCTCCCCAAGGATTTCCATAACGACCGGTCCTGCGCTGCCCGCATCCATGCGCATCCCGCGACCTTCACCAGGTCGTCGGTCCACCGAGTGGGAGGCCTGCCAACACTACGTTTTCCGGTTCGTGGTCGCCACTCGAGAACTTTTCTGCCCCAACGGCTATCTGTTCTACGAGCTATGTGCCCCGCCCACTGCCACTTAAGTTTCGCGATTCTGCGGGCTATGTCGGTTACTTTGGTTCTCCTACGGATCTCCTCATTTCTGATTCGATCACGCAGAGAAACTCCGAGCATAGCGCGCTCCATCGCCCTTTGGGTGACCTTGAGCCTTCTTATGAGGCCCATAGTAAGCGACCACGTCTCTGTTCCGTATGTCATTACTGGCAACACACACTGGTCAAAGACCTTAGTCTTGAGACACTGCGGTATTTTGGACGAGAAGATATCGCGAAGCTTCCCGAACGCTGCCCAGCCGAGTTGGATTCGACGGTTGACCTCTTTCTCGAAGTTGGACTTACCTAACTGAACTGTTTGTCCCAAGTATAGATAATTGTCAACAACTTCGAGTGTAGAGTCTCCAACCTTCAGAGGAGTGGGTGCGACACGGATATTAAACATAATTTTCGTCTTGTCCATGTTCATTTTTAGACCCACTTGTTGAGAGGCTCTACAGAGGCCATCGAGCATTGTGCCTAGGTCTTCCAAGGTCTCAGCCATGACTACGATATCGTCAGCGAATCGAAGGTGAGTGAGGTACTCGCCGTTGATATTGATGCCGAGTCCGCTCCAGTCCAGAAGCTTGAAAACATCTTCCAGGGCGGCGGTGAACAGTTTCGGAGATATCACGTCTCCCTGTCTCACCCCTCGCTGCAACTGGATAGGTTTGGAGCCTTGATCCTGGAGACGGACCGACATGGTGGCGTTTTCGTACAAACACTTCAGCGCTTCGATATATCGATAGTCAATTTGGCACCGTTGGAGAGACTGTAGCACAGCCCAGGTCTCGATCGAATCGAAGGCTTTCTCGTAGTCCACAAACGCCAAGCATAATGGCTGATTATACTCCTCAGTCTTCTGTATAATCTGCCGCAGCGTATGTATGTGGTCTACGGTACGCTAAAAAGCCCACTTTTCGGAAACCGGCTTGTTCGGGAGGCTGGAAGTCGTCAAACCTGCGAGCGAGACGATTCGTAATGACTCTCGAAAACAGTTTGTAGACATGGCTCAGAAGTGAGATAGGCCTATAATTCTTCAATAGGGTTTTGTCACCTTTTTTGAAGAAAAGTACCACCACACTTCTGTGCCATGCCGTAGGCGTTTGTCCCTCGAGTATGACGGAATCAAATAGCTTCTGAAGAGCTCTTAATACCGGCGTTCCACCTGCTTTCAGAAGCTCAGCCGTGATTCCATCGTCACCCGGTGCCTTATTGTTTTTTAACTGTTTGAGAGCCATTCTAATCTCGTATAGGCTGACGTCCGGGATATCTTCGGTGTAGTGTCGGGTCAATCTGGCTCTTGGATCTTTGGCCAGATTACTGACAGGTGTGCGTACGCTGGTGTATAATTGTCCGTAGAACTTCTCAACCTCTTCCAACAGCTCTGGCTTCGACGAAATGATTCTGCCATCCTCAGTCTTCAGCTTGGTCAGTTGGCTTTGACCAACAGACAGATCCCTTGCAAACACTTTTGAGCCCTTATTTCGCTTGATCGCCTCTTCAATACGGTCAGTATTGAATTGGCGTAAATCACGAGTTAAGGACTTGGAGATCTGTCTGTTTAGACGCCGATACTGAGCAGCATCGTCAGAGGACTGCAGAACCAAGTTTCTGTCTTTCTTCCATGAGTTTGTTGGTGAGGTCCGAGATCTTTTTGGTTCCTTTTGAACAGCGGGTTTTGAAAGCCTTAGACCCAGCTGTTTGGACAATTTGCACAAACCTGTCATTATAATCGTCCAGATTTTCGCAGTCTCCCAGGCATTCGAAGCGATTCTGCAATTCGAGCTGAAAGCTCTCGGGGTTTTGGAGCTGGATAGGCGCTGGTCGGAGCGTAGACTTCATCAGTCGACACCTTTCGAGTTTTATTCTAAGATTCAATGTGCCTCTTACCAATCGGTGATCGCTTCCTGTTTTTACGGCATTGATCACAGAGACATCATTGAATATGTGCCTCTTCGTCGACAAGATGAAGTATATGTATATAATAGATTCGATTTCAAATTGAACTTTCTTTTTTGAACTTTAATTTTGTTGCGCAAATTACATAAATATACATATAACAATATAACCAATAGGTCAAACCATGCATTTCTGACGACTGACGACCTCCGTGGCCTAACGGACATCATCACGCCAGACGGCCACACCAGAGGTCCCGGGTTCGATCCCCGGTCGGGTCAAGATGGAAAATAATCTTTTTCAGATTGGCGTGGGTTTTGGATATTTATCTATACATATGTATTTGTTATAAAATATAGTATTGTTAAATTAGCATCCCGTAGAGTCTTGAACTTACTCAATCTGTGTGATTTGTCCGTATATATTTATTATTATTATTTATATTATTTCGAGGCGGAAAAGGCAGGTTTCAGTCAAATTTTTTAGTGGTATTGACCAACCACAAGAAGTTTTTATTTTCTTTACTGCATTGGTAGGTTGGTTTCAAAACTCTTCTAAGCCAGGGACACGGTAAAATATCGGTTATTTCGTGGAAGGGCTCGCGAGGTCTACTGTTCTCACAGAACCACTAGTAATACCCTATATTATACTTAATACCTTTTCTAATATTGTACATAAAAATTTCAATTGTCGCTACTTTAAGAAAAGACAATGAGAAACACGAGATGGGGAATAGTAAAGAATATGACGCTGAAACTGGAAATGCATTTGCAGCTGACAGTATTCAAGAACATGGTAACATAAAGCGACATCTTACAAGATGATTTGCATATATCGCAGCTACAAACCGTATGCGCCAGTCGTTTAATGTTTTAATAGATAGTATTATATAAAGTACCGTTAAATTAACACACACATATTAAAATACTGTAGCAAGTTTTATTACCTACTTAGTGACCGGATGACCTATTTTAAAACCGACTGTCCTAATTTCTAAATCGTGTCCACTGGCTAAAACAACATTCACGTTTGCATTTTGGGTCTAATCGGTCGTGTTCTATAATGGCATAGATACCTAACAAGCTAATTATTAAAAATAAAAAACACGACTGACGAGTTTTTACTCAAAAAGTACATACAAACATATAAGTTATATACATTTTTGAAATCGCCTTCTAAAGCCCTTCAATTTAATACCCCACTCGATAAGTTTGATTAAATTTTATTTTTTTGGTCTGCTATTTATCGCATATATAATCCGCCATTTTGTTTTCATGGTGACGTCATATAGCCTATGTCACTCGGAGAAATGCAAGGAATCTAAAAATACCTCTCACATCAAAATCGATTAAGCCGTTCAGGACTTATGGTGGAATAAAGAAACTTACATACATACATACATACATGAACCCTGAAAACATAACACTCCTTTTTTGGTCAGTCGTGTAAAAAGGGAGAGGGAGGTGGCTCACACTCACATAGAATGTAAACCGAAGGATTTTAAACACAGATTGTAAAATTTGAATATTGTGCAGTGTGAATCTAAAATTTAGACTGTCTGTTTTGCCTTGCCTTCTATACCTGTGTAATATAGTATGGTTGACGCCATAGTATTATTATACATCCAGATTCATCTCAGGTAGGCATTACGAAAATGTCAAGCTATTAAATTCCGGTAGCCTTTCCATACAGTCTGCAAACTGACAGACAGGTGACCGAGCAGCCGGTCGCGACTTGTAGAGGAATTTACTGATTAAAACATTTAACTTGAAGTGCCCTATGAGGATAGGGCACTTCAAGTTAAATGTTTTTTTTTTATCAACGGATAACTATTTATCGGAGAGGCCACTTATAGGCATCCTCCTCTTTTTCCCCAAACATATGATCATGCTCATACTGTTTGTGATGTGTTGTGTCTGTAACTATAAAACCTAAAGTTTCGTCTATTTTTATTTATTTACTTTTTGCCAAATGCTATTCAGTAATTAAGGACAAGATGAGAAGGCCAGAGGTCCCGCATTGACTATTCAGCGTTTGATCTCTTTATTTTTATTTCTCTCTCTTTTAAATAAATGTACCTATACTTAATAGGCTTTTACTATGTCGATCTGTTTTCAGAGACTAAAATTCCCAATGAAAAATGATGGAGGCATTTCCGTATTTTTAGAAAGAAGTTCTTTTAAACATTTTAAGAGAAAGAGATGATAACTCCTGAGTGCAGTAAACACAAGTGACGATAGGCCCTTTGAAATTCACTGTTGATGGATGAAGTAAACAATTTATAAGGTAAGTACTTGCACTTGCACATGAATTAGACAAAAATGAAACTCTTTTATAACACAGAAAACTTCAAAGCAGGCATGAACCGTAAATTATGATGCAGCTAAAGTACGAGTATAAATAGTACTCAATTGATGCTGTTAATGTTACTTTTGTTCCGGGAAGACAGAGACAGAACTGTTAAAGAAAGACTCCGTTGGTATACTAATGTAAAACCCTAAATCGGTGAGTTCAATCGAATATCCGGCTACGTTTGGCTACGCTAACAGAACGTGCGCAAGCGCCACTTGCGCAACCAGTCGAGGTAACGCGCCAATCAGAGCATCGCGAGTAAAAGACTGCATTTTATTTGGCAACAAGATTAAATTATTTAGAAGATTTCATTCATTCAAATAAAGAGGATGAATTCTCCAGACTGAAAGTAATAATTAATTATATCCTTCAGTTAAAGCGTTTTTATTTAAATTTACTAAAGAATTTAAAACGAATCTATGCCAAGATTTTTATGACTACATTTGCACGGGACCTTGACTATAAAAACCAAACGTGGAAACTTCTCTCTTCCTATTCTTTATTATTCGTTTGTATGTGGGGCACGGAAGTAGTCTAAGGTTAGATCGTTTACCGATATTTCCTAAAAGTAATTACGATGCTGCTCGCTCAGTTTTTTAATATTCTAAACATTGCTTCTTTACCAGATGTTTGAACGTCAAAAGTTTTCCTCTGTGTTTCTTGTTTCAGAGTTTGCTTTAAAAAAAAAAAACACAAACAAAACTTAAATAACATGCTGCAAATATAAGTTGTGAAAAACATTGTTCACTCGTTTGATAAAATAATGACAAGTAAAAGATAAGATACCACCCATATTTAGCAGTGGGAACACTGGTACTTGGAAGTTCTATTAGATTAGACCATCGAAGAGTATGTAGTGGAACCTACATTCCGAAGGGCTTCTGTCAACAACTTTACACTTTTAAATCGGAGATCACAATAATCGAAAAGACAAGATTAGTATTTTCTATCTAACTCACGTTAATCACTATCTTTAGCGATGCCCTCTGCCACTTAAGATACAGGTTAAAGCCTTGTTCACTGGTAGTTGGTTGACCGGTGGACCCGCCTTAATACGACTGTACTATTTTAAACCTTACTTAGAATGCGTCAATAAAAATTTTCACTATAAAATTACCTTTCTTTGTCGTGTGCCTGCGGGTATTGTAGAATGGTCTGCTGTCCATCCATATCCACCACGCATTGTGTTCCAAGCTCTAATTCTGAAACAAATAAGTGCGATTTAACGACAACATAAACTGCTTACTTACCTATAATTTTTACCATAAAAAACTATACACATATATATATATGTACGATGGTGGGACAGTTGATCACAGAGCGCTGCATTCGAATCGAAGTATCTTCTTCAATCGATTTTATCTGATTATTGTCGATCTGCTAAAATCTGCTTATAAGGTGGATGGTTACAGGGGAAGAGGGGGACCAAAGAAGAGATGGATAGACTGTGTGGGGGATGATATGAAGGAGTTGGGAGTGGATGTTAGTATAACGGATGTTTGTATGACGGAAAACAGAAACATATGGAAGGATAAGACATAATATATATCGCGCTGACCCCAGGTGATGGGATAAGGAAAGGAATATGATGATAGTCGATCTGATCTATTGTAGATTAGCTAAGATACCTAGTTAGGTAGATTAGCAAATTGTCAAAAATGGTTGGCACAACTCTCACAAAATATTCTCAATGGTATGTTTTTCCCTCTGGTGTATAAATATTCTGGATATCATATACATACAAGCAAGCCATTATTTTTTATAACGTCTAATTTAGAAGGGGCATCAAAACTCGTAATACGAGTGATAACCACGAGATACGGATCAGGAGAATTGTATGTCACAAGTCTCTGCCACATTACGCTCAGGTGGTTTCCGTGACGACGGTAGATGTAATGAAGACGCGGCTGAAACAAGTGCCATTAGACACGGTGGAGAAGCAAACATCGAGGTAATGGCATCTCAACAAGTGACACGAAAGACTAATAAATACCTAGGTACTATGCTGTTTTATTTATAAGTTACAAATCTACTTTAAGTGAATTAGCCTTGGTAGGTTTGAAAACGAACTGTGTAATTTTGAAACAAGAGAGTATTATGCCTTAAATTTCATAGGCTGTTATAAATGTTGTATATGATTGAAATACATATTGCTACAAGATCTAAACTCAAGACCCTGTGTATGGCTGGGGTAGCGAATTTTAATAATGTTACACGAACACTTATGGAAATAAGTAGTTGCTTGCTAGGTGCCCCGAGTCGGTCCTAGGTTATAGTATATTTATTTTTCTGTGTTTCCTTGAATGTCGTGGACATAAAAGTAGCCATTATATCTAGATGCTCTTTTTATTTGGATGGTCGTTAGTGAAACTTGCCTGTCTATGCCTTCATATCCCGATGTTAGAAAGTAGACTGTTAGAAAGTATTTCATAAGATAACCATTAAATAGGTAGGCTAGGTATACTAAGCTGTTAAGTACAGTTAAGTAGAATTATTCAAAGAAGGTCTAGGCTACACTAGTCCTCTATATTACAATGCGGTCAAGGTATAACTAAGTTGTACAAGAAACCAAAGCACGTTCAGTTTTACGCTGAAATGAAAACAAAGATGTGTTATTTTTATTACATGTTTACAAAATATAAACGGAGTTAGGTAGGCACAATACAAATAATGTGATGACTCAACACGAGGTCGGCAGTATGCGTCTAATAATATTCTACATACACATTTGAATGTCCTGTGACTCTTAATAGAATCCAAATAAAGTTGAAAGAGCATATCATCGAGTAATTTTTTAGACGTCCGACGCGAGTCGTGATACTCTTTCGAATCCGGTTCTACTAGACCGTTTTATGTCGGCCTTATGTAAAACTAACTTTACCGGCTAGCTAGACGATGTTTACGAAGTTAAGGGGGGTTAGGTGGTCAGCGAAAATTCATATGAAGCGGCTGAGGCGGGGGGGGACGTCCCGGTTGCGCGCCATTCACATTTTTATCAAAAAGTTAATAGAAATGTTTAGTTTTTCAAAAATTTAAATCAGTCACGAAATCGAAAAGGTAAAATACCTTTGTGTTGGTGATTTAAATTTTTTTTTTTTATAAAACACGGATGTTATCTGTATTCATATTTTAGAGGTAACTTCAGGTTTTTTTTCTATCGAGCAAAATTTTTCCCATCGTGTTTTGGAAACAGTCCTCCCTTTAAACATACGTTCTACAATACATATCAGAAATTTCAGGGCGAAAACTCTTCAATTCTTTAAACAGCAGCTTATGGAAAACAGCCAATATTGCCGTTTTCACTTACTGAGAGCCCTTAAAGTGTGCAGTAAAAATTATTATCTTTGAATTATTGTAAGCTAGCTGAAGTTTCGGTGCTTGCTTCCACGAGTTTTGGTCCCAAGGGATTAGAGAAAGAGATAACAATCATCATTTCTGTCACTTTACCTTTAACGACCATCTGTTCTCTAATTAGGAGTCTTCTCTATGTTTTAGACTAAACATTTTATTTTTAATCTTTATCTAAGCATCTTGGGAGTGACTTTCAACGGCCCCGGCGGGCCGGCCCCGGTGACGGGGCCGTTGAAAAATAAATATCCAACGGCCCCGGCGGGCCCGGATTTTACGTTGACGGGGCCGTTGGAAAAAAAAAATTATCAACGGCCCCGGCGGCGTGTTTTTTAAATGGAACGGATAGCATAAAAAATTTATAACATACTAGCTTTTGCCCGCGGCTTCGCCCGCGTGAATTTCCCACGGGAACAGTGCTTTTTCCCGGGATAAAAAGTAGCCTATGTGCTATTCCAGGTCATTATCTACCTCTGTACCAAATTTCATCGAAATCCGTCCAGTAGATTTTGCGTGATTGAGTAACAAACATCCTCACAAACTCACAAATTCACAAACTCACATCCAAACATTCGCATTTATAATATTAGTATGGATGCTCCGGTAGTAGATGTTGAAATCGGTGATAATTAATACGATTTACGGAATAAAAATACAACAAAGACAGTAAGATATTTAGTAGTTAAACTTGTAAACTCCATTTATTCTTACCAGTCCTATCATGTAAGCAATCTTATCATGTCTTTTTATGACTTTACAACAATATAAATTAAAATAGACTTTTTAGGAAATTACTTTCGTGGTTAATAAATGTTTTACTTTAGAATGTTTAGGTTTGAACTAATATTTGATTTATTTTCAACAAAATTCAACAAAAAGTACTGGATTGTTCACATGATAGGACTGGTAAGAATAAATGGAGTTTACTATTATATATTCTGTGTCATAATATAAAACAAGCATCATGTATTTTTGATACCTAGTTGATATTTATTTTTTATCAACAATAAAAACTGATTGTTACATACAAACTCTTTTTTAAATTTCATTTCTTATTGCAGGTCTACAAAATAATACACAATTAGTGTTTAAAGGAGGGGTCCTTTAACACTACCGGAGCGTATGCTATAAATTTTTTATGCTATCCGTCCCATTTAAAAAACACGCCGGGGCCGCGGGGCCGTTGGTAATTTTTTTTTCCAATTGCCCCGTCAAAGCAAAATCCGGGCCCGCCGGGGCGGTTGGAAATTTTTTTTCCAACGGCCCCGTCACCGGGGCCAGCCCGCCGGGGCCGTTGGAAGTCACTCCGATGTAAGAGAAGACTTTTGCTTAACCAGCTGTGAGAAAGGTTTAAAAAAATTTAAGTATCTCAAAACACTGTGTTTTTGGTATAAGTAATCATTGCCCAATGGACGAAGAGTGACCACAATCCCGTCCGTCATTGTAACGGCTGAGAATCGATTTAATAACAAATTACGTAAAGACCTTCCGCAAAGTGGAGCAACAGCCAACAGCTGACAATCACAACGCTGTATCCACCAATTTAACTACCATGACGAAAGACACTCAACAAGCCACTGTTTAATGTTCATAACTGTTTCTTATTCTTAAGAACCACAAAATCTTAGCAAGAAACAAAAATTTTTAAGTACATGCATGCAAAATCAATTGCGTAAATGAAACAATTCAGTGTGATAGATTTTGAAACTTTTTTATTCTTGCGGTTACGTAAAAAATACTGTGACAAATTCTATTTTGCATGCTATTTCATTATAACAATAATAGAAAAATTGTCAAGCCTGACTTTCAAGGACATCTGAAATGTGTAGTATCAAGTAGTTATACTTATTAACTCCAAGGGATTAACCCCTTTTTTTTTAAATAAAATAGATAGATGTCACGTAAACCAAACCAGAATTAATAAATGAATTGAAAATCTTACAACAGTGACTTGTGAGCATATCCAAAAACTACAAAACTTCTTTTTAATTGACTCAAGGTGAAAGTAAACACTTTTACTGGCTATGTGAAAAAAAAACAATTAATTTTCAAAAAATATACCACAACAATATGGATGCTAAATGCAATGCAATATGGGCCACACAGGTGTGGCTTTCACAGCGCCATTATGCCAATTCCCTTTTGACAGCATGATTATGATAATATCACTGATATGCTTGTAGGTAGATAATAACTTCCTACATATTGTTGAAATCATTTGTAAGATAGTTATGACACTACTATTTCTATATTTTTTTACCCAAGTTTCTTAATATTCCTTTCTTTCTCCCAAGTTTCTTAATTTGTTTTTTAGAACCATCTACAAATTACTAAAAAAAAAGTTGAATGCAATTGGTAAAGGTGTTCTAAAGTTAAGGTGTAACCAAGGAAATAGGGATAAATTTTTATAATCACCTTTCCTCATATATCACAGAAGCAACTTCTCGCATCATATGAATTCTATGACTAGCTTTTGGCAGCAGGTTCACTGGCATTCAAATGTACTTCAGTAACAATGCCCTTTTGCTGTCCGAACCTATTTTTTAGGGGTTCCAAAGTAGTCTACTTGGAAACACAATTTAAATTGAATTAAGACATTTTCCTGACACATTCACACTTAAACATTAATAACAAGGTATAACAAAGTAAGTAAAGCCAGTCTATATGATATCAAAGTAACTAAAGCCTTAACATAAATTTATTAAACAGACCAAGAAACAAGTTAAGAAAAATGCCTAATGAACTCAAGTGTTTCAGAAATTAAGCCAAGGTTTATGAAGATCTTTATTAATTGGAAATACATTGTACTTCATTGTAGTGCTGATTGGACCAATTTTGACAAAGATATCTTTTGTTACATAAATGTGTACCAAAGTAGTTTGTTATTGAATCATTGAGTGAATCACAAGGTCATATCAATTTGGACTGTAACTGAGTGGGTGATGGATTGTCCAGAAATATTTTTAGTGATCAATAATATGAGTACCTACTTATAGTATTTTTCTTGAAGCAAATAATGTTTTTACTACCGTTTATATTCAGCTTTTATTAATTCATATTATAAGTCATCATATATTTCAAAATGGGATAAATAGTCAAGACGAAATGAGTGAATAGTTAAACCTTTTAATGCCTAAAAGCACCACTTTGAATTAACATTGTCCAAATGAACTTACAGACCCAGACACAAAATTTACCCTAGAAAGTAATTTCAGAAAAAATATCAAGGAACTACAGATCTAAAATAATTTACAAATTATTTTCTCCAACGCCTCGACAAATATGAATAAAAGGATAAAGGAGGTATGATGTAATGACGAAGCAGAATACTTTTTGTTTATGTTTCCTTATTTAGTTGGAACATTTTCAGAAGAAAAATCATACAACTAATCCATAACCAACCCGTGTGCTAAAACGCAATAGGTAATGCAGCTATCCTTCATTTTATCTGAACAAACATAGTATAGATAAACTGTAAAAACACGTAGTCACCTGAAAGATATCAAATCTTTTATTTATTAGCAAAATGAAACTAGCTTACCTCGCCTGTTAAAGGGACGGACCCGAACAGCTACTTTGATTTTATCCGAGGCCATATTGACACTTAAATTACACAAAAATTTGTAAAACACAACACTTTACACATCAGAGTATGATAATTTATTGCACATAATCACCCATATTCTAAAATAACAAAATACATTATTTCACGTTACGATCGCGACGTTCCCGAATTGACACTGGCCGCCATGTTGTTTTTACGTAGCCCAGTGATGTGCTTACATGTATAAATTACCGATCTACCGATTTTTAGTGATGCACAAACACAGCAAAGAGTATAATATAATAGAATAATGTTTTAAATATAATTTATTAGAATAATAAAAAAACTTATCAGTTGTCTTATGTAGCCTTTGAGTATTATATGTAGCTAGCTAACAGAGTTTAGAGTAAATAAATAATTCGCATAAATGTTTGATTTTAGAATACTCCAATTTGTTGTTCTTTATTATTAATGCGAAAGTGAGTTTGTTTGAAATGCCGGCGCCAGATATAGCTTCACATATTTGAACACTTGTTTGAACACTGTGTGTGTCACGAGACTTTGAATCAGGGCTTGCTAACCTGGTTAAAATTCTAAACCAGATCACTCGATGCGCCATACATTTAAAAAAAGAGCGTTTTAAATCAGTTACGGTTGAGCAAAACCATATATTATTTCTGGTTATGTTCAAAGCGCGATATCATTTCAGTTCCTGTTCAAAATACCGGAAAGACCCAAAACATTTCGCTCTTTTCGACGATCGTGTTCTATCTCGCTCTAACTATGATTATTTCTCACTCTTGCTCGATATAAATCTAACCAATCTACACGTTGAGACTTGCAAATGCGTAAGTGAGATAAAACGCTGAGCGATATACCCGTCCTTGTCACTCGCCCGCGCGGGATTAACCAGGTAATTTCCGCTCGCGAGACCGATTCAAAAGGGTTTTCACTCCGATCGTAATGGTCCGAGCGTTACTGCGTAACCAGGTCAAAACACTTATTTTTAGGTTTTTTATTAACCGGTTTCAAGCCCTGCTTTGAATATGTGTTCAAAGTTTGAACAAACATTTGCACTTTGCCATGCGGTGTCAGTTTTTTAACGCACATCAAAGCGTTCAAAGTTGAATGTGTTCAAATGTGTGCGTAGCCTGCCACACTTGGAAAAAGTTCTAGTTGCGCGAGCGTTGTCGATGTCTGAACGGTTATGTTTTCGTGGACTTAATGGAAGATAACTGTAAAATGGACTAAAATAATGACGCCTTCCTTGAATTTCTCGAGCTGCTGCAAGGGGAATTATCTATATGAGACCCTAAAAATAAGAATAAAATCGTCGTCCATCTTGTTAGTTGTCTATCTACCAGCCTACTGTGTGGAAAAGTGTTTATGAAGCATGTCTGGCAGGTTGCGTCATTATGTGTTCAAATGTGTTTTCAAAGGTTTGCAGAGTCTTCAAATAAGTGTGCAAATCTTTGAAGCTATATCTGGCGGCATTTACCGCTTCCTTCACACTTTACCTACGAATTAATCTTCCAAATAATGTATCCACAGATTACCTCCCTCATCTGCTGAGCTGAGCGCTTTCGCGGTTGCATCCTCTGCATAAACGTCGGAGCCCAGGGTCAGCTTTCCTACTGTTTCTTCTCCACTTTGCACGATCTTCGGCATTGGCACGCATTTTACTTACTAGATCTATGGTAAAGAATAAATACTGAAAAGAACATTTGATACCTTTCATCCTAATATTCCTAATTTAACGCGAGCGAAGCTGCGAGTAAAAGCTTCTTATTTTTAATCTTGCAATGCAACTATAAATTACTAGCTGTGCCACGTGGCTTCGTTCGCTTCTGTAAGAATTAAGGGATATATATGGACATATTTTGCTCTGTGTGTTATTTCGCTTATTATCTACCCTTGTACTACTTTAACTAATACAATTAGTACTATTAATTATTCTGTTTTTGTACCATATTTCATCAAAATGCGTCCATACGCACAGCACAGCTCATAATAATAAGAAGGAGAAGAGAAGAACACAAACCACAAACATACCGTAATAAATAAGTTATTGAGGTTTGAATTCCTTACTACTAGAGTGATAATAAAGGCCAAATCCTATTGTTTTCTGCGTGAGCAGAAAAGTCATATGCACCACGCGATGATGCACCGACACGTGTCACGATTAGTGATGTGCCGTTCCCAAATTTCCGTTCCCGGGAATATTCCCGGAAACGGGAACGGGGAATATTCCCGGGAATGTTTCCAATTTTTGGGGAACATTCCCGTGTTTCTGGGAACGTTCCTTGCAAAGCTGGAATTGACTTTATAGGATTACTAGCGTTTGCCCGCGACTTCGCCCGCGTGAGTTTTGCTTAGATAAATAGTATCCAACATTTTACCATTACTAACCATTGTTTTGCCATTTAAAGTTGCTCCCTGGCTGCTTTTTAACATTTCAAGATTCGATTGTGCGCATTACGTTACAATATGCCCACACTGACGAACATTCACCGATTCGATTTTGATTATGCCATTTTCAGAATGTCACTTTCGCAAAGAATTACTTGTGCAAAAAGTCTACATTCGTAAAATGTCACTTTTGCAAAAGGAAACCTTCGCAAAATGACACTTTCGCGAAAAGACACCTTCGCATGAAGTGACCTGCGTAAAAGGTCCACTTTCGCAAAATGTCTCTTTTGCTAAATGTCACATTCGCATCCACAGTAATCGTTTTCGAAAGTGACATTTTTCGTAAGTTTCCTTATACGAAAGTGACCTTTTGCGAAGATGTCATTTTGCAAAAGTGAACTTTGGGACGGCTCGGCAAAGTACCAATTGGTCACTTCGGATTCGGTGAAACGCAGAGCCGAATCTCATCGTCTAAAAGTTGCCTGCCTGTCTGTTTTGTATAGAGTTGTCGGTTTTCGACCGATTGTACTTTGGGGAGTGTGCTTATGAGCTGCATGAGCTCATACCGCCTAACCCTATGTCCTGATGCATGGCGGGCTATCATCCTTTCTTGGTTAATATTCCCCACGCAAGCACCAAGCGCTTTTCGTGCGCGCATTAAAGAAATGGAACTCTCTACCTGCGTTTTTCCGAGCACATACAGCCTGACTGTCTCTTTAAAACCAGAGTAAATAAGCTACTTTTGGGTGGGCTCGCTACAACGTAGACCTCATCTCTGTCCGCGGGTAAGATTGTGGTCAAGAGCAAACCCATCTTTAATACAATAAAAAAAAGTTATCTGTTAACAAAACCTGGGTCCCAGCTGATGGGCACAGAAAACGAGGAAGGCCTAAGAAAAGATGGTCAGATGAACTTAAAGCATTCGACAGAAAGTGGATAGAATAGGCCAGACATAGGGACACATGGAAAGAGAGTGGGGAGGGTTTTGCTCAGCATGGACTTGGTATAGCTACAAAAAAGTTAATAAAAAAAATAATGCATCATTTGGGCAAGATTATGGTCAAGAGCAAACTCATCTTTTATAAAAAAAAAGTTACCTCATCATTGTATTAAAAAAATTGGCGCAAAATGTCTCTTTCGCAAAATGTCCCCTAGTCGTAAAATGTCTCTTTCTCGTAACGTCTTCTTCGCAAAATGCCCGAAAGTGACGTTTTGCGAATGTAAACTTTTGCGCAAGTTACCTTATATGAAAGTGACCCTTGCATCAATAACATTTTGCGAAAGTGACCTTTTGTGAAAGTGACGTTTTGTGCGAATGTGACCTTTCGCAAAAGTTACTTTATACGAAATTGACCATTTGCAAAAGTAACATTTAGAAATGTAGAAATATGAACGCAGCCACACTCATCCATAGATATAATTTGTTATTATGGAACGTGCCTTTTTGTTTTTGTACTGTACTTGTCAAAGACAATATATGACTACGCCTCGTATCGCTTTGTGAAGCTCTGTCTTTTATTTCGTTTTTCCCTAGTTTATCTCGTTATTTCCAGTCAATTATTCAGTTTTCTATAGGTTATGGGCTCTCATGCCTAATTAGTTTAGATTAGGGAAAATATTTAAGTAGTTCCGCGAAAAGTAATTGCGTGCGTGGTAATTTAGTATAACCTAAATCCGAAACCTTAGTCACGTTTTTCGCGAGTTTTCAGGTAAATTTTTTCAGCCAAAATCAAAAACCCTATCAGTAATCACTATAATGGCAAATGGACATATGATTCAGATCGAAAAGCTAAGTGGCCGTGATAATTACGCCACGTGGAGTTTTGCTGTCAAGACGTACCTGGAACACGAGGAACTTTGGAAATGCATCGAAAGCGATGGCAAAACCGCCTCTGCCTTTACTAAAAGTGAAGACACGAAAGCCAAGTCAAAAATCATTTTGCTAATTGATCCTATCAACTATATTCATATTCAAGAGGCAAAAACTTCAAAAGAGGTTTGGACCAATTTGCGGAAGGCATTTGATGACTCAAGACTAACTAGGAAGGTTGGTTTGCTACGAGAATTGATCACAACTAATCTGGAAAGTTGTGGAAGCGTAGAAAGTTATGTAAATAAGGTAATATCTTGTGCACACAAGCTCAGGAACATTGGCTTTCATGTTGATGATGAGTGGCTGGGTACGCTCCTCCTTGCAGGGCTACCTGAATCATACAAGCCGATGATAATGGCAATGGAAAGCTCAGGTGTGACTATAAGTACCGATTTAGTAAAAACAAAAATTCTTCAGGATGTCAAAAATGAGAATGACTCTGCAGCATTTTACTCTAATTTCAAAAATCATAAAAACCATGCTAACAAGCCTTCAGGAAAAGGCCCGAGATGCTATAAATGCAATAAATATGGTCATTTAGCTAAATATTGTCGTTCTAAACAAGGCTCGAACACAAATACTAATAGTGACAAGAAGAATGACAAGTCTAATGAGACTTCTAGTTTTGTGGCTGCTTTTCCGGCTTCTCCAGCTTTAGTAAATGGATGTTGGTACCTCGACTCAGGGGCTGCTATGCATATGACCAACAACAAAGATTGGATTTATGATTTTGAACCGGCTTCAATACATAACATCACTGTTGCTAATAATAAAACTTTGCCTGTTAAGGGTTGTGGCAAGGTAAACATACAAAGCTATGATATCAAAACTAAGAAATTGATTGGCACTGTGCAGGTAAAAAATGTATTGTTTATCCCAGATTTGGCAGTGAACTTATTATCAATACATCAGATTACAAAGAATAATTGTGAAGTAAAATTTGATGAGAACAGCTGTAGAATATATCAAAATTCAAAACTAGTACTGACAGGATGTATGCAAAATAATTTATATGTAATAAATAATGAAACTTTTGCTCTGTTATCTTCTGCTCAGTTATGGCATCAAAGAATGGGTCATTTGAACTACCAGAATCTGCATAAACTCAATCAATCTGTTGAAGGTTTAGATTTGAAGATTGATCAGGAGAAGAATGTGACATGCAACACCTGTCTGCAGGGAAAGCAAACCAGACAGCCATTCAAGAGTGTGGGCACTAGGGCTTCCGGTCTTCTAGAGGTGATACATTCAGATGTATGCGAACTCTGGTGGAAAGAGCCAGGTGTATGATTATTAATGCCAAATTATCAAAGAAATTCTGGGCAGAAGCAGTTTCTACTGCGGCATATGTGATTAATCGTTCACCGACTAAGTCTATAGATTACAAAACACCTGAAGAAATGTGGACAGGTGTGAAACCTAACCTAAAACATATAAGAATCTTCGGTTGTCCAGCTATGATGCATATACCCAAGGAAAAAAGATTAAAATGGGATTGTAAATCGAAGAAACTAATATTTGTTGGATACTGTTTGGAATCTAAAGGCTATAGACTTTATGATAAAAATGAAAGAAAAGTTGTAAGAAGTAGAGATGTTGTTTTCTTAGAGGAAGAAATAACAAAGGATTATACAGTGGTGCAACTTGAAAATTCCAAAAATAAGGAAGAAAATAATGATGAAGAAATCAGTGATAGCGAAACAAGCTCAAAAGAAAGTGTAAGCACAGTCGTAGGCATTGACAGTTTAGAACTTAGTGAAGATGATAAAGATGAAGATTATGTACCTGAAGATGAAGATTATATATCTGAAGATAGTGGAAATTTGAGCTCGTTACCTACGCCGTCACCGCTCGTTACCACTGAAACTTAAGGCCAAGAAAGAATAAATCTGCACCTACTTTTTTCTGTCAAGATACATTAATGAACAGGGTGCAAGATCCTCAATCGGTAACACAAGCCTTGGGTAGTAAAGATGCATTAGAGTGGAAAAGGGCAATGGACTGTGAATACAATTCACTATTACAAAATAATACTTGGAATTTATGTGAGTTGCCACCAGATAAGAAAGCAATCCCGTGTAAATGGGTTTTCAAGACGAAATTAGATGTAGATGGTAACATTTCTAAATATAAAGCAAGATTGGTCATCAAGGGATACGAACAAGTTTATGGTATTGACTATACTGACGTTTATGCACCTGTAGTACGGCTTACCTCTATTAGATATATGTTTGCTATGGCAGCTAAATATCACCTACAGATAGAACAACTAGACGCTATAACAGCCTTTTTACAAGGTGATATTGATGTAGAGCTGTACATGACTCAACCAAAACTTTATGAGAATGGAACAGAACAGGTCTGCAAACTTAATAAAAGTATATATGGCTTGAAACAAGCAAGCAGAACATGGAACCAGAAACTGGATAAGTATCTATTTCAGATTGGATTAAAAAAGTCATATTTGGACCCATGTGTATACTATATTCACACAAGGAAAAACACATTGTTTTTAACCTTATATGTTGACGACCTGTTATTATTTTATGATAATGAAGATTTTGCAAAGGAAATGATACAAAAATTAGTAACAAATTTTAAAATGAAGCAATTGGGAAAGGCTAATTATTATATTGGTCTGCGCATCACTTGCCTAGAAAATGGAATCTGTATAGATCAAACAAAATATATAGAAAATGTTTTAGAGAGATTTGGGATGGAAAATTGCAAACCTGTTAGGACTCCGATGGAATGCGATATAAAATTTTCAAAAAACGAAGAACATAATGTAATCAAGCAAATACCTTACCAAGAGGCCATCGGTTGCCTATTATATATATCCCAAGGAACACGCCCTGATATTAGCTATGCTGTTAATACACTTAGCCGTTATAACAAAAGTCCAACAGTGGAACACTGGAATGCAGTAAAAAGGATTTTTAGATATCTGCATGTGCAGAGCAACTACGCTCTGCTGCCAGAAAATGTGGCAGAGAGAATCCGGACAAACGAAGCGGCGGGAAGAATTCTGTACCGGAACTTCACCGGGAAAAAACCACCGGTAAAATTAAGTACCGGGAAAAAATCTCCACGCGGCACCACGTTTGCCCGACTAAAACCTAACTAACTTAACGCAGTCTGCTACCACCGTAGCTTATGAAGGGAGCTACAGGGCCCTATATGATAACCTAACCTATAAATTAACTACAATTGAACACTTACCAAATTAAATCTTCTTTCTCTTCGGATCCAAACTTGAGTGTCTTCGGGAAGGGGGAATTCCTAATCACCCTACCTAACCCTTGAGATCTCAATTCCCCAGGACAACTAAATAGATTTCTTCCCGTAGTTTCACTCGGGAACAGTCAGATGTGAACAGCCAGCCACGTTTCACCTCTCACAAGAACAAGTCACAATAACAGAGTTTTTCACAAACACAAATTCAATAGTTATTTAACAAACAGGAGATTCACAATTATCACTCAAACTAAACAACAAGCAAAAGACGCGAGACCGCTCCGCGTATTAAAATCAAACCGATATCGCCCTGGACAATGCAATGGCGACCGTCCGCGAGCCATTCGCACGAGCAATGTGAAAACCCCGAACGCCCTCTGGCAGCAGCAATGCGAAACGCCTGCGTTTAGTTTTACCCAATATATTACAAACATCCCCCCGTCCCGGTCTGAGAAGCAGACCGCTAGCTTACTCTACGGGAAGGCGGGCGAGAGAGGTCACACCTCTCCTTAAAAATCGAACCGTCGACCAACACCTCAGCCACACGCGGAGTGCCATCTCCGCCAAGAATCAAACGTAATATGCGAGCTCGTCGCCAAAGCAATGAGGGCAAATTTGCCTCTTTTAACAATACTAAATCACCTCTCCCTGGGAGGCTCAGTCCTGTCTGTCCACTTCACTCTTTGCTGCAGCAAATGCAAATATTCAAGCGACCAGCGACGCCAAAAGTCCTGGCTCATTTGCTGCAACATTTGAAAACGCGACAACCGATATACGCGTTCATCCTTCCACGGGTACTCGGGCAGGGCATTCAACGGCCCTCCCACCAAAAAATGACCAGGGGTGAGAGCTTCCAAGTCATTTGGATCTGGAGATAGCGGACAGAGAGGACGAGAGTTGAGGACCGCCTCAACTTTACAAAACACTGTGGCCAGCTCTTCAAAAGTTAGAGCCGTTTCTCCGATAATGCGGCGGAGGTGGGTCTTTGAGGATTTCACAGCCGCTTCAAAAATCCCTCCCCAATGGGGGCAACTTGGGGGACTAAACTTCCAGGTTATTCCCCTTTGGGCAGCAATTTGACTTAAACTAGTACAATTTTTATCAATAAACACAGAAACATCCTTAAGATAATTTACAGTTCCTTTATAGTTTGTGCCATTGTCAGACCTAATAAGGGAAGGTAGACCTCGACGCGAAACAAAGCGATCCAACGCGGCGACGAAGGCCTCCGTAGTCAGAGCCGATACCACCTCCAAATGGACAGCCTTGGTGGCCAAACAAACAAATACACACAAATAGCCCTTCACAATACGGGCATTACGAAAGGGAGAAGCCTTGATCGAAAAGGGACCGGCAAAATCGGTTCCAACGCCGTCAAACGGCCTCGAAGGTCGGATTCGATCAGCGGGCAAATCACCCATCTGTGGTTGCATCGCGGATGCCTTCAACCTATAACATGCAATACATCGAAACAGGACACTACGGATTGCTCTTCGGGCAGACAAAATCCAAAACTCGCGTTGCAAAATAGCCAACAAAGCATTGCACCCAGCATGGGCGTTACGAATGTGTCGATCAGACACCAAAAGCTGCACCAAGGGTCCGCCCTTGGGCAACAACAGAGGATGGCGAGTCTCATATGGAAGATCCGCCTTCCGGAGCCTGCCTCCAACCCGAAGAAGCCCATCCGAGTCGATGTACGGGTTCAAACGAGCGACCGCGCCCTTCAACTTAGCGCGTCCGTCGCGCAAGATACGAAGCTCTGACTCAAACCGTCCGGTCTGCACGACACGGACCCAATGCAACAATGCGCTCCGGCGCTCCTCTGCACCTGCAATCGGCTCCAACCGCTTTGCCTGTGGGTTTCTACAATTATGTATGAAACGCTTAATCCAACTGGTAACACCCAGAAGCTTATCCAAACTGCTATACCGAGCAAGTAGCCAATCCGGCTCCGACGTCGTCTCAGCGACTACAGCATGTACACGGAGCCCAGTCAAACTCAAAGAAGTAACATCTGTCTGACAGACAGGCCAAGAAGTTTCTGATCCCATCAGCCACTCTGGACCCCACCAGAGCGGGTGTGACACCAATTCTGGTGCCGTACAACCTCGGGAAGCACAGTCCGCTGGGTTAAGCTCTCCCGGCACATGTCTCCATGTTATATCAATTCCGATATTCTGGATTTGGGAAACCCGATTTCCCACAAAAACCTCCAAGGTATGTGGGGCCGCGCGCAACCATGCAAGCGCGACCTGGCTATCCGACCAGGCGAAGATGTCTCGTATCTCGACCGTGGCCGCCAGCTCACATGCAACGTGATGCAACAATTTAGAGAGAAGGTGAGCTCCACTCAACTCAAGCTCGGGAATAGTCAGCCTAGTCCTGATGGGGGCGACCTTGCTCTTCCCTAACAAAAGCGAGACATTGACCCGGCCATCGGCGTCAACTGTCCGCATATAGACTGACGCGGCGTAGCCTCGCTCCGACGCGTCACAAAAGCCATGCAGGCTGGCTCGATATTTCCCGGGGGCAATATTCGACGAGGCAAGGCAATCCGATTGACTTCCTTAATCGATGAAAACAACTCGAGCCAATCATCCAATGGAGAGCCAAACAGCGGCTCGTCCCACGAGACGCCCAAAGTCCAAAGTCTCTGAAGAAGACACTTTTGCAGAGAATATCACTGGACTGATCCAACCGCTTGGATCAAACATACGGGCTATTACGGACAACACCGTTCTCTTAGTCCAGACCTTTTGGTATTTCCAAGTCCACTTGGAATGTGAAAATATCGGTTAGCGGCTGGTACTGCATGCCCAGCACCGCTATCCTGTTGGGATCATCCACATCCTCAAACAGATGAGGGTTCTGTTGGTGATCCTCCGGGATCCCTTCTAGAACTTTAGGCTCATTGGACAACCACTTACGTAGCTCATAGCCACCCGTTTTCAATATTTCAATCAATTCATCCCGCAGTAGGAGGGCCTCCTCAATACTTTGGGCTCCGGTGCACACGTCATCGACATACAAGTCACGTGACAGCACGGAAGCCCCACGGGGAAAGCGGATCCGTTCCCGCTCTGCCAATTCAAGCAATGATCTGATGGCGATATAGGGACTAGATTTCAAACCATACGTGTTTGTGTTGAGTTCATACACCGTCACAGGATCCTCAGGGCGCTCACGCCAGAGTATCAACTGGAATCGCCTGTCCTCAGGATGTATGACTGTCTGGCGGAACATCATCCGGATGTCCGCGCCAAAAACCACTTGATGTCTTCTACAGTTCAAGATGATGTCAATTATGTCCCTATGCAATTTGGGACCCGAATGCAAACACAGATTCACCGAAACCCCGTTCGAAGTGGGTGCGGACCCATCGAAGACGGTCCTCAATTTGCCTGTTGAGGCCTTCACCACCGCGTGGTGGGGCAAAAAATAATGCTCAGTTGAGCTCCAATCAACTCGAGCCGGAGACATGTGACCCAAATCCTCGTACTCGCGCATAAATTCAATATATTTATCGCGAAGTACGTGGTCACGCTGCATACGTCGCTCCATGGACAGCAGTCGTTTCTCCGCAAGCGCCCTACTTTGCCCTAGGCTAGGACGAGAGGCAACAAAGGGTAACCTAGTTACAAACCGACCGGAGGGCAACCTCTCCGTGGTCGATCGGAAAAGGGCTTCGCACTCAGCGTGTTCCGGATCCATCCTGGAACTCATAGGTGGCTCCTCCACCTCCCAAAACCTTTGCATGGTCTTGGCCAAGGACGCAGATGCGACGACCGGTGGCTCCTCCACGGTGCTATTATCAAACACAGGGCCCATCAGGGCGAAACCAAAGATAGTAGACACTGCCATCAGTGAAGACGAACCCAGAGCTTTCTGGGTACCCAACAAAATCCAACCCAATACGTCCGAGCCCAGGAGCAAGTCCACTGGGCCGGGATGAAAGACAAAGGGGTCGGCCAAATCCAGACCCGAAACCAAAGACAACACACCCGGCGGTATGTCTGTCGAGGGGTGCCAACCCGCAATGGTATCCATTACCATAGCCGAAGTCGTGATCCTCATTGTGGAGGACTTCAGCGAAGAAAAGGTGACAAGTGTCTGGCCCGTCAGACACTTCACTTGTATGCCACCAACTCCAAGAAGTGGCACAGGCGAGTCTTCCACGACTAAACCTAACTGGTGTGCCACTCGAGTGGTAACCAAACTGCTTTGAGCCCCTGAGTCCAACAGAGCTCTCAAATTCATGGCTTCCCCTCTACGACCCCATACGCGGACCACCGCGGTAGGGAGCAGAACCGTCCGCGGCTCTGTCCCAGCAAGGGAGCAAGCTAGTTACGGGCTCCCCACTCTCTCCAAACCAGGGGCGCGCCACTGACCCGGATAATATGGCGGGCGAGTGCACATCCCCATCTGAGGGGGGGCATAACCCGCGGCCCGGCCATACATATGGTACGGCGGGTGGTACTCCAGCCGTGGGTCCTCGTGCAGCGGCGGAGAAAACCGCTGCGGCTGCATGTGTTGGGTATTGGTAACCCGCGTGGAGGGGGGTGTCCCCACTCTCACGTCCGATCTAGGGCCCCCGCCCATGGGGGCCCTATCCGGGGCCTGGCCAGCCACATACTGGCCATGACCTTGAGGCGCGTGGTCCCGGTCCGCCAAGACCCGCGCAGGTACGCGACCCCCTCCCGAGGAGGGGTGCGACGAGCGAAGCCGCGTCCTTCTTCCAAAGGTGGAGGGCTTCGCGCAGGAGCGCCCCCGCCCATAGGGGACCCCTGCCTCAACATCCGGGTGCCATCCCCGTTCCGGTTCATGCAGAGCATCACGTGGTGCAGCCCACGGCATGCACTGCATGGTATGGCACTGGGACAGTCACGTGCATAGTGACCGCCCAAACAATAAAAGCAAAGTTCATGCCGCTTTGCCATGCGGCGCCTATCTTGTACTGGCAGTCTCTGCCAGTCCCTGCATTGCAGCAGGCTGTGGCCCATCCGACCACATTGCAGGCAGTCCGCGTCCCTCGCGACTGCTGCCGTGTGTGCAACCCGCGCACCAGCTCCACGCGGTGGCGGTTGCCGTCCCTGTTGGGGCTTCCCTCGCCATGAGAGTTCCAAGGGCCTACGTTCAGGCGCTCTGGATGGCGCTGAGTCCGTCATGGTATTCTCAGCAGCCCGTGCCTCAAACTCCAAAAACTTCACCAAGTCAGTGAATGTTGGTAGGGTGGTGCTATCCCGCTCCGCATTTTCGCGCTCAAATCGCGAGCGGATGTCATTGGGTAATTTGCCCAATACAATGTGCACCAACAAAAAGACCATTGGTCCACCGGCAGCCCCAGTGTGCGGAGCGCGTTACAGGCCACTGTAACGGGCGTGAGCAACTGCAGGCGCAACTGTGCCCTGTTGGCCACCTTGGGCAGGGCCATCAACTGTGCGGCGTGCGCATCCGCTAACAAACGTAAGTTTTGGTAGCGGGAGTTCAATAACTCCCAAGCCGTATCGTACTGGTCGTCCTCCACCCGGAGGTGCTGGATGAGCGACCGCGCTTCATCCTCAAGAGTGGAGAGGAGGTAGGCCATCTTCTGGGCCTTCGACAAATCCCGTCGTGCTACGACCAGGGACTCAAACATATTTTTATATGCTACCCACTCCTCCATCCTACCCCCAAAGTGGGACAGCTGAAGGGTGGGGAGCCGACCAGTAACCGCTGGTCCTTCCTGTCTAACAGGTGTGCGAGGGGCTGGTCCGCCAGCCTGTCTCGCCCTTATTGCGGTCACCGCCTCCGCGATATCATCGTGCAGACTCAGGATCTGGTCCATGTCCGCCATGTGACCTGCGTAGGCCTCCGGGGTAAGATCGGCTTCGGTAAGCGCCGCCATGGCCGCTTCCGCGCTAATCAATCGTGAGTGGAGGTGATCCGCTCTTAGCAGTATGGCGCCCTCCCTGTCCTTCCGGGACAGGAGTCCTCCGGCCGTCACAAACCATCTCAATTCGTTGGCGAGTGTCGCCCTAGCATTGGAGGCCTTCGCCATCGCGTCAAGTCACAAACAAAAAATAACAAAAGGTAAATAAAAAACAACAAAATCAAACAACTACACGAAGAACCGCGGTAGGTATGAGAATGGCACAAACCCGGAACGCACGGTACAAACCGCAAACAAATACAAAAAAAGGTTACAAATATTCTTATACAAACAAACTAAGAAAAATCTAATAATTTTACAAACAATTAATTATTTTTTACAAACGAACAAATAGAGGGTAGATAAACTACGCTCTGCTACCAGAAAATGTGCAGAGCAACTACGCTCTGCTGCCAGAAAATGTGGCAGCGAGAATCCGGACAAACGAAGCGGCGGGAAGAATTCTGTACCGGAACTTCACCGGGAAAAACCACCGGCAAAATTAAGTACCGGGAAAAAATCTCCACGCGGCACCACGTTTGCCCGACTAAAACCTAACTAACTTAACGCAGTCTGCTACCACCGTAGCTTATGAAGGGAGCTACAGGGCCCTATATGATAACCTAACCTATAAATTAACTACAATTGAACACTTACCAAATTAAATCTTCTTTCTCTTCGGATCCAAACTTGAGTGTCTTCGGGAAGGGGGAATTCCTAATCACCCTACCTAACCCTTGAGATCTCAATTCCCCAGGACAACTAAATAGATTTCTTCCCGTAGTTTCACTCGGGAACAGTCAGATGTGAACAGCCAGCCACGTTTCACCTCTCACAAGAAAAAGTCACAATAACAGAGTTTTTCACAAACACAAATTCAATAGTTATTTAACAAACAGGAGATTCACAATTATCACTCAAACTAAACAACAAGCAAAAGACGCGAGACCGCTCCGCGTATTAAAATCAAACCGATATCGCCCTGGACAATGCAATGGCGACCGTCCGCGAGCCATTCGCACGAGCAATGTGAAAACCCCGAACGCCCTCTGGCGGCAGCAATGCGAAACGCCTGCGTTTAGTTTTACCCAATATATTACAAACACTGCAGGGTACTAAAGATCTACAAATATTTTATAAAAGTACTGTTAATCAAGAAATCACCGGATATTGTGACTCTGATTGGGCATCGTGTACTGAAGATAGGAGATCCTGTACTGGATACGTTTTCATATGCCAAAAATGCTGCCATATCATGGAACTCTAAGAGGCAACAAACAATCGCATTGTCAACAACAGAGGCAGAGTACATGGCGATTTCAGCTGCCACTCAAGAAGCACTGTGGCTGAGGCAGTTGAACAATGAATTGTGGCCCTTAACTAAGGCTACAACTATTAATCTGTTTTGTGATAATCAAAGTGCTATTAAACTTTCAGGTAATTCTGCTTATCATGCCAGGAGCAAGCATATTGATGTGCGTCACCACTACATACGTGACAAGATAAAATCTGGTGACATTTACATCGAGTACATTCCTACAAGTTCGATGCTGGCTGATAGCTTAACCAAGGCTCTGGCAAAACCGAAGCATCTGAAGTTCCTGGCTGGTATGAGTCTACGTTCAAGAGAGGATGTAGAAATATGAACGCAGCCACACTCATCCATAGATATAATTTGTTATTATGGAACGTGCCTTTTTGTTTTTGTACTGTACTTGTCAAAGACAATATATGACTACGCCTCGTATCGCTTTGTGAAGCTCTGTCTTTTATTTCGTTTTTCCCTAGTTTATCTCGTTATTTCCAGTCAATTATTCAGTTTTCTATAAGAAAAAGTGACCGTTTGCGAAAGTTACCATGCGAAAGTGACATTTTGTTTTCACAAAATGTCACTTTCGCATGACCTTTGCGAAGATGTCTTTTTGCAAAAGTGACTTTATGCAAAACTTACCTGTTAACAAAAAAAAAATATGCACTTATTTATTGTATTTATATAATAGGCCCAGACGCAAAATGTCTCTTTCGCAAAATGTTTTCTAGTCCTAAAATGTTTCTTCCGCAGGATGTCTCTTTTCATAGAATACATCTTTCTCAGAATCGCTAACACACCTAATAGCAATAAGCAAGGGATGGAAGTTAGTATGAAACTTTGTCAATTTGAAAGTAAAAGTAAAAATGAAATTTTAGATTTATTGGTCTGTTGCAAAAGGTAACTTCCACATAAGATCACACGTTTACAAAAGTTACATTATGCGAAACTGACCTTTAACGAAATAAACAAAAGCAGTGACCTTTTGCGAGAGTGATCTTTTCAAAAGCGACCATTTACGAAAGTGAAGTTTTGCGAATGTGACCTTTTGCGAAAGTGACATTTTGTGAAAGTAGACCTTTTGCGCAAGTAACCTTGTGCTAAAATGATACTTTGCGAATGTGGACCTTTTGAAATCAAATCTCAAAAATCTAAATCTAGAATCTGTGTCGATCGAATCTGAATCGAATCAAAAAATGTTCTGTGACAGGCATATTGTTGACCGAGCGAGCGAAGCGAGCGAAGGTCTCTAAATCGAGTTGGGGGCGAAACACATTGTTTGTATGTATGTATGTATGTATGTATGTATGTATGTATGTATGTATGTATGTTTGTACCGCGATAACTGCCGAACCGATGGTCCGATTTTGATGAAATTTGGTAGGCATGTAGGAAATATCAATAGAATTTTCAAGTTCGTTGGGCATCAAAATCGGTTCAGTAGTTTTTGAAATATTAATAAAAACGTCCGCGATTATCTAACAAACGAAACCATAGCGTGTTCTAACTTTGGATAATGCCATCTAGATTTTATTTAGGGAACTGAATTATGTTAGAAAAGTCGAAATCAGAGTATATCAATAAAAAACGCGAGTAATAATCGCGAGGTCTAAGTTCGCGGCGAACTACTAGTAATGTTAATACGCACAATCGAATCTTCAAATATTACGTTACAGGTTAATATTCGCAGTGTGGGACCAACTTAACAATCTACTATTTATCTAAGCGAAACTTACGCGGGCGAAGTCGCGGGTAAAAGCTCGTAATCCTATAAAGTCAATTCCAGCTTTTGAGGGAACGTTCCCAGAAACAAGGGAATGTTCCCCATAAGTCGGGAATATTCCCGGAAATTCGGAAATATTCCCGGGAACGTTCCCGAAAAGTAGGGAATATTGAAGATTTTTGAAAAAAATGTTGTAATTATTATCTGAGGATATGTATTATTTTATTATATTAGAAGTGATAAAAATCGCAATTATAAATTTTAATTGCAATATTCCCCAATATTTCCATTTTTGGGGAACGTTCCCGGGAACGTTCCCTTCGTTTCCGGGAATATTCCTTCGTTCCCGGGAACGGCACATCACTAGTCACGATTTGCGAATCATAGGCTTGATTGATCGATAGGAGGTCGCTAAGGAGCGATTCCATAATCTAGGCAATGAGATGCCTAGATTATGGAATCGCTCCTTAGCGACCTAGTAGATTATATATAATCTACTATATATATATCCTTAGTAGATTATATATGTACATAGTATGATTTTTTATTTTTTTTATGGTAATAAAAGCTAGTTGACAGTGACATTGACTATGAAGTGAAAGTGACATCTTGGCCGGATAACAAGTTGACATTGACAAAATAGTTGACAACAAAAACAACATGAGATGATGAGACAACATTATTTTGCAAAAAATCTGCCGGTTTGTATTGTGAAGTGAATTTGATTTTGCCCTATTTATTATTGATTTAAAAGTTGATGATCTTAGGAAAACTTATACGCTTTGTCATTTTCTTGTAGTCATAATGTCTGGAGATCCGCTATACGGGTGGGATCTTACGTTTAAGACTGTTGAAAAAGATATCAAAAAGAAGTCTGATGTCCTTGTCGCATTTATTCATTGGAATCTGACGAAAAGAGGTTTTCGCACTATTGGCATCGGAGATGAGGTCGGTATTAGGATTGTGATTATTTATTTTAAGTCTAGCTTCAAACACAAACCTCCTAAGTTTTTAATTAGATGAAATAGATGCTGAACTATGATCAGTGTACAAATGTATTGCAAATAATAAACCTGTATGGTAAAGCCATAAGTATTCAATTGTATTAAGTTACATTAGGTATTGTACTATAGTTTTAGTTTTAAACTTGATGATTGAATTTTCAGCGCACATTGACAGGTGATGAGGAGAAAAGTGAACTATTGCCCACAGGATGGAATGACAATGAGAACTATACTTTGAGATATGTCTTAGAAGGCAAGCTGTACATCATGCATGGACTCAACACAGATGGCAATTTGATCATAAACTTAATGGTATAATATTAAGCTTAAACTTCTTGCCAGTCTTTGAGCTGAAGCAAATACGAAGATAACTATTACCTACAATGTTAATTTATCAAATTGAGTAAAGCTAGTGAAAACTTTGCCCAAATTTACTGTTTTAATTCTGGAATTATCATTGACAGATTCACTTTGCTGTACTTTTCCCATGGTAAACCTTGTACATCATAGGGTAAATCCTAAAACTATGTCACAGATAATATAATTTAATTAAAGTTAATCTACACTATCTAAACACTACACTAAAATTAAAAAGAAAAAAGATTTGTATTTTTTAATATTTGTAACAAATAAACTCAAAACTACTGAAACAATTTTTTTTACCATAAGAATGCTTCATTATCTTTGAGTAACATAAGCTGTATTTAGGTGTCCAGTCAGGACTGGCCACTAGTATAAGAACAATAATTGTAGAACGTGTTTTACAGAGATCTGAAGATTTACAAGTAACCAACATTGCTGTAAAGACGGATGACGCAATAAAGGAAATAAGTGGACCTATAAGCAAGATGATACCAGATCATAAAGATTTAATGTTTACCATTAAAAGAGATCTCATAGATACCATTGCAACAAGAGCCACAACCACCACAGAAACTCAAACTTCTACTACAAGAGGTAAATACTAGACAGTTTGCTTGTTCAAATCAAATAGCATATCAATATGAGCTTCCTATCCTCTACTAAAGTTAAGGACATGGTTGTTACTTTACAATACAATTAATCCTTATACATAATTTTCATCAAGAAACTTATCCCTTGGCAAATAAATGAATATGAATATCCGGCAGTGAAATCTGCATCAAAATCCATAGCATGGTTTAGGAGTTAAAAGAATAAGAGACAGGGAATGACAGAGGCAGAGCAACTAGTATAAACTTTAATGTAGTGATTTTTTCATTTGATGAGGACTGTGAAGGTGTACTGGTAATTTGCCAGTCCAGTAATAATACTGGACTGTTAAATTGAAATATTTAATTATAGCCTTTTTCTTAAGTCGTAGTCATAAAATTAGAAAAAGTAGGTAAAAGTAAGGTAGAAAGCCCTCACTACTATTTTTTATAATTTAAGGGCTATCAGAACTAGAATCTTTTTCATCCTGCGCATACATAAGATAACAACAATATAAGAGGATATCCAGTCCAAGTACCCAGCTTCTAAAATACTGGTATGCATTTCCGTTAAACACCTGTACAAACCTCCTACCTCTTTTCATGTCATCATTTCGTTACCCAACTGCAGTCAGTAATTGTTGGGTAAAGGGTGGACGGTAAAAGTATGTCTACTCTACGTATCCCTGCTTGGTATGATAGATTAAAAATACATTTGGAAATGTTTGCTATGATAGTTTATTTTGACTCATGACTAACAATTAGGCTTACTGGATTTTAATTTAAAAATAAAATTTATTCAAAAAAATAACTCTTTTTTTACGTTTTTATATTGCGCACAACAATTTTCGTTGATTTCAGTTGAGTCAAACAATAGGATCCCACCAGATGACCCTCTGAGAATCCCCAGGCCTCAACCTAATGTTCAGCCAGATACACACCCATGGTAAGAAATTTTCTTTTATCTTATGCGAATTTTTATTTTGGATCAGTTGCAATGACTTTCTGTATGAATCCTTGGAACCTAGTAGCCTATTATTATTTACTTTTTGGGAATGCTAGCGCAAGCACCAGACGTGTGATCAGTCCACTCATGCTGGGACTATTTCACCCAATTCCCCGAGACCCGTATAGGGTTTAGTAGCCTAGGATTTGCTTCTGACAAGTCTCTTCTTTACTCTTATGATTAGAAAATAACTGAAATTATATATTTACGTTAATATTAAGTTACAAATATGTATTTTTCCAGGGATATGCCTCCATCTCCATTACGGAACTTAGGTCGGTCTGATTTGGATCCCTTTGCGCCTGGCGCTGGAGGGATGCTGTTCAACCCCTTTGGACCTGATAGGAGACTGCCTGAAGACCCTGGCATGGGCATCCCTGGTGGATTACCCCGGTATGAAACTGTATAATATACCAAATAGAAAAGAAAAAGCAATGCTATAACATATAGGATAGAATAGACATCATATATCTAATGCAATCTTATCAAATGGAGGCACCATATGTTAAGATTAGAAAATGAGGGTTTAAATTGATGACTTTCATCCCTAATATATATGTATAGCAAAGCATTGACAATTTATGAATTCCCATTACTCTCGACACTCTTTCACATAATATGACAACACTGTGGATGGAAAATGAGGTGTTGCCACCAGGGCTTGTTACCAGTTGGTACTGGTGCCAAATTCTCATATAAAGTACCGGTATTTACCGGGAGTTTATATGGAGGATTTGTTACCGGTAACTAGCCCTGGTTGCCAGTTAATAGAAATATTATAATTCCAATCCAGATTGTTCAGCGACATTTCATTAGCATATGCATGTGTGTATAATAATTATTCGTCTTTACTGCTTAAAAGCATACAAAATGTGTCTTATGTTTTAGAGGCTCAGTACCGCCCGGAGCCCGTTTCGACCCGTTCGGTCCACCGGGCGCGGTCCCGCGTCCCGGCCGCCGCCCCCCGCCGCCCGACGCAGACCATCTCCCGCCCCCAGGCTTTAATGACCATATGTTCATGTAGCCATTCACTATGGTCATCATTTGACTTGTAATTTTGAGGGTAATACAATAAACTTTATAACCGTTTTCGTTGTGTATTCTTTGTTGATGAAACTAGAATTTCCCCGCTTTTAATTTTATCTCATTTTGTTTAATTTTGTCGTAAGCGGCCCCTTTGCTTATTCGAAACGAGGGCGCCACTGGGCTCGATGCCCTGGCTTGAGATAGTGGCTGCGCCATCCTTCATCGTTGGAAAAACTAATTTGAACCTGGACCCTGTCGACCCGTTCCGCGCGCGGATGATAAATACCTACCACAGAAATATTTTTGTTCTAGTTAAAATAAATGGGTCACTCACGTCACGACCATCTCATGACTTTAATTTCGAACTCTTTTGGAACTCTTAATGAAAATTTCTGCCCTTGAAAATTGCCGAAGATTCTCAGATATTTCTTAGGTTTTTAGGAAAATTTCCTGTTCTCGAGAATTTTTCCGAGAAATTTCCAAGAAACTTTCCTCTGTTTCTCTGAGAATTTCGGGAACGGCACATCACTACTTATGAAGTCCACTTTCAAGTCGAGTAGTAATGTCATGTAATGTCTTCATCTCATGGCTACAGTAAACCGATTACGAACATTTATGTACAGAGGTCATAGAGCAAGACGGACTCATAGAGCAACACGGACTCCTTACGGGCCGAGCGCGGAAGTCCTTGTTGCTCGAAGACAGAGGTACACGAGCGGCAAACGCCGGTGATCGGCCTGGCCCTTGATTCTACAAATTACAAACGTAGATATCGACGTTTGTAATTAGTGGAATCGGCCCCTGATCGTACACAAGTGTACGATCACGCAAGTTTGTATGGTCGGCGCAAGTGTACTGGCCCTTGATTCTACAAATTACAAACGTAGATGTCGTGCCTCAGTTGTGTCTCAAAAGAAATCGTAATAAAACATAAAAGTCTTGCAGAGATCTTGTCATTTTATTTCAATTTCCTTATAAGTATCTTGAGATACAATGAGGGGTTTTCCGAGACCCAAATAAAAAAAAAAAAGTTCCATATGACTTCATAGATGGCGCTTAAGTAAAGGCGAGAGAAAAAGTTCCATACAAAAAGCAAAAATTCACATAATTGGCTTTTTTAAAAAAAATAAAACTTAGTAAAAAAACATCTAAAAAGTATCAATATTGTGATTTGTGCAACTGTCAAACTGTTAGGTGATTTTTTTTATGCCTCTGGTTGACAGGAAAAAGAGCACCATAGGTTCAGCCATTATTACGACTCGGCTTTCATAAAACGCTATCTGTTGAGACTTTTTAATACTATTTTTTTTTCTTAATTAGCTGTCAGAAAAATCGCTCATTGAAACGCGACATTTACGTTTGTAATTAGTGGAATCGGCCCCCTGGAGCCATCACGTTAATCACAACTAGCGATGTGCCGCCGAGAATATCCCTGTTCCCGAATATTTCTTCCCATGAAAATTTCCGAAAATTAAGTTTCTCTGGTTATTAGGAAAATTTTCCATTCTCGAGAATGTTTCCGAGAATAGGGCCGACCGTGGTGCCGTGAGTAGGGCAGCAAGGAGCCTTTTCTTTTTAAACACTGGCAACATCGATCGATTGAGTCATATTTTTGACTATGGTAACATTTTAGCTTCAGTTCGTCAATTTTTGTGTGCGGAGCACACGTTTTTCGCGTGTGTGGTGAATTTACTTGGCTGCTCACGGCTGCAACCGTTCAATTTCTATTCAATGTGTATGGCTGTGGAGGTGAGTGCAATCAGATTTAATAAATTTTTATTTAGTATTAATCATGATGCAATTTCTGTGATGAAGGTCGTGCCCTCAGTAGACGTCACCACGCTTGATATTCTTTCTACTTTTTCTGTCTGGTTTATTAATATCAACTAGGTACTCTTCCACGATAAATATTCCGTGATTTAACATTTTTCAATCGAGGGCGTAACTGTATGAAACTACTCTGAATGGCCGCCTGCCGTTGTCTTTTGTGGTCTCTGCTTCTGTGTTGTACGTGGATTACACTAGATGGATGCCACTATCCACCATTGTTGAGTTGAACCTGTTATTTGTGGGTAGGTAAATGATTGTTGTTGTAAAAAGTAAGATCTAGATAGATCTTCCTCTAATATTGCTTCATGTATAATGTTTAATTTCCTTCAACAATCAGTATTTTATAGTCTTTTATATATAGATTGATAGTTGATCTAGAAAAATTGCTTATTTATGAGAGAATTTTCTACCAGTCATTTTAGAGCCACAGCACATTCTCATTATTAATTTTCTATTGGTTAGCCAACAGAATAATAAGTTAACATACACAAAAGTATCAGGCCCTGTTACTTACAGGCACTGCTGTTGAATGTACTAAATTGTCCTGGGAACCCTAAGTGATTGTGACTTATTATAATAAATATCCAGGAGTTGGTTTGAAGGTATAAACAGGACTAAAAACATTAAAGTTTATCTTGTATAATTCCCTACTTTCACTTCCTATGAAACTTTGATTGATGATTGTTAGCATTGCATGCATTCCTGAGCATATTAAATATTTTTATCAGTCAGATGGCTCCAGTGTACTTATTTAAAAACAATGATACCCACATAATGTACTGGTATAAATTTATAAACAGGCCGAGCTACTTAGCATTGTGTTGGATATTGTCCATTGTCCATATTTCAATTGATGTAAGTAGTACTCTGGCTTTTGATTCACACACACCACTTTTGAGATTTAATGTGATTGAAGCTGTCATAACAAATAGCAAGCAAGCAAGTTGTCTTGACTATAATGATATTTTTACGTTACTGCCCCAAAAATAAGAGTAATGTTTCTTTTGTCCTATGTGCTATATGGATCATTATCATAATCATTTCAGCCATTTTCTGTCCACTGCTAAGCATGCCTCTTCTCTTTTACACTATCCTTCTCTGTCTTGTACATTATGGATATGTAAAGTATTCTTTCACATTAACTCACTCCTACTAACTATTCCAATATGTAGTATAACAGTTACTGGAAAGCAATAGACAAAACATATAATTACACTTAAATAATCTGTGGGTTATAGGATACCTTTTGTCTATTATATTTGAGTTGTTGTGGCTTATAGTTTTATTTATTTTTAACTAAACTCAACAGTGTTTATTTCGATTATTATTGGGTTCATTTATTTTTGCTTTTTTGATAACATTATTAACATACCTTATTGGTAGTTTTGTTGTAACATATTTTCCTGTGACTTATTCAGATATCATACTGTTTTTACAAAAAAATTGCTTATACTGCAGGTATATAACTTTCTTACTGATGTAGTAAGATTTTAGATTATACCTTGTTCATTTTGTAAATTCTACTTGTTTACTAACAAAGGTTTGTCCCTTAAGGAATTTCTACCTGCCCTTCACCTGGCGTAGGGCAGGTAGTGGTCCTGTTGGATTATTTTTAAAGCACAATGCTTTTTTAACCATGATATTGTTCTGATCTTCCTTACTAGTTAGTGTGTTGGTTGATCCTTGTAGGTGCATTTGAAATATGACGCCTTGACTTGACACTGTGTAGGTAGGTATTTTGTTCTAAAACATATTTGTGCACTCTTAAATTTTAAAAACATGAGGAAAATTGTCATACTTTTAGCTTATCGTGTTCATTATGATTCTATTCGCCAATAGCTGCATTTCAGAAGTTCCCGGGTTTAAAATACTTTCTATAATCGCCTGTTTGTGCTAAATTATATTAAAATGCTTTGCGTGAAGTGTCACAGTTAATCGTGTTTACATCACAAACATTCGCGTTTATAATATTAGTGGAATTATCAACGGTAATTTAACATACATTCCGGAATATCATCGCACTGTTTATTAGATCCTGACGTCAACTCTTATTGTGCGCGTTACCTTATTTATACCTACTATAGTCGTACATTGGCGTCAGTTTGTCACAAGGACGTCAACTGCAGCATATCCTATGTAGGTACCTACCACGATGCATGACGCTGTTGCATTGTTATGCAAGTACACCGCAATATTGCTGCACCGTGAAATTTTACACGGCAACTTAGGTACTTTCGTGTAATAAAAACTACACGTGTTGATAACGTCATGACTATTGCAAACTTACCCAGGTAGCTTTGTGTATATACTTAACTGCATAGGTATCGGGATTGAAAGGGAGGATGAAGGGACACCCTGAAGGGTGCATCGACCCGGCCTTGGTAAGCGTCTGTTGACCTGCGCAGACGCTGCTGGTCCGTTACCCCGAGCCCACACGATCCCGCCCGAACACGAAAAATTTCCGCTCTGCTACTGCTAGCTACGTTACCATTTTAAACCTATATTTGGTTCATGTAATGACGTCATAACAGTTATTTGAACATTATTTTTCATTTATTAGTCGAAAATAATTTTGTTATTTCTAAAGGAAGACTAATCTGACTTTAATAAATAGCCAAACTTCGCTTAGTCACAAAATTATGCATTGTTACTATGCGTGCCATAAAGGCCCATTCCATTCATGTATTTACATTTTACTATTAATATCGCTCTAAATTTATGGCCTGCTTGCCTTTTTAAAAGGCCATCATGCCTGCGGAATTTCCGGTCCATTGCGTGGAGAGCTCGCTAATGTGTGGCGCGTTTGCACGAAGGGGATGGCGACAGTTCTCGCTATCCATATTAAAAAGTTGTCTGGTTCAGCAAGGGCTAAGGTCGATGCTCCATACTCCTCTAGTCTCGAGCTCGAACACGCAGGGCGACGCACTCCACAATGTCCCTACGACTCACGCTAATACGCATGATTGATGAGCTCTAGGTTGACCTTTCGTTTGACCTCTCTTTAATAAGGTGGCCGTTCTAAGATATGAATAATTAGGTATTCATTCATTCGCGATTTGTATCATCGCTACTATTCTACATTTAGCGTGACAGTTTACCGTTGTATGGCCTAATTCTCTTGTGTCTGTCAGACGTTCAAAAGAAGTGCCTTTATGTGAATAAAGCCTTTATGTCTGCAGCTTTTGAAATTGAGAGAATAGGATTTACCTTGCCGATTTTTAGTGGCCTATTTTGGCGTTCAATAAAACTTGTGTCCTTCTGTATAGGTAGCCCCGTACCTGCTAAGGCAAAATGGTGTAAGGAGGTCAGCGCGATAGCGCGGGTAGCGCTAGAACCAGGTCGATAAGCGCCACCGGGTCAAGCACTCAAGCTACATGCCTACCTGTCCTAACATTGGTCAGCACTCCCCACCATTTTCTTTATATCTTCCTTTACCGGTTCATTAACGTTGACAATGACAAGTTACCAAATATTCTATCTCGAATGTGATCACTATTTATTTACCTTTTAGTTTGGATTTTGTCGTGAATGCAATGATTTACTTACTTGTGGAAATACCACTAATTGTTTTATTATCTTTAAATTGGCCGAACGATCAACTTATTAAAATTATTTATAATAACGCGACCAACCTAACTATATTTGTAGAATCTAACTATAATTGTAACTATATCTGTAGCCGACGTTATTTTTTTAATTTCCTGTAGCTGTGTTCTAAAAATGGATTTTGGGAAGTAACCTAGGTTATCATTACATAAGGTCTGTTTCGAAC
This sequence comes from Ephestia elutella, assembly GCA_018467065.1. Taxonomy (NCBI): domain Eukaryota; kingdom Metazoa; phylum Arthropoda; class Insecta; order Lepidoptera; family Pyralidae; genus Ephestia; species Ephestia elutella. The sequence continues at coordinate 6,031,419 of CM031568.1, read as the reverse complement.
TCCGTGGGCTAAATTTAATCTAGTAGTCTACTGGATTCAATATCTGCGGTGACGTCATGCGCAGTACGTCACAGTTATGACGTCAGTCGATACGTAACCGTGTCAACTCTTCACCCCGAATCGATTGTTGATTCCATGATTAAAAGGTTTCTTCTGAACAAAATTTAACTGAACACTGTGGCGATATGCCATGATGAGAACATTTCTATAGCAGACATCGAAATTGATTAAAAATGCCAAATTGCCGATTTATAAGTTATATATAATATATAACTAAGTTTGTTGATTTGCATATATTTCTAGGTACACCCTTATCTGATTTAGAATAGTAGGGAATTCCATGGATATAAGCAGGATACAGTCTGACAAGGACGACGACAATTATTTTACAATAATTTATTATTATTATTATTTATTTTTTTCGCTTACTTACTTACTTACTACTGCGGCGCAGCGACCCGAAGTGGATCTTGGCCTCCGACACGAGATGACGCCATTTTTTGCGGTCTTGCACCAATTCTCGCCAGTTTTCCGCTCTGAGGCTCTGTAGGTCTTTCAGAACCTCATCGCTCCAGCGGTACCTAGGGCGCCCGACTGGTCGACGGCCCCGCGGTCATTTTTTCGCTACGATAGTTAAATTCTAATGTTATCATAATATTATAAAACTTGTAGTTACTGCCTTAAATAACCAAAAATACTATAATATTCTTTAAATCCATTTCAATTTCGACCCTTATTACGTACCTAAATTTAATTAGACATCGTCATGTCGTTATTGCATACATGTTAAAAAAAACATTCAATTTATTTTGAAAGGAAAAAATGTTTTCAGCGCTTACAAGGTCAACGCGTTTATCAATTCATTTTATCAGATTCTCGAAAACTCATTATTCATGTTCTGGGTTCCATTATCTCCTCGAACTTGGATAACTGTATCTCTTTATTGATTTATTTATAGCTTTAGAATACTGCCACTTTCTGATTCAGTATAAATTTCTGTAGTCTGTGTCTCTGATCTTATTTATATTAAGCTCATCGTTATTGAGTTAATTGTTCAATCATTATCGCACCAACACTACGTGTTCATTAATCTATCACGAGGTTAAAATAACATTATACCTAACTGTTTTATTATTGGAATATTTCTCATTAATGTCATCAATTGACCGCACATTTCATGATATTAATGACTTGACTTTGAAACCAGTTAATTGAGGAAATTTACATTTCAAACGTCATTAAATCCTG